>ML675605.1:2652030-2786003 GCA_007922155.1 Mesoclemmys tuberculata
TTCTGACCTATGAGTCTATGAGTCTATGAGTCTATGAGTCTAAAACAACAAACCTCGTCTCAAACAGTGGGCACAAAATGAGCCCATGTGGCAAAGCCACACTGGCTTGTTTGTAGATGAAGCAAAATCATTCAGTAGATTTTGAAAAAGTGTGAGAAGTTGAGAAGTTCCATGGGTGTTAGGATTGGAGAGTAGTGTTCAAATGCAGATGAACAAATGTGTGCAAATGCAGATGAACAAATTCCATTGAACAGGATATTAAAAATACTTTAAAAAATATGATAAGGTGTTTTAAAGACTGAAACATATATTAAGTATATAAAACATCACATTGCTACAGATATCACTGTACCACCAAAATATGTGCACTAAATAAAGTCCCATTAGTACTAAGATATGAAAAAAAAGGTGAACTTGTCCACATGGTAAAATTAGATGTTATTGTGCAAATAGAGACAGCAACTGAATTAACAATATGGTCTCCATAAGAAAATCAAAGAGGTTAAATATTTATGTAATTCCAAATGGTTTAGGTAAGGCAACGAAACGTTAATATTAACCCAAGAGAACAGCTGAAGACATCTGGCTAAATCCTCAGTAGGTGTATATCAGTGACAGTCCACTGAAGTCAATGGAGCTATGCTAACTTACACCATCTGTGGATCTGAATGAGCATCTCTAGATTTGAAAATGCAATAGTACTTTTAGTTGGGGTGCAATCTAAGGGTTTTGGCAGGTCTGACACAACACAGAAAGTGAAAAACTCTGCAGCTCCCTTTTCAGTAAATATATGTTTAAGCAATTTCCTGGACATGGGATGTACCACAGCATCTTTACAGATCTGAATGGGATGGAAGCAATTGTTTATGATCTGAGGCAAAAATGATCAACACCACAATGAGAGATGGCACTGTGCTAAAGAAAAGACCCTTGAACAGAATGTGAACAAATTATGTAGGGCAAATACTTGGCGATAAACCCAAGGAAGGTGGAGGCAATTGTACAAATGGAAAGACTCCAAGACAAGGATACCTTAGAGAGAATCATGGGCATGTTAACATATCTAAGCAAATTCATCACTAATTTGTCACAATTAATTGCACCCTTCAGAATGCTGCTTGGGGACAGTACAGAATAACACTGGGATGACTGACAGGAGAAAATCTTTTGGAAATTGAAATAAGTTGTCACAGAATCATCAGTACTGAAATATTTTGAGATTAATAAAGAGCTTAAGAACTAAAGGGAACATTTTCAAAGATACCTGAATGACTTAAGAACCTAAGGGCCTGTCTCCAAGGTGAATGAGTCTATAAATTCTTGTGTGCATTAGTATGCTGTGCACCAACTGGCCCATGTGGACCCTGATGGCACACACTAAAAGTTTCCTAGCACATCAGTGTAGTTCCCTTTCAAACAGTACTACATTAACATGCACAAGGGAATTTTTCATGCCAGGAGGGCCACCCAGACCAGTTAATGCCCAGTACACTAATGTGCACTAGAATTTACACCCATCTGGTGCAGACTAGTGAATCTTGTAGATGAGTCCTAAGTCCCAGTTTCAAAAGTGACTTAAGCCCTTCAGAACCTAACTCCCATTGAAGGTCAACGAAGCTTAGATTCCCAAACGTCTAAATTACAACAGACCAGGAGCTGCTGGGATTTATAGTGGCCACTGTGCAAAGCACAATCCAGACTTCAGAAAATTATAGTGACATTGCTAAGGCGCTTCATGTAGGCAGACCCTGTGCCTATGAGAAGAACCTTGTAGCATTTAAAATACAAGGGAAATGCAGATGCCTGGTAAAGAACTTCTCAAAGCAGGCATGCTTTTAAAACTGTGAAACATACTTTTAAACAGTGAAACCAAGAAGAGGGGTTTTATGTAAATATGACTCCAGTGTTACCCATATCTGATACAAAATCAGACAATCTCAAGAAAGAAACATGAAACGATCCAACCTTTCAAGAGCTTAAGCAAGTTGTTCTAGACAGATGGCTAACAGGAAAAGCCCAGGCTATTGTGACTATAGAGATGAAATTGCTGCGTATGTTGTCATAGCACCACACAACATGAGGTTAGAAATGCTAGATATAACCTACAGTGCCCATTTGAGTATTGAGAAGTGCAGGAACAGAGCCCAAGATGTTCTGTTCTGGCCAGGCATGCATGCTGCCATCAAAGATAAGGTATCCAAGTGGAAATCTGCAATAAATACAGGAAACAGAATGCAAAAAACCCACTGAAACCACATGAGATTTCATTGCACTTGGCCCAAGGTTGGTGCAGATGTATGTGAATGAAATGGAAATGATTACCTCTTACTGGTGGAATATTACTCAGTTGTGGGGGAGGGGGGGTTGTTGTTTTTTAAAAATTAACCTCTTAAATCACACACTGTGCAGCAATGTAATAATACAATGTAAACTAATTTTTTCACCATGGGATTCCAGATGAGTTACCAACAGATAATGGCCAATGATTTATAAATGCCTCATTTTGGTAATTTTCTTTGTACATCAGTTCAAGTAGGCTATGTCAAGTCCTTACAATAAAATTTATTAACAGAAAATTCAAGCACAAATATCAAAGAACTTGATTTAAAAAGGGCCCTGGCAGATTCAAGGTGTTCATACTTAGCATTGTTAGAATATTGCAGTGCACCCCACATTTATTTACTAGGCTCACCAGTTCAGATACTCAGTAAGCAAAGGAAAAAAACTTTCGTGCCAACTTCTAGCATGCTTATTGAGTCAAAAACTATTTAACCTGAAGAGAAGAAAGTAGAGAAGGAAAAATGCTATACCAAGCTATAAACAGTTACCCCTGCAAGTGAGAGAAAATGTTAGAATCCTTACGGAAAAGTGGCTTGCAATCTGCCAGTGTAACCTTTATCTCATCTTCAGCAAGGTCATAAGCCCCCCTGAGGGTCAGTCCTACAAGAGGGACAGAAGAACTCTAGAAAAAATTAATGAAAACACTGGCGATCTATTTCTTGTGGGTATCCAAAATGCTAGTGAGGGTGCTTCTGTGCAGACAGAGGTAACACATGATTCAGTCAATGACAATGAAAAATACCAGGGATGGCAAATACAAGTTCTAGGTGGTGGATCCACTTCAGTCTCCAGAATTGCCACTACAGAAGAACTGTTTTGAGAACAAGAAGTGGCCATTTAAATAAAAAGCGATATAGAGACTAAGAAAGAGAATAATTCGTTACCTGGAAGGGTTTCAGGTCGTCAATCCCATGCTCTCCGAGAGTTCTCCAATGGCATGTTTTACTAACTGGTTGTATTAGTTTATAGCTGTGTGTTATAGTTGATAGTATGGTATTTTAAGTGCATTTGATTTTCAGAGAAACTGAGGACAGACCAGTAGCCGTTGGAATAGATGGATAATGACCATTGTCATGTGATCGAGGTTTTAGTCTTCTGTAACACTGATGCATGTCAAATGACTAGAGACCAGAAATACATATCAGCTATTTCCACTACTTCTCTGTGTCACACTATCACAGTAGCATGAGTGCAAGCTTCCCAACACTTCCCTGTTAGTATTCCTTAAGCATGAACTGGAGGCAACCCCCTTTGACAAATGAAAGGGAAGTTCATTCTTCAGGACTGAATTGTGGCATGTAGACCCTGGCCCAAGTAGGGTAAAAGTGTAGAGTGTCATTACCTAGTGGGTAATTTGGAAAGGAAATCTGTTTCAGGAAGGCATAATCCCTCCTTGAATGGCATAAGTGCAAAAGGGCTGCACATAAGGTGACAAGACTATGGTAGAGGAGGAAGGCAGCTGAGGGAATGATTTTAGTGAGGTATCAGGCAAGTGTGCAACTTGGTAGGGGACTTGTGCTAGATACAAGGAGCTCAATGCAAGTCTTTGTGGGAAGATAGAAAGAGCAAAGTGCCTAATGGTTAGAGGGGAGATACATGAAGCTCCTCGTGAGCTCAGTCAGCCTGCTGTTGATTTCATTGACTCAGATGGCTAATGGTTCCTTCAGGTGCTCAGCTAGCAGGGCTTATAGAAAATGCGGCTTTTCCCTGTAAAAGTGGCTAGCTCCAAAAACAGGGACATTGCCAGTTATCAGGGACATATTGTCACCCTAACTTCATAGGCTGCACCATTGTCTCGGATAGTGCAAACTACTCCTTTCAGCATGGCTGACCAGTTCTGCAGGCTAGGGTGGCCTCCTCCCTGCCCAATTTGGAATACTGGCTGTCTCTAGGGGCACACTGAGAGAGAAAGCCTTGCACTCCCTGAAACAACTGTGATAGGCCCTTACAAGGGCTAATCAAGCTGGGGAAGGTCTTTGTCTGCTCCCTTTCAATCCCTGCAAAAGCCAGTCACAAGCTGGCCCTAAATATATGGCTTAAAGAAACATATTTGTAATATTTAAGTCTTTGTTTTATTACTGAGTTGTGGCCATACAGTATTTTTGAAGTCTTCAAAGTTCACCATTAAGGCCCTGTATTACAAAGTCTAGGGTCCAGGTTTTAACTATTCTGGAATTACATGTTCCATGCCAAATCCTGCTGCCCTCACTTAGTTCTTACTCATTCAGGTCCCACTAAAGCAAGCTGGTGTAGGTAACTGAAGTCTCTGGGAGTTTGTAGTGAGGATTTGGCCCAAGATTTCCAAATGTCTTCTGATTAGTATGAATAATTAAAAACAATAACATGCACTGTATTTACTGCTGACTTGCCAGCTGCACCATTTTGGCTGGGACTGCCTTGGTCATTTGCACTCCTAGCCAAAACCCATGGAAATGTGACACAGGTCTGTTGAGGCAGCTAAACAGCTCCTTTTGCATTCCCTCGCTCCCTTTCTGAGCATCAGTGGTCACTGCTTGAGGGTAGAAAGCAGCACATGGGCTAAGATAATAACTGGGGAACACTGAATATTCACCAACCTAGGGGCAGTTCCTAACCTCCCACTCTAAGGCTGAAGTAATTGGCAGGGATGGGTAAGATACCTAGAGGTGCAGAATGGCTCATTTCTCCTTCCCCCTCAGGATTGAGGAGGAGACAGTCACAGGATGACACAGATGGGAAGGGGGAGAAAGGGATAAGGGGAATGAGATCTAGAGAGATGAAAAGACACATGAAAAGACAAGATGGAGGGGTTGGGTATCCAACAATATCGGAGTTAGGGCATAAGGTGACACAGGGATGAGGAAGAGGGAAAGAAAATCACAAGATCCTCCACCTTGAGAGTGGGAAAAAAGCCAGTAGTAGTCCTGAGCCTGCCTTTCTACGATGGAGAGAGATCAGGAAAGGAGAAGTCCTCAGGCTTCTGTGCAGAGAGGGTAATGAGAATGTCCTTTCCTAAAGATGACAGAGGGGACACTGGATATCTCCCCAGAAGACAATTCCAGGCAGTGACAATCTGCTTAGGAAATTCTGCTTATTGGAAATTCTGGGGACATATTTGAACCCCAAACATCTTAGTGGTCAGGCTAATTTAATATAATTATATTAAACTAATATTTCCTTAACACAAGGAGGCACACATGAGTCTTTGGCAGAGAAATGATCTTAGAGAAACAATGTTAAATTTGGTAATATGTCTTATTGCAGGTGATTTATTTAGTATGACCAACGTACACAAAGCCTTATAAAATGTGTAGTTATTTTTTAAACTACAGAATCCACCTGAAAATACTATGTGAAACAGGTTTGCCATTTCCTTGAACTCAGCGTTGCACAGATGCCCTGGCTAACTGGGCACTGAAAAAAGAGGACTGGTTTGGCTTGGCTTGGTTAATTCACCATTCAAATTATTGACATATGTCACTGTAACTGTTTAGGAAACGGTAAACTAAGTTAAGGTAAAAACTGTATTTAACAACTGAACTTTTTCTCTTCACCTTAAACTTTATATCTGTAACTGTTATTTGAATTGCTCTCCCACCACAGGGAGGTTTGATATTCAATCCAGAATCTCTTTGTCTTTTAAGAAAGAAGTTTGTTTTCACCAACACTACAGCCTGTAACTTAACCCTGGAAAGTCTTGGATTCAGGCCAGATGTTAATTTCTACAGAGAGACACTTAAAAGTAATGAAGTCTTCTCTGCTGGCGCCAGAGCTAAGAGCTAAAGAAATTCTTCAACAGTGAAGATTATTGATCAAACCCTGTAACTTCCTTCAACTGTATCTGATCTATACATGTGTTTTATGTTTATGTATGCAATGTTGTTGTAGCCATGTTGGTCCCACGATGTTAGGGAAGCAAAGTGGGTGAGGTAATATATTTTATTGGACCAACTTGTTGGTGCACGAGACATGTTTATGCTCAGACTTTGTGTGGCTGAAAGGTCATATAAACTGCATGGCATCCATCAGCAAAAATGCTCCAGTATGCTATTGCAACTGGAATGTCTGGATGTCAGGAAAGAGTTTGGCCAATTCTGTTCTTCACCATGGATGCTCTCATGCCTAAGAAAGCTGTGTCAACACAGTTGTCCTGGATGCTATCAATCTGATTTATGGTATTTATAGGACCCCAATCACTGTAGACTATAGCACTGAGAGACAAAATACTTTAAGATAAACATAATAATTAATAAAAAGAGACTGTGCTCTAGCCATCAAAGAATTTGGATTCTTATATTATTTTGTCCTTTTTTAAGGACATTTAATTTAATTTAAGATCTTAAAATTCCTTGAAATCTCCAGTACCCACTTCTTTTGATGCTACTTATGTCTTAAAGACAATTACCTTATATATTTATATATAACCCAGCACTACTTTGAATATTTCAGTTATTTAAAAATCAGTGACCTGTCTATAAGCCACCTGGGCATATACACAAGTAAATAGGATAGTAGGAGGGGTGCTGAAAGCAGAAAGGAACAGGTGGACCAGCTCAGTGGGCCCACTCCTAGGCAGAGGAGAGACAAAAGAAGTAGCAGGTATACAGTCAATTACGTTCATTAAGTATCTCAGAGTACTTTTTGCACAGCTGTGCTAGGCGTGGTGTCCAGACATAATTCCAATTTGGATATTTTATCATACTTATTTGTGTGCTTGTTTTATAATATATATATACACACAGAGAGAGAATACATAATTGTAGAAAGCCATATAAAGGTTTTCTAAGCGTGAGTTTAAGATTTGTCACATTACCCATGAATGGCAAAACCATGAGTGAGTTATGCAGGTCATCCCAAACTGTACAGTCCAGCAATACCACCTTTATATCACACTACACTATTATGTATTTGGTGTCATATGTTAGAGAAAAATAATTTACAAATATTCCAGAGATATAAAACAATTTAGTGCACCTTTCTCTGCAATTTTCGGTATGCGGTAGACTTAGTAAGTTCGTTAAGATCTGCTCACTTTTTTCAGGCTTAGAGGGAGAAAAATTCTAAAAATGTGATAGCTAGACCAAATAGAATATAAAACTTTAGTTTCAATATTTCTCTTTCTTTATGTCTACATATATAGCTACAGATATGTAGAGAGAAACACCTTCAAAAATATCTAAAACAGATTTTTTTAATAGATGAAAATGTCCCATGGTTAAAGTTATCCTGGACTTTTTCAGGATGCAAGTGCTAAAAGCAAACTGGGAAGCTCTCCTTTGCAATGGGATAGTATACATGCTATTAGTCGGGCAGGGACGCGAGATACCAACCCTTTGACCCAACATTGGTAAACGACTGAATATTACCTATTCTTGGGCTCAGGCAGGTGTAATTTTTTGTGGGGGAAATTCTACAATTTGGGGAAAGAAGGAAACATTTCTCTGACAGGCTGGCTTTTTAAAAAATGGCAGCTGTTTGATGCTGTTCAGATGTTAGGAATGTTAGAACGAGCCCAGAGAAGATGCATTAGTTGTAACAGGGTAGATCAAAAGTGAATGATAAATTCACTGATCACATGAATATCACTTTCACATAGGGGAATTTTGGTGGAGCATGTAACACTGCCTATTATTAGGGTTGCCCAACACATCACATTCTCAGACCCTGTTTTCACATGCTTATAACTTTGCCAAACTTTAACCCATTGGGCTGAAGGGGTCTGCCTGAGGCTGAATATTTCTGGAATTTTTCAGCCAAAACAGTTCAGTTGTTTCCGAGTATGATGCTAGGGAAAAAGAAGTTATTGTGGCCAGGCTAAAAAAGTTCTGGTGACCTTTTCTTTGCAAAGCTCTAGTGCACCCATGTTTTGGAACAGAGACTTGCTGTTTGGCGGGGGGTGCCTTTGGGTCACGAATGTGCCTTGTACATCCCTGCGAAAATCCATCCAAATTTGGCCAGAGTTATAAGCCTTTCAAAATCACAGATCACACAGGCTCAGTAAAATCTTCTTTGATCTTAGCAAGTAAATTCCATGATGGTTCCATGTGTGACTGGGAGTGGAGGTTGGTGAAGGGATTGGATAAAAAGGAAACTGGGGCTGGCTGGGCAAAACAATTGGAAATGGGAGCCAGGGGTGGAGACTTGGGCTGGTAGACATGGAAAAGGAGATGGGAGGGAGAAGGAGGTGAGTGGGGAGACAGATCTGACGAGGAGCCAAAGTCGGGGGGAATGAGCACTGGCTGGACAAAGAACCTGGGACAAGGAACTGCGATAGGGAAACACACTGATATTGAATGAGAAGCCCAGAAAAGGAGATAGGAACAAGAAACGTGGGGGTGATGTGTGACTGGAAATCAGAAGAAAGAAGAGAGACAGATCAGACGAAAAGCAAGGAGTGGATGGAACTGGAGGGCTGGAGGAGTGAGACTAGAACTTTCTGGACAAATAGACTGAGATGCTTGGGAGGGAAGAAGAGGCAGTAGGGTATAAAAAGGAGGCTTCTTAGTGTTTTAATTAATGCTACACAAGCACAAGTGGGGTCGCTGTATGTTGCACCTTTTCTAAAGGAGCAGCAAGGGTCTATGGTAAACTCTCTTTCCCTGCTCCCCCAGCAGTCATCTTGTCTGTGCTCATCTTATGCAGGCATGATGCCTCCAACCACTATGGCTGCAGTTTGACTCCTGCGCACCCACCATGTTGTTCTCTCTGCCCACACTTTATTTCTCACTCACTCCTGCTCCCTCACACCTCACAGTGTGTTAGTGGAATGGGATCTCAATAATATTTGAGCTGAGCATTCCAACCTGTGATTTTGGAGTGGATTTGAAATTAGGCAAAAGGAGTTTCTTACCCCTCATGGAAACCCACTGTCTATGTTAGACAAATCTAACAATCTAGACAATCTGACTTAGCAGCTGACTTTCTGGAACATTTCCTAGACTTTAGGGTCTGTTTTCCCAACAATGCATGCATGAATCTCAATAAAATGCTAGTCATGGCAGGAAAGGTAGACCCCTCTTCCCCACTCCCATAATAATGTTTGGTATACTCCTCAGCTTTGTCAGGAATTATCACAAAGTAATTGTGCATGGTGTCCCTTCCCATTTTTGCCTTGTTACTTTTAAATATCTGCTCCTCACTACCTTGTATTTGAGGCTTGTTGAAGAATAGCACATAATTATCCAAATCCTGCAGCCTTTCCATGTGCACAGTTTCAACCAAAGCTTTTACTGAAGGAGAACAGTAAGTTTGGACTGTAGTAGTGCTTGATCAAAACAGAACATGCACATTTTTGAAGGAGGTTACAAAATTCTTGGTAGGACTTTTAACTACAACCGTAAAACGCATTTGTAGTATCTAGATTTTAAAACATTTTTTTATATAAGAATAGAGTAACTAATCATATATAAATATATTTAATTGCTGTAAATATTAAAAGACCCTATTTCAGCATAGACAGAACTACAGGATTTTCTTTATATTTTAATTGACTAATTCAACATAATACTTTAATACACTAACATCTATTACTTACAATTTTCACTCTAAAGCATTGAAAGGAAATCATTATTGTGTAGGAGAATAGCAAAGAAAACTCCAGAAAAAGGTAGTTAAATGAGGCAATACATTAGGCTGACAATAGTAATACAAACCTGGGGAGAATAACACATGAATTAGGAATAGGCGAACTGGTTCAGATTACATAAAAAATTCCTACCTCCTCCTTACACCTAAGAATGGACCTTTAATATTTTTTTAATGTTTTTTGGGAAATGAAACTTCCTTGAGGTTCTGAAATAGTCAGATAATTGTTTTGCCAAGTTTGGAATCAGAATAGCTTTATCAATCTATTATCTTGATACTTCCAGCTCAGACTGACAAATTCAAGAGGTTTAGCTAGTTCAGTTAAACTTTGAGTAGGGATTCCAAAATTTAGATGCTTGTCCAGACTTGGACTGCAAAATTTCTGACATCTGCCCATCTTTAACATGTGCTCTGTGCACAGAAGAAAGTAACAAAGAAACAGACTTATTCATAGGCCCACTCACTGTATGGAAATCCTATTGATTTCAGTGGAAATTCCAAGCATGGATCAGTTTCTGTACATTAGCTAGTACTTATCCAAATAGCGTATCTAGTGTCTGTCATTATTATATGCAATTGCTGAGCAAATAAATATGTAAACAGAATAATTTTCTTTATATCTTACTTGAGTTCTTGTGAGCTTGTGGCCAGCATACTTCGAATGCTTTTGTCAGCCAAGGGGCAGCCAGACAGACTGTAAGACATGGCAGGATATCCAAGTAAGTCAACCTTCTTACAAGCTAAACTCTCCCAAACAAACACAACATAAAGAATAAAAATTAAAAATTGTAATGCAGAAAAGCGATGGGGCAAGTACTGAAATATTGAATTTTGTAATATAGTTAACCCTCTGAATATATTTAGATATAAACTTTACTTCCAATACTACATAATATAAATGAGCTTTCTTTGTTTTTACAAAGTAGTAAAATGTAACAAAAATATTTGGTGATCCCTGGGTTAACTACTCAAAATCTTAAGAAAACTTTGGCAATTTTAGTAATCTATTTAAAAATAAAAGACGTTTATACAACACACAAATTAGCATGCTTTTAATATCAACATATATTACTCAAAGGGTTAACACATAGTTCAACATTTTTACTTTGACAGCATTGTTGAGGTAAGCTGAAAACAATAAATTGAAAAGACAGAATCCACCATGAAAAAAATGAAGTCACACCTTCTATGTGAGGCGTAATTACCAGTCACATGACCACTCCCATCACACCCTGGTGTTGGACATCTGCCACCAAACAAAAACAAAAACAGCCAAAATAGTAAGTATGTTTAAAAAAAAAACTTTTAAAAGTTTCATTGTTTCCAGTTTAGCTGCAATGACTGCAAGGGGATTTAAGCATCCTATCGAAAAGCTGCAAAATGAACAGCATTAAATGAAAATAGCGTCTCAATACAATATAGCATCATTAAGAACAAGCATATACATGTTAGCTTATCACTTTACTTAACGGGCAGTTGGAAACATTTATATGCTGCAAATGTGGCATGCTCATACTGCAAGGCGTATATGTACTCATTTGTTTAAAAAAAAGACAAAGAGGAAAGGTTAAAAAGAGAAAAAATAATTTCACCTCACATTATGCTTACGTTATTAAATCCTTTTTGCTCTCTTTGCATTGAGGGTATTTGGGTTTAGGGCTTGGGATTGTAACTTCACCAGGATACCTTCGTTCTTCAAGTGCCTCTTGAAAAGGATCCAAATCTTCTGGCTGCAGGCAAACATATAGGTATTAGTCCCACTTAGGTGAGGCTGCAGTATATACAAAACACAAAGCAATGTAAAGTTATCAGACATACTCCTCTATTATTCCTACTCAATCACAAAAATTTTGACATTATTTTATCTTTTCTCACCTGACAGACCTTTACATTTCAATGCACAGTTTAGAACATGTGAAAAAAAATTACATTTTTTCATTTGAGGAGGCAAAAGTTAGATATTCTCTCTTTTATGATGTCTATTCCCAATTGTATCAGCAGCTGCCTCTGACAGTCAACTATTATTTTCTTTCCCAAGAATCAATACTTGTTCCAAAGTCATGAGTTTTTACAAACCACAGCCACAGAAAAACTAAGCCTAAATATAGTATCTTAGCCATCAAAAATGCCAACTTCTATAACATTTTTAAATGGTTAAACATTCCCCCCAAAGATGAATCAGGAATGATGTTAGCGGCCAATTGCTAAACACACATATAGTGTCCCAATCTGGGGCAAACTTCAATGGATTTGCCTTGCAAAATATAATTTTGTAATTAAATTTACTGCTAGACTTAGTTTTTTATATTTGAAACTCAAGCATTAATTTCAGAAGTGAAGAAAAAGTGGCTGAAGGCAATGATACAAAAATTCCTGCAGATGGTGCTGTGAGCAACAGAATTAAAGAATGATTCTGCTTGTTTCAGTCCATGTGCTATAGTGTATTTAATTTCTTAGATAATGAGAGAAATCCGGGCCCCGACCAAGTCAAAGGCAAAGCCCCGTTGATTTCAGTAGAGCTAGGATTGCACCCAATGTATATAAAGCAAATGTCACTTTATTGTATGTCTCTAAGTTTATTGTTTTTAAATCATGCCATCCTATATTTTAATTAAAATAAATTGAAGTTAGACACTGCTACAAATGGGTGGTAAAAATTCTAATCTTATAATGTAGATCAAGCAATAGAAAAATTATTGCTACACAAAATCCAGAAATGTAAAATCATGTCTAGATTACAAGGGGTTAATATGGCAAACAGCCAGATGAGCAGGAGTTAAAACCTGACAAATACAAACACTAGCCTCAAAGGAAAAGAAAAGAGAAGCAGTTGTCTGACAACAATCAGGACCATACTTTCATAGTGATGGCTGAAAACACATTGATACATGTTACCAGTTTTAAAATAAATTCACTCTGGAGCAAGTTTTCCTTATTTACCTCTTTCTATCTACAAGTTTTTAGAGTGTACCAAACCTCATATTCCTTCATAATATTATTGAAATAAAATATTTCATTTCTATGGTACAAAGGCCCCATCATGCATCCCTGGCATGCCAAAAGCTTTGTGCTTCTACGTTCCTGAATGCACAGGGAAGGTCAGAGCAGGCCGTTTGACAGCAAAATCTTGGTTAGCTAAATTAATGAAAAACTTATAATGTACTCTGCTCATGCTTCTGGCGTGGATCTCTGTGTATATACATATTTTTAAATAGGCAGTACTTCACTTTTGATTCTCATTCTGAGAAGAATATCTTGTCCTGAGAGCTAGTAAAAACTTGATACCAATATTGAAAAAAGTTATGTCAACTTGCTCAGATGGAATAAGATAGATTTGAAACATCAGAATACCTTCACATGAGAAAATATTTGTTAACAAGAACGTGCTGTTAGAAAACATGATTCACATTTGCAGTTTAAGTGCTGTCTGATGGAAGTTAGTCACTGATCAGATGAGTGACAACATGATATATTTTGAAAGATTAACCACCAGAAAGTCCTCTTTTCACGAAACCATCCATTTTTTGTTTATTACCTATACATTGGGTTTCCTCCTCCCTCCAGATTTTAGAAAGCTAACGAATTAAAACAAGCAGATTGAAATGAGAACCTTTTGATGAAAAAGACGTACATTAATCTCTTTGGAATCGTCTTCGTCTATCCTTCTGGGCTTCATTTTAGTGTAGTCCACTGGCAAGTCCCAGCAGTCACCCTCATTCAGCTGGTAACACCGGTTATTCATCACAGCTTGTCGTTGTGGTGACATTGGCTCCAGTGGTGTCAAAATGGTACAGCAGCCATCTCGCTGTCTCTGTTTATTCATGCTTAGATCCAAGGTTCCATTTTCATCGACTTCCATCTCAGGATTCTGTCAAAATAAGAAAAATATTGTTCATTCAGTTTTTGTCTATCAAACTGTCACCTCTCTGTGTTTTATAATCTGATTGCTTAGAATGATCAAAAGCTTTATCATGCCTGTATAGATTGTAAGCATTAAGCCCCCTCCCACACATAGCATGATTCTGTTACACTAATTCTGTTCAAGTAGATTCACTCATATCTTCACAAAAGGATAAACTGATCTTTGGGAGAAAAGGGGAGACATCTCACTAACCAGAACCATCCCCCAAAACACAGGTGTAAAAAAATGGTAGTGAAATGAGAAATCCCCAAAGGTATCTTCTTGTTGCTGTTTTTATGTCCCTGACTTACTCCTTGACAGGTTAGTCTAAAAGAGTTAACATCTGTATGATACTGCCTACTTCCAGTCCTTCCAACGCTTCCATATGTGATTAGAGCAATAAAAGCCAGGTAGTAGGTAGCATCAGTTGTATCAAAACACCTGAATATTTTGCTCTTCTAATGCTAATAGTTAAAGAATTGGGGGGGGGGAAGCTTTGGTTACTAAAGCTAGTCCATTTACACAGTGTTTACTACTTTTGTATTATGAGAAAATGCATCCAAATCTCACAATTACTCCACCACGGATGTTAAGGTTTAATATACCTTAACTTTCCAAAGACTATCTATATAATCACCTGGCTTGGGTAACAAAGCTGGTACTGACATTCCCTGCAGTGACTGAGGAACTGTGAAGTACAGGGTGAGTAGGTTTGGGGGGGTTGTTTTCTGCTTGAAAATAGATCAAGAATTATTCATTTCAAATCATCTTCCTCTTCTTCTTTTTCTTCTTCTTTCTTTTCCCCAGGGAGTGGGAGGGCATATAGATGGGGTGGGGGGAGCAGGGAGTGCAGGGAGGAGAGAAATACCCTGCCAATCCTTAATTTTTCAAAAGTAAAACACTTCACCAGAAATTAGATTTTAGAACTGCTTCAAATGCTACTGTCTACTCAGATGTCTAGCAGCTCTTTGTCCTCTTGAAGTAATAAGAGAACTGCAGCAAGATACTGAATGAAAATCCCTTGCTTTGGGTTAGTGCCTTGATAGATTATACAGTATTATTCTACACAAACACTTTTTGCAATATCTTATTCCTGATTACTGCCTGGATATTAATTTATGCATGATAATGTTATATTTATCTTCCCAGATTTGACATTTCATTTTTTTGCCACACAATATTATAAGGTTATTTCTCAAACTTTTCCAATTCCTGTTGGTATTGAGAACAATCACATTTATTTGCATGCCACAAAGAGATTTTCCCTCATCTACAGGATTAAATCAATTAATATAAAAGGAAGCATTTGAAAACAAAATTACTAACCTTACTGAAATTCATAAAAATTAAGATCATTACTAATAACTACTGCTAAGAATGTTAGCTCATTATGTATGATCAAGAAGCTTTATATAACAGGAAGAAAAACCCTTTGTTTATCTGGAGAAGAGCAGAACATGTCTGCCAGCTCAAAAGCTCTTCTATAAGCACAATAAAGCTGTTTCTCCTGCACTGCATCTGCCTATTTAGCCATCTAGTGGCCTCCTATAGGTTGCACTTTATTGGTTGCTGGTGTGTGTTAAATAGTCATTTCTCCTCAGATGTCAGAGTCAAGATTTAATCTGGTTTTAACAAAATAAAAATGTTCTTATAATGTTTTATAATTTGGATGAATTTTAATAATGCTACTGTTTTTCTTAATCCATAAAGGTTAACATCAAAATCTTTGTACTTTGTTTTCGTGTTGCCATTTAATAATATATTGAGAATTTACTACCACTTTGGAGAGCAATAGTGATGCTGCATTATTATTGTTATGCAACTTAAAAGTTATCTGCATTGAAGGAATTTTTGTTTGTTTCAAATGTATTATGCATCAATTTGAGAGCAATTATATTCTGGATAAGTCAGACATTATTGTGTACAATACCATAGATTTTCTTTGTACTGCATCATAAAACCTTAGGGCCCATGTGTGATTTATACATGAAGTTACATTATTAAACCATGCTTTTTCTTACAATTTATAAATCAGATAGCGGTTAGTCAAAAATCTATAGTGCAATTAATACCACTTAAGCAACCTAAATAGCTTCCATAGTTACTATAGACGCCGTCAGCCAGAGAAGGATTAAAACAGAGAACAACACATTATCTCGGAACCATTTTAACTCTATACACTGATCTGGATTTCAGGAGTTACTGATGAGTAATTTGCATCTTTATCTTTTATTTTGCTGCCTCAGCTGAGCTGCCAAATTTTTGGAAAAACCAGATTAAGCAAGAGGTATTAAAGCAACTCATGGGGCACAAATCTAGTGCAGGAAAGAGGTTTGTATCGTCATCAACAAACAGAATTGCTCATTTTTACCCTGGCACAGAGATCCTGAGGTTTAGTGGAGAGGTTCTGAGGCATCTCCCTGCAGCGGGTGGAGAGATTCAGAATAGCAGTGGCAGCCATGTGCGCCGCCTCCATGTCATGAGTATAGTCAAAGCTGCTCTTGCTGCAGGTACTGCTGGCACTGCTGCCTCCACCACAACTCATATTGCTGCTGCTGCTAGGGGCATAGCTGCTTGTTGTGCTGCTGGTGGGGCTGGAATTCTTGCAATAGCGTTTCGCTGTGGGAAGAAATATGGCAAGGGTGACTCAAACGTACTGGCACGTTACATCGATGACAAGAAGAACAATCGGCCGCGGGTGAATTTTGTAATGGCTGATTTAAAAAAAAAAAAAAGGCAACAGAAATGATGCGGGTAGTCTATGATTTCGTGCGTGGCTCCTTGACACAAGAAATTGGTTGTGTGTTAAACAAAACGATCAGTCTGGATGATGTGACTATATACCGTGGTGACAAGCAGGCTGGATTTAGGAAACAAACACGGTGCGTGAAATTCCAGCAAAGGCACAGGGGAAACACTGCTTTCATTCCACAGTAAGAGCTGATTACGTAGTGGTATGGTAGCTGGGCACTCTTTGGGTAATGCACTTTTGTTAAGTGGTTGGCATGTAACGAATTGTGCTCACATGTGGAAACTCCAGATTCACAACAGACTTTTGGAATCCCACCCCCTGGAGCTAGTGGGGATCAAGCTCATTGGGAAGATAATGTGCTTGATCTCTAGGCCAGTGTGCTAACCACAAGTGCTTGGTAATTTCAAATTGACCAAAGCGTTTCTCCTCCTACAGCAAGGGCAAGTACTGTGCTGGTCATTAGAAGGGAGCAGGAGTAAATGTTAAAAAAGAAGGTGGCCGTAGAATGAAGGGCAGGTATCGTCAATATCTGGATGTGAGGTCCTGGCAGGCTACAGCAAACGTAATATAAATAGAAAAAAATATGAATTCAACAGCATGATTTTCTGAGGTGCAGAGCACCAAAAGCTTCCTGATGAAAACAGCAGGAGCTGTGTATGCTCAACACCCCTGATAATGAAGCTATAAGCGTGGATTTAACTACATGATGACTGACACACACACAGTAAGACTCAAATGGTGAGTCTCTCAGGAAAGAACTATCGTACCAAATCAGGCCCAGGCTTGAACAATTCATTCTCTTCCTCTTTACATAGAACGTTCCAACGTTGCTGGGGTTTTTTTAATGAGTATTAACATTTTATACCCACCGAATTTAAAAAAAAAACAAATCCACTTCACATCCAAAACAAACAGCTGCAAAAGTTTTTTAATGAATGGCTGAGAAAAAAATGTGAGTTGATCCATTGAACCTAGAGTGCTGCTACGTTTTCATATTGCGCACACACTAGAAGTCAACGTCAGAAGTTACAAGCATTCATGATATAGTGATTTTTCCCCCTTTGTATTCTGCAAAGATCATACTGGACAATATAATAAAAGTATTGCTATGCATGTATTGTGCTATTGAATATTCATGTAATGCGCTGGATAGAGATCTACATAAAGCAGCAACACCCTAGTTCGAGCTCTTTCTCGGTAGTTTCAATTTATGCCAACATCTTCAGGTATGTTGCGGCAAACATACATGTAGTAATCTGCTCCCTTGAGCAGTCTCTTTATGTGCTACATTCTGCTGGAAAAGCAGAACAGGAGAGTCTGAGGCAGAATTTATCTCATACTTTTTACTTCATTCCTTTCATTTGTACATTTTTGGAAAAGTTGTAATGAAGTCATTGTTTACTGTAAGGGAAATAAAATGCTAATTCATAGCAGATGCAGGAGTTTTCTCAGGAAGCCCACGTAATACACAGGTGTGATTATTTTTAATGAAACTGATGGTTAAGGTTCATGAAGTTTCTTTTCTTTTGCACCCTTTGGATCACTGTTGTTTTCTGCACATTCACAGATAATAATCTTGTGAGTTATTTCTCATGACATATTTTACACCAAATTTCATTCTTAAAATAGAATGATGGTCACTAAAAATTGAACATTTTCCATGGTTGCTGCATTCTGGTAGCCAAGATACTCAAATACTTCTCTAACTTAAAATAGGAAATAAGTACAGTATCCCAGTTACCACTGTGTTGACATAGGAAGTGCGGATTTTTTAACTGCAACCACTTTGCACAAACAATTTGCCAATATTTCAAACAAATGAATAACATGCCTTTTCTATCATTTGCAAAAGAAAAATCAGCCATATTTGACATTTTGGAGTAGATTAAAATTAAATAAAATATGAGATAATGTAAGAAATTTTATATATCTATATCAGTACAGAGAGAGAGAGATGGGGGAGGTAAGGAGAGAGGAGTATTAAAGAGTTTTCAACATGGGACCAGGTACAAGAAACCCTTCTAGGCTCTGACACAGACTCCTTCTCTGGCCTAGGTCAAGTCACATGATCTTTCTGTTTCATTTTCACTATTAATAGAGAGGCAATCATAGTAGGCATGTTGTGAAGATTAATAAATGATCGTGAAACACTTTGAAGATAAAAAGCATTATATATGTATTAAGTGTATTAAGTGTATACATATTATATATGTATGTGAAATTTGTCAGGAATGGCTGTGGTCATTTTAGCTTGACCCTCCCTGTACAGTTTTTAAACATTTCATGCAGCCTGGATTATCTACCTCACCTTAGTTTTGAAAAAGAAATTCAGGACATCTGTTTTTAGTGAATTCAGATACAGTGAAATCCATCTGTAGAGAAGGGGAATGGTAGTGACATTGTTTGAATACAAAATAAAACACATAGTGCAATTCTGCTTTAGAGCCAAACTGTGGCTTAATGCATTGCTGTAAGGCAGGGTCGCTGGGACCTCTATAGTCCACCTATATTTTGTGGCCGAGTGGCAAACCAGAATGCAGAAAGCAATCTCTCCTATAAATGACAGCCACATAGCTCTCAGGCAGCTGCTCCAACCAGCTCCATTTCCAAGAGAGGCAACTGGGATTCTGACCTTCCCATAAGGAATGACATAAGGAATGATGACAGTGGAGTCAGTGCTTCTTCAATACCCCAAAGGCTCTTCATAGATAAGTAAACTGGGGAGTAGCAGACACCGCATCAAATTTAAGGATTGGAGTCCTTTCCAAACAGAGAAAAAGACCCAGTTCCAGCATCCTCTATCCCCCAGCACCAGCAGCCTTGGTACCAGTTTAATTGTTTAAGTTAAACAGAGTGTCAACTCTTTTTCTGAACCTCATCCGAGTTCTTCAGGGACTGTACAGCCCCAGTGCAAGAGTGAGAGGGTGAGGATTCAGGGAGGCCTGTTTGACAACTTGTGGGGAGAGGAACAAATTTGCACAAGCTTTCCACTATGCCTGAGCATCTCCCAACTGCAGAGCCCTGTGAACTCCCTTGGACCTTGGGTCCAGCTGTTTTCATCATTACTGCCATATAAAAAACCACCCAAAATATACCCCATTATGAAGTTGTTCCTAAAGGGAAATTAAAGTCAAACAAACAAACAAACCCTCTTCATTATAAGATTGTCCCTCTCTAGCATCATCAGGGCATCATAGCCCGGAACATAGAGTCCTCTCCCGGTGTAATTCTTATTAAAGTTTACAAAAAAGGAAGAACACCGTCCAGGACAGCTATGCATTCCCATGCCATTCACAACCATTCATTTGTTGAATACGTCAGACCCATGACATTTTCATGATGGTCTGCAACATAGAGCATGGTGCTGCTTTAATTTGTTAAAATTAAAAAATGCAAATGTCAAGTGATTCATTTTTCAGACCCTTAATACTATATGTATTTCTGTTTTCATCTTAGATAGTTTGACAGAACAAACCTTTGATTAATTACTACTCTCCCACTGAATCCTAGGCTGCTACTAAGTTTATGTATAACACCTTTTCAAAACAAAAATACATCTTATATTATAGGAATTTCTTCCCTAATATACACAACGGGTTAATACTATGTACCTCCCAAACTAGCCTCAATGATATTTGAATTTAAAAAAAGGGCTTATTTCCCCCCATACACAGAGGTAACTTCTATTTAGATCAATGAAAGATGAGTGTGTATACAGATAGCAGAATAGTTCCCCATCATCTTTCATTTTAATGTTTCATTTTGTGTTTGGGTTTTTTCCCCACTTTTCTTTGTTTATTTTTGTTTTGTTTTAAAAAAAGCTAAATTTCTAACATTCATACATTCAAAGGCCAGAAGGGATCACTGTGATCATCTAGTCTGACCTCTGATATAACTTAAGCCATAGGACTTCCCCAGAACAGTTCCTAGAGCATAGCTTTTAGAAAAAACATACAATCTTGATTTTAAAATCACCAGTGATGGAGAATCTACCACAATTCTTAGTAAAATTCTCTGTCAAAAACTTATGTCTTATTTCCAGTCTGAATTTGTCATACTTCAACTTCCAGCCATTGGATCATGTTATACCTGGTTCTGCTAGATTGAAGAGCCCATTATTGAATATTTTTCCCAAAATGCCGTTTTGAAACGAAAAGTCAAAATACAATGTTTGAAAATGGTCAAACCAAAATGTTTCAAAACAAAGATAAAACATTTCACTTCAAAATAGTCAGAGCAAATGGCTTTGACATTTCTGATGTTATTTTTTCCAAATTTTTTTCAGCAGAAACTCTACTGTATTTGGCCCAAATTTGTGAACAGTTATTGTGACCTGAAAAATGCATTTTTAGGTGAATTTATTATTCACCAGAAAGAAAAATTGCCCAGTTCTGGAGACTGAAAAGTTTCTTAATGAAAAACATTTCTTAAGGTCAAGGTCTTTTCCTGAGATTGAGAAGTTATTGCTATTTCCCTTTCATGCATGTAATAACTAAAGCCACAGAACTTTAGTTTTAACATCATAGGGGAAATCCTGACTCCATTGAACTCAATGATAAAATTCCCACTGATTTCCATAAGGCCAGTAATTGACCCCATCTTACACCCCATTTGTATAGTTAGAGCCACATGCACCAAACAGTATCAGCTTTTCACCCAGCAAGTATGTAAGCCTCTGTTGGGAATGACAACATCCTATTCCACTTTGGGCTGGGGGAGAAAAAATGCACTGAGTCACATGTACCCAAAAGTGTTACCATTAGCCCTTGCTCATTCTTTGGCTGAGATGTTGACACCCAAAGCAAGCTAACCTCAATACAATTTCAAGGACAAAGAGGTTTTATAACCATATCTATAGGTAACTTCCATTTACATCAGTGGGAGATGAGTGTGTATAGATAGCAGAGTAATTCCCCATTATCCTTCATCATTTAAGGCCTAATTCAGCAAAAGCGTTTAAGTATGTGCTTATCTGTAAGTATGTTCTTAGGTCCTATTGACTTTAATAAGAGTTAAGCAAGTGCTTAAATGCTTTGCTAAATGGGGTCTCAGACATGATACACTCTTGCTGTTTATTCCAACAGCCAAGAACATGATTCCATATAGGGATATTTCATAGACTTTCTAGCAATACTCTATGTCTTCCCATTCTGCAAGAGCAAACAGAGCATATACATAATAAGTGAAATTCTATCCTCTATTACACTGATGCAAACCTATTGACTTATATGGTATAACTAATCATAATTTAGCCCCCATCTCTATTAAGTTGTGATTTTAAGGATGGGTAGTGGAGAGTTTAAGACATGAAGGCACTTTTACTCAGAACTGTCTGCCTTTTTCCACCCTCTCCACTATTGTGAGACGATCTGCCTGATCATCTTATAGGAAAACAAAGGAAAGATGGGGACAGCAGCTATATCAAAAACAAAGCAGCAGTTATATCAAAAACAAAGGAAAGATGGGGACAGCAGCTGTTCCAAATTCCTCCCTCCCTACTTACCCACTTTTCAAAGTCAGAGTCTGTTTTAAGGCAACGGCCGAGATTGTTCTACTAACCCACACTTATTCCTAATTTACTAAACAAACTCTGACATCTGCCTGGGATTTCATAGGCTAGCCAGTGAGCAATCCCACGTACTTTAACTTGTAAAATGAATTTATCTAGAGAATAAATTGTTCCAGGCTGCAAACGAAAAAAAGGAAGGGAATTTGTGATGTTATTCTGATAGGTCTGGAATATCCAAAAATGGGACAACTCCAGCCCTTCATTCTTTGGCCCTGGTGGGTTTTGTTCCCTGGTCCAACTCTTCTTCTCTGCCAGCCAGCCACCATCACACTTTCTCCTGCCCAGAAGGAAGAAATCTCTTCAGAGACTGGAGTTATTGCCACTTTTAGCCAAATTCCGATCATCTAACTCTCATGAGTTCTCACACTGAATTCAACAGGATTCCTCATTGGATAAAGTGAGCAGGAGTCCTTAATAAGCTGATGATCAGTGGGGGGATGAAGTGCCATGAGGTGCATGTTTTCTCCCTCCTCATCCCCAGAGAGCAAGCACATTACATTTTTGAGTTTCCTAAACTACAAACTACAGTACAAGAGTTAGATTCATAATGCAACCCATGAGGCGAGGTATCCCAGATGGCAGCTTAATACATTGCTACTGTGCCACAAGGACTGGCTTTCCTATTTAGTTTTTATTGAAAGCACAATACATCCCAGAACTGAATAAGAGGGATGTTTTTTGCCAGTGCAACAATCCTGCAGCAAGGACCATATCAAATAATGCTTTTTTAGAAAAGGTCTTTAAAAAGAACTTAAACATAACAATGTCATGCTGTGAATCGCATTCCTCTTAATATTGTATGAACATGAAGGTATGTCTTATTTTTATGAAGTTTACATATACAACAACATTATTAACTGCAAACTTGTCTCTCATGTATAAGAGTGTGCACCTCCTACCATCATATCCTTTGGGGGATATATCCCTGGATTGCACCTTGGGAGCTATGGCTCTCTTGCCATAGGCATGGTTGTCATAACTGTTATATTCAAACGTAGTCTTAGAGTATTTCTCTAGTTCCTTGGCCAAGTTGGAGCGGGGTGTGGTGGTGGGGACATTGTTTCTGTAGCCATACTGAGGGATCTCCAATTGCTTAACAAAGCACATGGGCCTAGAAATTAAAGATATGTACAGTTTGTTAGATGCAATTCAGTTTATTGTGTCTGTGCATAATTTATAGTTCAGATTAGAAAATCTGAGTTATTTATTGCACTCAAGAGACAGCCATATATTATTGTATAGGTTTGGTTTGGTTGTTTCCAGCAGTTTCCAACAATATATATTTTCTTGAGCAAAGCCTAGGATAAATTAATTATAATAGTGCTAAATGTATTCTGTGACTAAACCCAACATAATTGCTGAAAAGTTCTAGTTAAAAAAATACTGAAGGGTTTCTTCTCCCCCATGTAATGACATTGTATCACAACGTATTCTCTTTGGGAAGGTGAATTAGAGAGGGACAAGCAGACCAGTAGAAATTTTAGACAAATTCCTCTAGTTATTGGAAGTAAAACACAGCACTAAGGTCTCCACTCAACTCATGGAGTTTCCTTCGAATTCTGCTGACAGCAGTTGCATGTGCTTTGCCCTGTTGCAAAAGAAGCTGGATTCCACACCTTCAGTATACAGTTTACACAGATTCTCGGAGAGCCACCAGAGACACCTACACAGGCCTTCTTGCCACTGAACTGCCATCTGGTCTCACTGGCTCCAGCTGACTCCTGTATGCCAGGCTTTGGCAGGAACTGTGACTCCGGGGACTGCTCCATGCACCACCCTCAATAAGTGGGCCCCACAGCATCAGAAAGGATGGAGTGTGAGTGAATACAGACTTAAACTGTATCATCTAAAATTCTCTCTCCCTGCGCATTAGGGGGGAAGGAGACTCAGGCGAATGCCCAACTGCCCCCCCTTCCTCACTCCTTTGGTGGGGCTTCGAAGGTTCAATGAACAGGATGCTATAGAGGCCCTTCCACCAAAACAGACTCTCATGAATATGGATGTAGAGCTTAGCAGGCCACACTGTGTAAAGTGTGCAAAATGAGGGCTACATCCTGCAAGCCTGACTCGTGTGAGTATGACTGGGCTCAAGAAAGCAAATCCTATGAGGTGCTGAGCGTCCTGAAGCCCACTGATTTCAACAGGAGTTCAGGGTGATTAACTGCAGACATTGAGTGCTCAGTACCTCATAGGATCAGGCCCTTTCCCCTTCCCCCATAATTATAACATGAGGATTGGAAGGGGCATGCAGAAGAACACTAATTTAGTCACAAACAGAAGAGCCATCATGTCTAGCTGGCTGATAAAGTGGAATACTATAAACAGCCAGTAATACTAATATATTTTTAGTATTTTGTATTTCTGGATGAATTAATTTTCATAGAATTTAGACAAGAGATTGAGGTGTAAATTACCCAGGTAATTGTATAATTCATACTGTACCTTTGATTTTCTTTTATGTGTTGGGTTCCTTTGGAAAATTTCTCATCACTGTTCACAAAATACAATGGGCCAGATCCTCAGATGGTGTAGCCCAATATAGTTTGTGCTCATTTAAGAAAATAATACAATTCACATAGTGCACATTCAAAACAAAACCCAAATTTTCAGCAGAGCAAAAATCCTATTCATCTGACTTTTTTTTTTTTTTTTTAGTGAAGATATTGTGAATGCAGGTGGGACCAAGGTCAGTTCACAGGATTTATTCTTAGAATCTATAAAGTCCCCAATCAATCGTTGTGCATGGAATTTATAAGACAACCCTTAGGATGCTCATCTTAAATAGATCCAAGCGTTAAAGGTAAAAGGGACGTAGTGTCTGAGATGACAGTCTTACTCAGACTGCTTAACAAGATCTGAAACACATGACAGACCCAGAGGCAAAACAAAACCGCAAAAACAACTGTCTAAGGAGCCTGCCAGAGAACCAGATGCTGCTTTTGAAAAGTAGCCTCCTTTGCATGGCATGTGACTTCTCTCTAAAGAGCAGTGAAAGCCACTGCATTTTTGTTCTATCTAGTCTTGCTAATGAAGAGTTGAGGATTTTGCTAAATGGATTATTAATTATTATATTATAAGCACCATTTTGAGCAAAGTATCAGGGACGCTGTCTGAAAAAAGTGAAACCAGAACTGGGTCTGATCCGGATAAAGCCACTGAAAACACTTGGGAAAAGGAAAACAAAATTCAAATTCACTACATAACAATCAGCTTTGCTGATGTAGGACATCATTCTGTTTTCTCAACCACAAGAACACAAGAGTTTGGAAAATGCCATCAAGATTTGATGAAGTACTGAGAGAATATTCAAAGAAAGACATTGATAACAGAGTAAGAAACTTTCAATATAAGTCACTCTATCAAAATTTAGGTCAAAATGATAACCTGACAGAGAGAAACTTATGGAAGGCCTGGGAAATTTTGTGTGCTGGAAGTTGTGGAGATTCCTTCAAGTTCTCCCACAGGGACAAGGGAAGGATGTGCTCATCCTAGCCCATAGATATCACACTATCCATGGGGAAATTCTGCAGCTCTTGGGGCATCAGTATACGGCTGGTACATTCATGCAGAAATTCAATGCCTGTGCACTACTCCCTAAACTTTCAGCTCCCTCAGAAGCCACATTTTTCTCCACGCACATATGGCCCAGCATGAGGAGCATTTAATAGTGCAGAGCTAGGTTCTGCGTAGGATAAATGTGGAGTCCAAAATTGTATGGAGAGAGGAGGTGGTTATGCCAGATTAGATCTCCTCCCTCCATCAATATTTAAGGCAATGAAATGTTATTTTCATTCCTTTAATCCCTTCTGTGGGAGAGGGAGCAAAACAGAGACAATGAACTATCCCTCAAGTGTTTTTGGAACCTCAGCTAGATCAGGTATTTTTCCATAAGAAGGTATTCTGCCAATTTAGTACTTGCAAGTAGGGCTTCTGGTTTTCATTTAAACTGATATTTACTAGTAAAAGCCTGCTGAAGAAAACAAGACTTACCGGTAAATATTAGTTTATTCCCAAAAGATACCAACTTTTTTTCACACTGTTCTTAGACTTTGCACTCCAGCAGTCAGCTTTACACCAAACAATGCCTGACAAAAATGAGCTTTTCAGGCTTTACATATATTTGCCAAAATAATTAACAGCCCCCCTCCCATACAAATTTGTTGGGAAATAAATGTTGAGAAAATTGGATCCAGAAGCCCTAATTCTAAACTCTTCGTTAAGGGAGATATATATGTATATACAACGTATATAAATATAAATGCTCAGATTAATTTAACGTGTGATGAATTTTTCATAGTATTAAGTATTATAGTGATTTCTAATACCTTAAAACCCGATCTGATGCCTGGTTTGATTTTGACACATCACAGCTCTGATGCTTCTCTTGAGCTTTAGCCAGTTTCTCTGCTGCAGCAATAGGACATCCAGAGAGGCTGCAATTACAGAAAGGAAATTTAATTGTCTTGTCCTGAGCAGTTTCACATTATAGCACTGATCCAATTACTCCTTCTCCTCCTTAGTCAGCATGAGGAAGAATCTGGAGGAAAAAAGTTTCCAGAAACTTTTTTTTTGTCATACATTTCCTCTAGAATAGACTTCCTATCTTAGAGCAACATTCTGCTTTCAAAGTTGCATGGATGATCTCATATCCGATATTCTTCTCCTCCTACAGTACATAGGCAGAACTTTCATGGATGTCAGTTGATGGGCATCCAGGTAGGAAGAGGAGAATATAAGCCAGAATTTACTGTGCAGCTTTGTTAGCAGAAGTTGGCCCTTTTGTTCATACACATTTTGCCATTGAAATGGTTGATGAAGATTATTCAATGCTAACACAAATACAGATGAAATTTAGTGCTGCTTCACACCTCGTTCAGCCTCATTAACTTCATTTAGGTTGTGCGGGGTATAAATCAGTGGAGAATTTGGCTGAGTGTCTCTAAACCAATATCAAAATATATTTTTTTCTTGCTGTTTATTCATGAATTTAAACCATTAAGGTCATTCTAATCTCAGATAATGTAACATGAAAAGAATCCAGACATCTGGAGTTGAACTCTAATTTACCAGTGCCGAACTATTTTTGAAGTGACAGTAATAAGTCTGCTTCTGCTGGAAAAGATTTAGAACAGCGGAAAATACATATACTGGTACCAGCAGATGGGGCTGTTAGTGAATCTGTAAAAACCTATGACCAGACAATGGAGGGGGCTTTTTTTCATTATTGTTTGTTGCATGCTTATGTGACCGCAGCTCCTTGCGTTTTCCACAGGAAAAGGAATTTAAGTGAAAGGCAAATCAGTGCATTCTGTGGCACGAGGTTTTAAACTAAAGACAGAGGTACCTCTCATGGGGCTCAGCTGGAAATCTTACTCAGGACCAGATGCTTCCCTCTCGACAGAAAAAAAAAAAAAAAAAAAAGAAGAAAAAAAGGAAAGCAGAGAAAAATGCCCCAAAAGCTGCAGAAAGAGGTGAGCAGAACGCTTCACCCACTCCTCCCCTGGTGCCCATGGAAACCCTTCTGTCTCAGGGAAAGGCTGGAAAACTCTACAGAGTTCAGATTGGCGGCAACTGCTCTCTAATGACACGCTCCTCTTCAGACACCTGGGATATCCTAGCAGATATCCAAACAGAAGTTAGTGCTGCTGCAGCATTAGTTTCCAAGGAGTCCCCTCCAAAGTTTTTGCTGCTTGTGCTGCATGAGGTTAGAGAGAGGCATCCAATGGCAGCATAGCTCCAGAGAAAGAGGTGGTGTCACATAGCATTCCAAAGAGATAGGTCCTCTGCAAGGGAATCCATGGAGTTAAGATGAGAACTCTCAGTGAAGCCAGAGCTCTGTAAGCATGGAAGACCATACCTCCAGTACCCTCTGTGGTATCCTAAGCCATCTTGCTGCAGTTAAAAGGAACTCAGTAATGGTTTTCTGGGATCTTTGCCCACCTTCCCTGGGTTTTGGCATTGGAAGATGCAATATAGACCTCAATTTCCTTATGGAAAAGTCATAAAATATAATAGAAATGATAACTTTTCTATAGGTTTTTTTTTAAATAATCCCATAGGATGTAACAGAAAATACCATCCATTCTATAGAATTCTATTGGATGGTTTAAAAATCTCTATAGCAAAGTTATTTTATGTGAAATGCTGTAGGTTTATAGAATAATTTCCATGGACTTGATTGCTTTCCTCATCTTGAAAATCAAAAGGACTTTTCCATAATGTTTCTTATTCAGGCAAAATTCTCATTAAGTTTTGCCAAATATAGACTTCAGTTTGAGCCCGTGGATGGCAGAAAACTTTAAATCGTGTAAAATATATGTATTTGAAATGCTCTTTCTCATTTATTCATATAAAATTGTTCTTATGATTAGAGTGGAATTTTTCACACGGTATGGAGTCATAACTCATAAAGATGAATATTGTTTGAGCAATAACTCTGTCCTGGTCTTGATCGTGTTTGCGGCCTTTTTTCTTCTGTTACTTTCTACTTAGGGGGTGATACTCTTCTTTTAATACAACTATATCTAAGTAAAAAAATAAACAAAAGCAAGCAAGCGATGCTTAAAAGGCATCTGACATGAATCAAATTAATTCTGCACAGAAGTATCTTCACACTGTAAAATAAGGTAAAGGATTTTTATGATGCAAAATGAATAAATAAAGCACACTAAGCACCATCTGCCATCTTTAAAACAAAACAACAAAACCACACACACACACACGCACTCTCAGAACAGACTGCCAGAAGTGCTGCAGTTCTGAAGCAGTGTTCTCTCTAGTCCAGTTATGGCTTCCTTACCTTCTGTGTGAATTCCTGTTGCTATTTACGTGGCCCCGACCTGTGCAGCCTGGTGTAGGACACTTAAGAACATTTTCATGCATGGCAAGAACTTGACAAGGAGAGTAAGAGAAAACAGCAGTGTATGAAAGCAAGAAAAAAAAATCAAGTCCCAGTATATATGAAACCATTTAAAAACCAACCAGGATTCATTAATGACCAGTATTCCTCAAAACACACGTGACACACATGGCCGATAAAGTCTGATGAGGGAAGGAGGTGTCGTGACCTTATGCTCATTAACACGGGTAATACTGTACAGTGAAAGTTATGGAGATTACAAAATCTAATAATTAATGTGTCTCTGGTGTGATGGTGAAGCAGGAACTTCCCAACATCCTCCTCATACATAAATGCTGAACACTGATCAGCTCAAAAGTAATGGGTGGATTGGGAACAGCCCAGTAATAAAGTGTGGATTGTGACTGTGTAATACAGTTTTATGCACATATAATAAAGCCTGAGAGCCAAAATCTGCTCTTAGTTATACCAATAAAAAATTGAGATACTCCTGACTTACATCAGTACTAAGAGCAGAATTTGACCCTAATTAGGAAAGCCAATTCAATTTCACGAGGGCTCAGTTCTGCCCACAGTCAAATGGGTGTAACTCCTGTTTTAGTCAATAGAAGTTACCACACATGTAAACATAGGGGCAGAAGTGGTCCCTTTCTCTTTAATTCTCTATAGATCTTAAATTATAAGAATGCAAATTGAAAAAAAATATGGAAAAGAAACACCTAAGCAGTAAGCACTTTGTCAAGTTGAGGGCTAGTGGAGTGATTAACCATGAGAGTAAGAAATAGGTAGCATTGGCTTTAGCAAGTTGGGAGCAAAATTTACCGCCAAATTCTTTCCAGGCAATTCTCTTCTGAATTTCAACACTGTTGCTATAATGGGCCAAATCATCAAGAGAATTTTGTAACATGGAGGTACATTAAACAGGAGCTAGACTGGGATTTTTTCTTTTGTATGACAAGAGACATATCTGAATCCATGTCAACCAGAGCTGGATGGCTGCATTAACCTACAGAACTAGGCCAGTCAGTCCTTCCAAATAGCTCTCATTTTATTCACGCAGGATGTACTCAGGTAGTCATTATTTAGTTCTCAGCAGACAAACTCTACTAAAATCAGTGAGTGCTTTGGCCGAGTAAGAATTGAATAAAAACCAAGCAGACACTTGAGGATTTAACACAGAGATACTGATTCAAAGATCATCATCATAACTGCCACCACCACCACTGGCAGTGTACTAAAATGTTTGCAGATGCAAAAGCTTTAGTCTGAAATTCCTGCTATTCAAAGCTGTTCTTGAAACATGCTTCACAAGGCCAGCGTAACAGGAAAATAAATAAATAAATAAAAAGATGAGTTCACCTTTTTCGTTTTAGTAACTACAGAACATGCAAACAGTTTAAAGCTATATTCTTCTTTGATTTACATCTTCTAAAGAGCTTTATATTTACCATTTACAAAAAATGCGAGAGAACTTTGATCCATTGAGTAAATATTTGTGCATCGAAAATTACAGGTCTTGCAAAATGGAAAAATGAATTCATTTAATCTGCTGTATTCACAGATCAACCAAGATGCTATGAGCTTCCCTGAAGTACTTCCTGAGTTCTTATTTCTAGAAAGAGCAGCCCTGCTATAAAAAAGAAGACTTTGTGTTTGACTTTCTTTTTCCCTGTGCTAATACATTTCTGGCTTCCCCTTTTAAGACTACAGCTTCGTTGGAGATTTGGGGCCTAATTTAGACCTGCTTTATTCCAATTTTATGTTGGTAAATGCATTGTCATCAATAGAGTTACAGTGCTGTAAAACTGGATTGTGCAGTGGTTTATGATCTGTTAAGGTGTAAATCTTAGGGTCGATTCTCCTTTCACTTACACTGGCTTTATACCAGTGAAATTCCATTGTGTCTGATTTTTCTCTGCATTGAAGCCGTTGGACACCTGCACAAAATGGATGTCAAATATTGTCATTCTGATTTGGAAGGGTTTTGCACCTATTTTATTATACACAGATGTAAATGACTCCTTAAGTTGCAAGACAATGGAGAAACAGGCCCACAAAATTCAATGATGTAATTCCTGTTTACACTATTGTAAGTAAGAAACAAAATCAGACCCAGCCAGATCCTTGGCTGGTATAAATCAGCAGAGCTCAGTTGGCTTCAGTGGAAATCTACCAATTTATACTAGCTGAGGATCTGCCTTAGACTTCCGGGACCAAATCTCCTCTCTGTTACACAAGTACAACTTCCTTTGACTTCAGTCCTCACAGAACTCGTTGACTTGAAGGGAAATTGCACCCATGTAAATGACAAAAGAATATGGCTCAAAATCCTGAATTGTACTACTAGATAAAAGATCAAATTCTTTCTCTCTCTCTCCCATTTTTTATACTATAACTTTCCTCATTATGTCTTCAAATAAATAAATAAATAAAAAGGGGGTTGGGGGAGGAGGAGAAGGGGAGTTTTTCAAACTTGAAAGCACAATTGTTCCTGCACTAAACAACAGGGAAGGTTCATGATGTGACATCAGAAGTAAAAGCAGTGCAGTGTTTCTGGAAAATCTTTCTCAGCAGACTGAGTGCATCTGTTTAAAAATAACCTAATATTCTCAGAATCAAAGAATACAGCTTTAAAAGTTGTTCTTTTTAGTTTGAAAGTTAGTGGAGATATGAAAATGATGGAATAAAGAAAAAAATATAGCACAGAACAGGATGCTTAACTGATACATATCATACTAGAAAATGGAAATAAAAGTTTAAAAAGCATGCTAGAAAAATCTTTGGAGTTTTATCCCCAGTTTCCATGAAACATCGTGGACTTACTTTCTGGAGGGACCCTATCTTTGTGTGGGCATCCTGACAAACTGCGGTGATGGGGGTAAAGCCCCGTTACATGGCCAGTTCCATCACACCCAGGGGTAGGACATTTGCTCTCTTTCTTTTCTGTTCTTGAGGGATCTATAATTTACAACAAATGTGTTCAAGTGAATTATGCTTTCCAAATTTCGGTAAGAAGGTTCATTTAATGATGTAAGTTATTCTTTGGTAAATGTTCTTAAAAATACTAGAAGAAAAAACAGCTACTTCTTAAAACAATTTTGTCACTTTTATCCCGTTATCTTCTCTTCATACAGCAGGCTCCTATGATCACAGCAATATTTATTCATAGTGATTGGGTTGTGACGTTCTTATAGCAAAGCCATACCACTGTCAATCAATGTTCTGCTGGCAAGCATCAGCTAAAGAGTTTAAGGACACTCTGAAACTATTAGCTGGTTCGCCCTTTCTTTCCAGTGCTATTTGCCTGATGTATTGAAGCCTGCAAATGTACTTGCGTAGAAGTTCAGTCTCTTGAGGGTAGCGGACCCAGCTCCTTAGCATATTGATTCAATGATTCAGCACAAATATATTCTTATCCAAAGTCACTCTAAACAGATGACACTGTTTTCTCTAAATTCCTTATGAAGCAGTAGAGTATAAAAGCATTTTGTTCTCCAATAAACCATGATGAGGTAAAAGATCTAATCAGAAGTTACTGTAACAATCCCTCATTTTGAATTTGGGCCATTATAATCATACATCTATAAAGTTTGTATACTCATAAGCTTAAACGGTTAATAGTCTTTTATAATGCTGTTTGTTTCTTTGTGTACAAGCCAACAAAAGGGCCTATGCAGACTTTTGTTCAAGAAACTATTGTTTTCTGCCAAGAGAGTAATGGAACTGCTGGTGAAATTATTCCTCAACTAGAACTTGATCACATGTTTCATCAGTTTGTTTCCTGTAATAGAACATTTGTAAAGGAACATCACAAGACTTCCAGCTCAGCACGTAATACAAACTACATCACATCATCTTTAACACTGTTGCCCGATTTTGGAGACTAGAACTGATTTATACATCAGTATTTAAGAAAAAAGATTCATGCTACTCTGGCCACAAAGATTCTGTCTTATTCTAATAGCTAAAATCAAACATCATCACTCATTCTAGTTCTTCAGTCCATCCTGAATTCAGAACCCAAATGATCTATCACCTTTTATGTATTTTATGGTGCTTCTTTTATTTCTTTGCTGCAGGATTTATGCTTTTCTCCTTTTGAAATAAAGTTTTGCTCTTAGATTTCTGTTAAGTCTTATGGTAAAATTCAACCCTGGTGCAAGCCGGTACAACCCCAGTGACATCAAGAGACCCCTTCAGCACTTTTAGACCTTTGGATACAGTCTGTTTTTAATAGATAAAGTATACATACTATGCAGAGTTTCCATTCAGCTGCAGATTTTTATTTTTATATTCTCATGTGGTTGTTGCATATTCTAAGTTCCAAACCCTTGCTCAACCATCTTGGCTTATGAGAAACCCCTTATCACATGGTGATTGCTCTCCTGGCCTAATTTCCAATATTAACTTTTAAGATCACTGTTTAAATTTAGTTTTGCAAATGCATTTCTAATGGCTAATGTTTTATTTTAGTTTGCATGTATGTCAGGTGCAACATACAGTACTGTGTTTTATGCTTTTCAGTGGTCAATGTATTTATTTATAAAATTTCAGCTTCAAAGCTCAGTCCAGTCAATAAACAACATAAAACCCTTGTGAAGTAGGTAAATACCATTATCCCCAGTTTACACTTGGGGAAATTGAGACAAAGAGTTTAAGCAATTAAATGCAAGGACACAGAAGGAGTCAGTATCAGAGCTAGGATTAGAACTCAGAAGTTCCTGCCACGCAGACCTGTGCTGAGACCACTAGACCACCAGTCCCATTTTCACACTCACACGCAACTCTGTAGAACTCTTTGTATAAAAGCACATTGAAATGTGGGGAAAGTGTTAGTTAAGTGAATAAATAATAAAATAAATAAAATAAATTTAAGGTAAATATACCAATATTCAAGGACTATTAAAAATGCAGATGATTGACACAATAGACCATAATGACTTCTCGAGAGCCCATTGAGACTAGAACCTCAGCTGATGTAAACTACATCGTGCCACAGTAGTCAATGGAGGTATGCCAATTTAGACCAGCTGTGGAGCTGGCCACTCGTATCCTGCAATGTGATGCAAATCCTCCTGGGTATTCAGAGCCTTAGAATAATAGTATTTATGAGCTCCAAAGGAGCCTTTATGGTCTAGCAAGTCAGAAAAGATGCTGCACATTAATCTTACATTTCAGAAACGTGCATGGAATTTTATTTGCACAATTTCCCATTGACTTAATAGAAGACATCCAGCTAAAACGCTACGCAACTTTGCAGAAAACTTAGGACTCAGGATTATATTTACCTCTCGAGATATATGCATAAATAATTTGACTAAGTGATTTGCTGTTTTTGAATCCCTTCCTCCCAATAGACAATACTGACTTTATTGTTTTTAATTATTTTTTAGAGCCTAATCCTGAAATCCTCACTCACTCCTTGCGACAAAGGAAGGTTTGCCTGAGCGAAGCCTCCCCGAACTGGCTCTCAAGGTTTTAAAAATCATCAGTCTTGGAGGAATGACTTTTTGGAAGATTTTAAATGGCAGGAAAAAAAGGTGGTTTGCCGTGCTTTTGTTGTTTCAGTGAGCTCTGAGAGCAGAACTCCTAAAGAGAGAAGACAGGAGGTTACAATCCTTCTTAGACAACTTTACCCTGAGAATAATTTCCTTTAACTGTATCATTCATCTCATTGGAGAGCCTTTCTAGGCATGTTTGGGAGATTATATGTGATATGAGAATGAATGATATAAATTAACTCCCTTTCTTTCATTCTCCCCTCTAATTCACTGCAATATTCTGTGTTTCTCAATCTTCTCTAGAGTAAGGAAGGATTCATTCCCCCTGCCTTTCCGTTATGAAAAATAGAAGGTTCACAACTGTAAAGTTTCCTGATCTAAACTACCACAAATTTTCAGGCTGACCTTTTGATCGAAGACTTGTGTTTGGGCCTATCTCCAATTCGTCAGGCAGTTCCTTTGAAATAGGTTGGCATCAGGGAAGCTCTAGAAATCATTGAATTAAGAAGCCCATATTTCCACTATTGTTAGAAGTTATATTAATCCTTTGGAGACTGCAGATATATATGTTTATGTGTTTTCCTAAGCATTCAAGAGATGGCAGATCTGGAAAATGCCACTGTTTTAAGGATTTTAAGATGTCAGCACTGGTTTGCCATGTTCTGTTTGGTTCTGTTATGTACGCACATTAAGATAGGAACATACACCTATTATATGTTACATGCAAACAACAGAAAAATCCACATGGCTATGGAATAGTTGTTCAATTAAATTTAAAAAATGTCTTCCCCAAACACCCAAAGTTTCTAGTTCACACAGTGGACTACAGTCTTTGTGTCTCAAAGGAAACAAAATCTTTAAGGTACATTGCAGAAGAGTTTCTGAGACCAATAACTTTCATGTTTCTGCTTGTGTAACTTATAAGAGACTAACCACTTTTCCCCCACAAAACTTTTTCAAAAATAAAAAATCTCCTGTTCTGAGATGTGGTCTGACAACTTTAATCTCACAGCTAGATCTTATGGCCATATTATCACCCTTGGAAAAGAGAGGTTTATAATGGAAAAATAAAAGCAAAATAACCCATCCCCCAAACCACACAGTCTTAATTATGGAGATGAACCCAGGTGTTGGTATAAGAAATACAACATAGAACCAATCCAGCAACATGCTTATCAGCTCCTTAGAAATGTAGACCCCTCAACTTCCATTAAAGTCAATAGGAATTCAGGGTGTTCAAACAACTTTCGGGAGGTGTTGAATGCTTTACAGGACCAAGCCCCTATGTATATATATGTGGACACATACAAAGGGGTGTGTTAATATAAACTCATCATTACTAGGATAATTCTTTACATTAAAACATATTATAAAACTAACCATATATATAATTATGGTTAAGGCAGCACCTTAACTGTTTCCACAATGGAATGAAACCAGTGAAGTGGAATGCATATAAGAAAGAAATTGCTATTGATCTCAGCCCAGGCCACACTATGCCTTGCATAGCAAATGGTTTCCATTACCTTAGTATCTTAAGATAATTAATGTGCAGTCACTGCCCCTATCTTATGTTATCGGTCATTCTGATACTGTTCAATTTCTATCAGGCAACTCCATGTTTTAGATGGGAGAGGCTTCATCAATAACTGTCATTTGATGATAATTTTATAAATCATGATGCCACCTACCCAATCCAATCTGTAAAATATGCACTTCACAGCTGATTGACTAACTGCTACATAAAACCCCACCGTTCAATATAGTATGCAATGCAATTCTCCTCATATTTTTAAAGTCATAATTACTACAAAATGTATTAAACACTTTAGAATAATCTTTGCCTCTTTCAACATGATCTCTTATTTGTTTTGTTTCCCTGAAAAGTTATATTTTTTCTAATATAGCCAAATGATATTGCACTGAAATACTGTACATGTTTCTAACACTGTAGAATGATTTGTTCTCTTAGGTAATCGCAGCATGATGCTATTTTAGAATCACGCCATAGTAATACAAATTAAATAAACAATGACTTCACATTAGAATTCTAAACATCACTGATCATATTAGCTCACACTTTTTCATGACACAACATACGGTATATAGAAATATTACCTTTACCATAATATGGCTTTTTGACATGGCCGTCACTGGATTTAGGCTTCCTGTCATCCCCAGAAAGTTGTCGTGGAGGCTGCTCCTCAAATGATCTCATATTATCCCTCCTTCCAGCTTCCATTGCCATTTTTTCCCTCATGGCTTTTGCTCTTTCAGTTTCCAAAGCAATAGCTTTCTCAAGCAGTGTTAAGTTACCTTTTGTCATATCAAAAACTTCTTCAGACCTGTCTGAAGTAATAGAGGTGGTATCATCATCTCTTTCATGACACCCATCCTCCTTTGCACAGCTAGAAAAAGTTCTAGATCTGGGGCTCAACTGTTCTTCAAGCCTCATTAAGTTCATCATGTCAGAGTAATTCCGATCTGGCGTTCTTCCTTGGAAGTCGTCTTCTTGTCTGACATGTTGACGGGCATTCATGTTTTGCTGCTGATTTCTTTCCTGTGGGTTGGTCTCACTGAGTTTCCTAGCCAGATCAAAACACTGGTTCCTTAAGCATTCCAAACTGCTGAGACACACCTCTTCATCACTCTCCTCCACCATTTTTTCCATAAGTCCATTGTTCATAGGCTTCCCTAACATTACAAAGTTCATATTCCTGTTATCTTGCTGTGAAATATTGTCTGCATAATTTCTGTCGTTAATGTTTTCTGAAAGCACTACACCATGTCCTTGTGCTAATAATTTAAGGGAGTCCACTGTTTCCCTAACAACATCACTGTCTAAATCTAAACTCAGCTCACTTTTTCGACCAATATTTTCATTTTTGTCACTATCATCTTCCAGACTATTCGATGTATTGCTGTTCATTTCTGATTCTGTCCTGGCTCTGTATGCTGCATCCTCTGCAATTTTGCCAAGATTTAACAATGACTTGGCCACCAGTTCATCATAATTATCATATTCATCATTATTGTTATCGTCTTTTTCTGTGTCTTGCATTATTCGAGTATTGTGACAATTCATTTGATGGTCTTCTGCATAAAAAAAGAAAGGAACAAAGAAAGAAACAAAGAAAGAAAGAAAAAGGAAAAGAAAAGAAAAAAGTGGCTAGAATTGGAACTGTTGTTGCAATAGCATGGACAGAAAACAAACTGCATGTCAAATATTGTTTTTTATTACAGTAGCTCTAGAACACTAAGACTCACGTTCAGATAAGTTTAAACAGCTGGTTTTAAGAAAATGGATATCTATAACGCCCATAGGGGCGTTTTTATATATTTGCTACACACCATTACATTATTTCATTAATCTTATGATAAACTATTAATTATGCAAGAAAAAAGATGGTTTTTAGAAAATTGTATTAATTGATATTATTTCTAAAATATTACAGCATAAATTCTTCTATTCCTCCTTTCACTTCTTTATTTACATTTTAGTGGGGTTATTATAATTATATTATTCAAACGATTGTATTTTCTTAGGTTGGTTTAACTTTCCTCACTCCCATCTTTTTACGAGTGAGCGTTATTGGATCTATTCTCTTAATGATTAATTGATGTACATCAAAAGAGAATTGGCTCTTACATAAGCACCATCTACACCATTAGTGCTATATGAAAAATAACTGTAAAGACAAGTACACAAAGAGGTACGAGTATGTTTCAGTAAATGCACCCGTAGCTAGAATTCAAAATCTATTGCTTAGCTATTGCAAACTATGAACAAGCAAAGATTGTTAGATAATCATTAAATAAAAGGAAGGTAGAAGTAACGGTATGTACAAGATAAGTGTAAGTAACTATGCTATCGCCAATTTAGATTGTTTTACATATATGACATTGGCTTCACACCAAACTGTCTCGTCTATACAATGGCCGCATTAGATAACTCCTGTGTTGGCTTGTTATCCTGTACATCACGATATCACAAGATGACATATAGTAACTCTGTTCTACTCCAGTAACTAGTGAGTAACAGAGGGGCAACTTCGTGAATAGAATTAATCACTCTGAAATACCTAGGATACCCTTGGATATATCTCATGGTAATTTAAAAGTTAACATGTGTCACCATCATACAAGTGCTTAAACCAACTTAGGTCAATTGTCATTAATTAAAAACATAATATAAAATATATTTTGACACTCAGCTACTCATACAACATTTTGAATATTTGCCGCAGTCACTTATATGTAACAGTAACTCACAATTTAAAAAAAGAGACTTCCCCAATGTAGCAATTAGAATGACACACTGGGCCAGCGCAATCAATGGAGTTACACTGATCTGCACCAGCTCAAGAGCTGGCCCATCAGCAGAAGATAACATCAGATGGACTCAGATATATTTTGGATTTGGTACAACTGAATATATAACAATTTCTAAACTGTGACCTTTGTGCTTTGGGTTAAACAAGAAATAGTGGGAAATTTCATTTAGCAGGTGTCTTTAATATACTAATATTTGCTGACAGGCACACTTTTGGCATAAAATAATATTTTCTGCAGGTTGGTGGACAAAAGAACATATCAGAAGTTTAAATACAAAGCTCAACAGTGAGAATATAATGCTTCAGCCACATGATAGTGTTCATCCTACACAGTGGTTAGGGATCCTGGGATGAGAGGAGGCTGTAGTTAAGCAGCAGAACTGATACATATATAGCGGATTAGGTTGTGTCTAGGAAAGGAAGAGCAGAGATCCTAGGGTAATATATTGTGCTAGTTAAGTATAGTATGGAGGATTATTAACAAGCAAAGATGTGTGTTACGTTCAGCTGATAAGAAAACCCAACACACTTGTGTATTCCATTTTTATAGTCAATCTTGGTTTTATTTTATCTGGGAAGTCTGTTATTCTTGAGATATTCAAAATTCTTTCTTATGGCCTCAGTTCACGAAAATTGATGTGTGACTGCACTTGGTTTTCTCAGTGCAGGATTTGGGGATAGAGTTCAGCTAGCTATTTAAAAATCTTACATTTTATGTTTGCATGGAAGTAGGTAGTTAAGTTAGACAATTAGTCTATGGTATGAGAAAATCAAATGCTTTTACTCTAGTGATCATATTCTAAAATCAGATTTACAAACAAATCTCACATTACTGTAAATATTATGGCTCGGGACCATCTGTATGAAGATTATTCAGTGGAAACTGCTGCTTTCATGAAGTACTTCTTGCATTTGTGTCTGATAGGCAGCCAGAGGTGGAAGAAGTAGCAGTGAAATCAATTAATGAGGCAATAAGCTACACCTCTGAAAAATGCTGATATATTCAAGCCTTGTATTTTAACTTCCCGAAGCTATTGGGAAGCCCGTTTAAGTCTATCAGCATACTGAAACACAGGACATGAAGATGTATAGTCTCTCAATTCATTCATATTAGGACTGGTCATGTATGTCCTGAGTGCTCTACCTTTTGAACCTTTGAACTTTGAGTTCATGTCTTGACTTGAATGAGGGGCATATGGATGATTACCAGTGGATGAATGTACAGAACTTTGCCTGTATTATAACGCAAAGCCAAAATATGAATCACTTATTTCATGAGTAAAAACATAAATTCCTTTTGAGTGTTTGTGACGCTGAGTGAAAGCTTTAACTTTAATCTTGTTTATTCTGTTAGTTTGGTTTTATCCATTTCATTTCTGCTGCCCCATTCAACCCAAAAGAGAAGGCGGAAAGGCAGGGGGTAGAGAAGAAGAAAGTGTGTTTGAATTTTTGATGAGGAGAATGGGTATCAATTATTTTAATCATGCACTTGCTATTTTTCTTCTACTTTATATTTCTTTTAAAATAATTATGTTTCTAGGGAAATATTTATTATTTAGCTCCATTCAATAACTTTTTTTTAGAAAAAGTTTAGACACATGTACCATTGTCATCTGGTCCAAGGCACAGTCCTCCAGGGCAATCAGCAATCTGTCCAGATGCAGTAAAGCTCTTAAGCATGTGATTAATTTAGAAGTCATGTGGTTAAGTGGCTTGCTGGATCAGGCAAGAATGGTCATCATCCTGAAGGTTCAAGCCTCAAATTAGCATGTGTTTTGTTTAACATTTGGAAATATTTTAATATTACCTCCCTTTGATACAACTGTATAAAATCTGACCATGCTTTCTATTATTATTTTTATGCTACCAAAGTTTAACCTTTAACTGGTACCTCACATTTTGTCTGTTTAATGAGAATATGAATTTTATTAGGACTCCACTCACTATGGGTGAGATCTTGACTGGCTGTTATGTGGCTGTGTGGGGAGGGAACATGGCACAACCTATAAGCATTGGCTAAAATGTAACTGTTGCACCTGGGGAAGCAGATAGGCTACTACCAAAATATTTCCCCACTGTACAACTGGCCAAGACTGGAGGGGCAGGTACAGTCATGACTCTGCCTCTTCCTATATACTGGCTGGCTGCATGGACAGGGAATATACATAAGGGGAGTTGCAGATCGTGTCCCTGCACCTGGGCCCAACCAGGAAATTTCCTGGCACTTCCCTCTTACTACGGGCTGTGCCTTTAAGGCATGACGTAGCCTTATGTATGTGGTGTGTATCTACAGGTGGCTAGGCAACAGAGAAGATGTAATTGTTGGCTGGACTGTGTGTATCTGTTTCTTCAAATGTCTTGAACATTTCTGCACTTGTGAGGTAAACTGGGTACCTTGTAGGGAGTAGCTCTGTGATAAGCCAAAGTATAATTCCTCCATGGCTTTGACCATGGAAGATGCTCTTTACATATCCTATAGGAAACAACAAATATCAAGATGTAAAGTTATAGTAGGTACCTGGACACCCTTCAGGAGTGTTTTAAAGCATCAGGTTCTTTCAGCCACCTGAAAATTATGGACATTCCTGTATTACTGCCCTTACAAAAGTGAAGCATATTTTCATCCAAGGATCTCAAAGCACTTTACAAAAGTTAATTCATAAAGCCTCACAACACCCCTGTGAGGTAGGTATATTTAGCTCCATTTTGCAAATGGGAGAAATGAGACACAGAGAGGTTGAGTGAGTCATTCCAGATCACACAGTGAGTCACTGGGGAGCCAGGAATAAGACTTAGACCTCCTGACAGTGCTTCCTCCTTTTGCTTCTACCAAATACATTTTATACATCGCTTTGGTATAATAAACCTTGCCATATTTTTACTGTAAGGACTCATGCAAAATAGCACCTTCTTTTTAAAAGGAAAATATACAGCATTTAGTTTCAGAGATTCTGCAGAGAGAGGCAATGATACTTCAGTAGTAGCTACATTCCTATCAAAAGCCACATATTTCACAAACCAAAGGTTTCTCAAATTTGTGGTGTGCCTGTCACCACATGGGCAGGAGGGAAAATAACATGGTTATCAATTCCCAACCTATGTGGTTATACTAGCTTCCTGAACAGATGGATTTTTTTTTCATCATCCAATCAGCATCCTATTTTTTATGACATCTGACTTATTTTACTACTGATTTAGTCATACACCAGTTCCTAACTGTTCAGTCTGAAATGTAATTGGGTTGCCCCTTTTCTTCTTCTGAGTCAACAAAGTGATAAATATGGATATTCATATATAGGTCTACATATCACACAAGCATCTCTGGAATATTTTAAAGACAGTCTAAAAAAATTTAAAGGAACACTATGAGATCATACAAGGCCCAAATTTCTAGATGTTTGTAAAACAAATTTCAAACCAACCAAAAAAAAGCATTTCATTTTTACAAAAATCTCAGACAAACAGAAATTGCCTTCTTTTCTGGAAAATTCCACAGAAAGGAAACTAAAGTGAGGAAAACTCAGGGAGCTTCCTCCAACATCTTCCACTGTGGTCGGGTTTCTTCCCATCCCTGCACTGTGGAAATAGGGCTCATGCCCCACAATCTGGAAGAGTCTCATCCAAAATTCATTGAAGTCAACGAAAAACTCCCACAGATTTCAATAGAATTTGGATCACGCCGCAAATTTTTCAAAAACCACATAGATTTGAAGGATCAAGTAGACACCCAGAGCTGTGTAACTTTTTGCCTCTGCCCCAGTGCCTATTATTCTCCTTTGCTGTGAGGGCTTTAGGTTAAAGACCAAAGCAATTTATTTTTTACAATATTTGACATCTTATTTGACCTTTGTTTGCAAATACATAAAATAAAATATCCAGGATAAAAAATGGTCTAATTATTTCTTAGATGCATTTTAATTACTATAAAACATCTATGTAATTCTACTTCTCCCTCAAAAAACACTTACTATAGCCGTAATGTTGGGTTCCACGGCTTAGAATCCCCCGCAATAATTACAGAATTCAAATAATAACCAATGCTCAAAGAGCAATGAATGAAGTAGGGAAGTCATTAAACACTGTAAGGAAAGTCTGAGCTGAAGAACACAGCACATCACCATGGGGCTCAGTATTATAAAAAAGGAGGAAGCGCTACAGAACAGGTCTGTAGAGGCCTTCAAATATTGTTCATAATTAACTATTCTGTCTTCCTGTGTCTTTTCTTCCTTAAAAAAAAATCTTTATTTTCCTTAAGTTACACATTAGTCTTTTGATTTTTTCTGTGTTCCACTGTTTCTCCGGCCTTACCAACTGATGTATGGTGCAAGGTTTTTTTGGTTTGTTTCGGTTTGTTTTTTTCTCCAAACAGTAAAAAGTGCTGATATCTAAAAAAAAATAAAATGCACCCTTGCAGAATCAGAATTTGTATGTAATTATTGAACTTTTGCTGGCAAATAAAGATGTTATTTAGTTGTTCATATTAAAATAAAATTGAGAATAACCAACATATTTTAAATTCATAATTTTGCAACCATGAAACTGATAAACGTGTTCTTGTAAAAAATAATAGGCATCGTCTCATCTCAATGGGCGGGGACTTATATGTTTCAACCTGCTCTGATATTTCTAAACACTCTCTTCTTTCTGCCTTTGTATCACTCTGGTAACCACTTAATTTTGTTCCTGTGGCCATTTCAGATCTTCATATGAGCCATGGCTATTTTCTAGCCCTCGGTGGCTCAAACAGCTATTACCACCACCTGCTGTGCTCCTAATATTCCTTTTCAGCTTCCCACCGTCCAAGAAGGAAGCTGGTGATGAAGCACCCAAAGCTACTTTCCAAGCCCTACAATACAGCAGGTATATCAGGGGAGCTGCAGCTCAAAATGAAGAGCAACTACTTTCAGATCCAGTTCACAGGAGAGCTATTCTTAGGGCTGTTGTGTAGACGGCTCAGGAAGCAGTGACCTTCCTACTTTCCCCCTATAACAGCAGTCTTGATTTGAACGCCATTTTAAAAATCACAGGGAGCAGCTCAAGGAACATGTTTCCAGTCCATAACTGCGTGCACATTTTCTTCTTAGCACAGTTGTCCTCTAGGGCTGCAGGTTGTACACTATTGGAGCACTTGGTCTCCTTTTACCTATGACACACTGAGCAATCCTGACTCAAGTTGTTCTACTCAGAGCTTTGGATTTCTTTTTGCTGCATTGTTTGCTGAGGATCAGCAATATTCTATTTCACAGAAGGAATTGTAAGTGGAGGGGAGGAGTCAGTTTAAGATATTTTCGGTTTGTGGACAGGGACAAAGTTATGTGGGAACAAGCTGGTGATGATTAAATGGAATGGCTTGTTTATGACAAGTTGGGTGACGTGAGACGATATGAATCTGCTCTCCATTATGAGGTTGGGGATGTTCTTGTTAGGTTAGGTTTTATTTTGGGAAAGCTGTCTTTTGGGTGTTTTACTAGTAATAATGTATAACTATCCCTCAGGCGGGGGTGAGAGGTCTGCTAGGTTTTTTTCCTCTGTTTCCATCCTCTCACTGGGTTCAGTGGTAGAGGAACTGGGGGATAAATACTTTCTGTGCAAGAGCAATCTTATCTAATTTAGGAACTTGTTAGAAGATGGAACTTGTCCCCCCCTTTCTCCCACATCCTTTTTTCAGGACCAAGGTTCAGGATCTGCACCCCCTTTAGTCCCCCCAGTTTGGTGTTGGAGAAAACTGAACAATGCTATTGGGAGCTGAAGATATGGAGGGACCATCTCTGGGTGATTGGGGTTCACTAATGCTTGTGATAGAGGACATGGAGAAACAAGGCAGGAGATTCTGCAGATTAAGATCTGTGGGTAGATCATTGTTATCTGTGGCATCATCACAGAAATTAGCAGAGACCCTACATTTCTATTTGTGTTGTTTACTCCAGGGCCAGTGACCCACTCTATGAATGGGCCTGCAGCCATCGACAAAGAAGTCCCTAAGCACCCTTTGCCTATTTACCATCTTCACAGAGGTATGGTTTTACCTTTGACACCCTGAGCTGTTCCTGTAGTGGTAGTCATGCCCCAAGATCAGTCAGCTGCAGGGTGTATAATCGTTTGTGGTATGGTGTTGGTAGCAGTAAAGAAAACTTAGTTCTTTCTGCTACTGTACACACAAAGGTACTTCCAGCAGAACTGTTCTCAGTGCCTGTCCTCCCGGTAAATCTTCAGTGGCTCCACTTGGAAACTGTTGGATCTTTCATGTTGTGAGGAACTTCCCACCTGCTGTGCAGCTCTGCATTGGACGGACCGTCCTGGTGGGAAAGAATTTGTGTCTAGGCAGGACAATAGCAATGATTTCCCTGGGAAAATTTTGGTCATTTTCTTCATGATGTAATCTTGTCAGCTCTTGACCTGCCTCTAATTTGCCAACCTTGGGGAAGCTTATGCTGAAGGTTGTGGCAAAGCAACTTTGGTGTCACATGGATTCCTTCATCCCTGTTAGTCTGGTTTTAGTATGACAGGGAGACTGTGCTGATCTCATTGGCTGAGGATTTCCTCCTGTCAGTGGGGAATAGTTGAGAGTCTCTGCTGATCCGTTTAGATATGATAGCCTTTGATACTGTTGAGTGTGAAGTTTTGCTACTCTTCCTGCAGTTACTAACCAGGGAAGACGATAGAGTCTTTGTGACTTCTAGGGGCTATTGAAATTTACTCTGTTTGGGATAACCTTGAAAACGTGAAGCTGAAGCATAACTACTTGGGACCATGCCTATCTTGCAAACACACTGTGCCAATGGTTTAGCTCAAGCACCACAGCTAATTTCATGGACCACACATTTAAATCTGGTTGCTAGTAGTAGGGCAATCTCATGGAGGGTGCTTCTTTCTGGAGCTCATTTTCCTAGTAAGTCCAACAGAACTGGAATCTATTGAACTTTAGAGAGTATAGTACAAACATTTCTCTTGTCTGATGCAGTTCATTGAGGGGATGGTTGAATAGTGAAAGGGTTTGTTTGTTTTAAGGTAATTTCCTTTTCTTTTAGCTCTTTGGAAAAGAGCATTGCTTGGTATTTATTAAATTTTGATTATGTGCCCTGAGACATGAGAAGTTAGGTCATCAATCAAGTAAATCAAGTAAAATAAAAAAAATAAATAAGTAAAATAGCTAGATTTCCATGATATATATATAGTCTTAGTTTATAATGTGCCACACTACATTTTTTTAGTCTGATCCTAGTCTCACTGTAGTGTAAGTCGAGGTAGTTATAATGAAGCTTAGTGGAGTTACACCAATGTTAAACTGCTGATGAGATTAGAATCACTTACTCTAAATCCATCTGAGATCATGTTTGCTCTTTTCCTGCAATTATTCTGAAGATGTCTCACACTAAAATCACCTTAAAGTATTTTTCACTCAGTTGTGTGTTCATTGTTGTATGATTCATTTTGGGCTCTAGTCTCATTACCTTAAATTTCTGTACACTGAAGTGGTTGGGCTACTTATCAGCCAGTAGAACTAATCTACCCATTATGAATTTGTTTCCTCTATCACTTTGTATTTGCGGCTAGTAAGCCTAATGACTCTAAATACGTTTATTAAGTGGAACAGTATCAAACGCTTTCCTAAAACTCAGATAAATTGTGTACAGTCCTTCACCACAGTCTATCTATACATTGATGTAGAGTATTCAAGTGACTTCAAGCAAGGCACCCATTTGCCAGGACAATTATCTTTTTATAAATATATAATAATGGGTCCTAATTATGTATCTCTAAATAATAAGTAATTTTGGATCACCAATCTTAATTTTTTCCCACAAATGAAGCCAGGTTTACTGGTCCCTGGATTACTGACTGGAGGTAGACAAACCTAATCAAGAGTCATGAAATATTGGGTGGGTTTTTCAAAAGTACTCCGAGTTAGTCTAATTTTGCTTCCTTCCACTCAAGTCAATGGGGATAAAACTGAAAACAGAGCTACAGAAACACTAAGTGTTTTTGAAAATCACCCCCTTCATGTTTCTATTAACTCTGCCAAAGTATTTCCAAACCCACCTGCCCCAATATCCATTTTCAAGACATTTTGAGAACAAGCATGATAGTTCAATTCATATAATGTCATTATTTCAACTCCAAATTAAGAAAACCAATTAAATAGAACCTAAATTATCTGGAGATCTCAAGTGACAACAGAAATCTTCAGACAGAAGGTTGAGAAAAACAGGGTCCATGGGTGCAGACTTCAAACCCTGCCAGCTAATTCAAGACCAGCTCATTGGGCAGTAGGAGGTTCAGGAAGAATAGCCCAGTACTCGCACAAAGTCTTTATGCAGTAGTTAAACTGAATACATATGGCTTTAGTGATTTCTTTGGGCCTGATTCTCTACTGCTCTATACTTTGTGTGTTGGTGCACCAGTTTAAAGTGAGTATGAAAAGCTACCAAATCAGAATGGTGATGCAAAGTAGTGGAGAAAAAGGCCTCTTGTGCCAAATTCAGGCACAAATAGTTCAGCAAGTTTTTATGCACTGAATTCAAATCTTGGCATACATTATCAGATGAAAACTGATGCTAAACTTAATTAGAGTTCCAATTATTTAGGTCTGACTGTACTAAATCATGGGTGAGTTAATCCCCCCAAATAATACCTACATCAAACAATGCCACTAGCACAATAAAAGAGTGGCAACATAATAAACACGTTAGTCATTTAATGCACTACTTGAAGGCGCACATATACTACAGTGATAAGGGTCATGTAAAAACCTATAGAATAGAATCGAATAGAATAGAATAGAATATCCACAGACATGCATGTGGGTTTGGACATGTTGCCTACCCCTGCTTCTGACCAACTCTTCTCCTCCATTAAACGCATCTTCCTTTCTTTCCACTCTCCTTTGATTCCTTCACTGTCCTCCTGTTATCTTTCACACCAGCTTCAAGCTTTTCATCCTTACTTTCAGGGCCCTGCACAATGCTACTCCTATCTACAGCTATGCTTCCTAATGCTCTACTGTAATTGGCACATGACCCAGAACCCTAATTCACTTATCCACTGTCTGCTATCTTCCCAGCCTGGCCTCCTAATCACTCCTTTGGTATCAGTACTTTTCTCCATACTCATTCCCATTCTCCCTTTTACAATTGGAAGTTACTCTTTCTCCTTGTATAACAAAAGTTCTCCCTCCCCTTTTTTCAATCAAGTCCATCCTTAAAACTCATACTTCTATGCAGACTTTCAACATTAATCCCCTAAACAGAAAAAAAATGATTAAAAATACTAGGAACAATACTGTCACTTCCAGATTGGACCTCATCTGACATTTTTTGTTTGAATTGTAGCATTTGTGTCAGTCTTAGACTGTAAGCTCCTTGGGGCATGGACCACATCTTTTCCTGTGTGTTTGCACAGTGGTATGCAAATAGACTGTACTCATCAGATATTAAAAATCAATAATGTTTTAAATATACTGATTGCTTTATCTACCAAGTCTTGTAGTTCCACGGCTCTTCTGAAGATTCTGTAATAATTATCAGTTACTTGGTATTCCCCTTGCAACTTTGTTAAGTTCTTCTGGTATTTAATTATCTGAGGATAGGGCTTTATTCATTATACTGTAGTGGGAGGAGAAATGACAATCAACCTTTCAGTCTGAAGCCTGACTTTAAAACAGAATGACTGTTTTAATTATTGCACACAATGCCAACATAGCTAGGGGGCTACCATATGAAGATTTTAGTCCAGTGCTTTTCTGGATGTTCAAGAAGCTCTTTAGGAAATATTTCTCAGTTATTCAGCACTTTTTTGTAACTTTAGGCACATGATAAGACTGCAAATTCAATATATGGGACATGATATGGATCACTAGGAATAATCAATGCAGTGTATACAAAGCTTAAATGAGTATGTAATAAACAAAGAGCTCCCATCTCGTCCACTATATGGAAAACTAATGAAAATCTTGATTTTTTAATGCTTTTTGTATGGGGCAGACCAGATCAAATTCATCTCTTTTAAGTTGCTGACATCAGTGGAGTTACTTTAGCTTTACACCAGCATAACTGAAAACAAACATGATGTCCCATGCTTCAATGCTTACTTAGCCATTTGTCAGCACAGTTTGTCAGATTAGGATTGTCAAAGCTATGGATTCTAGTTTAATTTGATCAGATCATATGATCAGTTTATATCAGATAAGGCTTAATCCTGTCATAAATTAAATAGCACAAGTTTTCTTACACATAGATGTTTCAAATATTACTAATATACAATCTCTAGAACAGATTCTTTAAAAAATTCATCAAACAAACAAACAAAAGCCACCTTTGGCACCAGAAGTTATTAATATATTTAATATAGGTGAGAGGATAAAAAAATTAACAAAGACTAACATCCATATTTTCTGTAGCAGCCTACATATGCATATTGATTCAGGGGATTTTAATAACCAAGGTGACAAAAACTAGCTTAATTTCCATGGTCCTTTGAATAGTCTTCTCAATTACCACGTTTATATACTTAACACAACTCTTTGTTTCTTTGCTAGCATTAGAGCGCTCTGTCTTCTGCTGACAGCACTGGCAAGATGTCTGGATGGCTAATTCTAGCTCCTGCAGACTCCCAGACTGTCTGTAATCTAAATTAATTCATTGAAGCTAATGTACCTCTTAAGATATAAAAGTATTGTCTCATGTGTGGTCCAGGTGACAGAAGAATGAAACTTAATTGTTCTGGAACCCATTACGCAAAGGAGGCAACACTTGTATGATAACAGTTACTCATGATTATATAAATATATTTATTATAGATTGATGCTTTTGTTTCACAGGATAATGTTCTCAGTATTTTTTCTGTTTAGTTTTAACCCCTGGTGGAACTGTTATAGTGGAAAATTCCCAGAAGAAAAATTAGCTCCGCACTAGCTGAACAGGAACTTCCACTTTTCTGGGTGAAATCTTACTGACCTTGTTCACCCAAAATCTGAGTAGGATACATGCTGTAACTCAAATGGGAGCTTTTCCTGCATAAAATGAGCAGCACTGGTCCTCTTAGAGCTACATGAACCAATAGTCTAAGCAAAACAGGTAAAATTAGAATCCTTAACATTGACTTGCTAGTAAGCAGCATTTTTATGCATGCCTTTGAAACTACCAAATGCAAATGTCAAGAGAGATTCACATAGGCTCTACCTATACTGCTACATACCCTTGACAGCTTAATTTTATTTTCTCAGTCTTGGAACTTCTGGCTCTGTAAAGCAATGGAATTCACAGGGATAATGGATATTGAAAGTTCATTCTTATACACCATGTGAACACCTTCTCTTAAGTGCCATCTTTCAGATGTGAGACTTTCAAGGACAACATCAAGTCTTGTTTGTTTGGCGTACCCAGGCAGAGGGCAGGCATTTCATTTTTTTCACTAAGTTCTAGACTGAACCTTTAGCTCATCTCTGTGTAAGTGATGGTGCATAGCTGTGTGGATCACAGGGAAGGAATTGTGTTTCAAAGAGTCACAATAGATGTAAGAATACACTTCTAATGCTACAACATTTTCCCTTTGAAAACCTCCCCAAGTCCACTTTGCTCCAAGAGGAAGGAATTCAATTCACTGCTCTGCCGCCTGACATATGGAGGAGGCAGAGTCAAGGATACACTCTGCATTTGTCCACAGATAGTGGAAAGTGGGAGAAGTATTTGATGCACAACCCCAGAATTGCCCCTGCTCCAGAAACCACAATCTGCAAGTGTCCTATAGGGCTGTGCTGGGAAGTGGGCCACCCCCCTCCCCAATGCCCCTGGCACAGCTGCAAAGAAACACATCACAGTGAAGCCCAAAGGTACTTAGTAATTACTCAGTGAGGTCAATGCCTTGTTTTCGATTAAGATTCAGGGCAAGATACCAAAACAAGTACTAATACAACCAAAACAACTATATTCACAGGTAAAACAGATTCAAAACAAAACAAAATCAAATCAACTGTCAAGAAGTTCTGGTGTGGACATTTAAAGTAACACTCTCTTCTCAGGTCTCTTATCCAGACTGCAAATTTAATTGTTAATATTGTAGTCTGTCCTAACTCCCTCTGCAAAACTGCTGATGTCAATGGAAGTTGTGTATGCACATATATACAGCAGGGATCCAATATTTGGGTCATCAGATGTGAATGCTTCCCTTATATTATATAAAGCTATAACTAGACAGTTTACTTTTGAAGGACCAGAAGATCTAGTGGCTGCATCTTATGTTTTGAAGCTGTAAGTATGTAAAGTAATATCTCAACAAGATACTTAACCACATTCCCCATTTTAATCATCTGAGTTAAAACCAATAGACCTGCTCACATGCTTAAAATTGGGCACATGTTTAAACACTTTGATGAATCAGGATCTGAAAGAATTGCTACCCAATAGTGTTGGGCATTTACAGACAGCACGGTCTTTATGTAACATTTCTTAAAGAGGAGGAGAAAGAAGATGTGACAAATAAAAAATCACTTGACAGAGATGTAATTCCCCAAACTTAAATGGAGATATTCCTGATTTATACTGATGTAAGTGAGCTCAGAATCAGGCCCAATCTCACAGGAGCACCAGAAGAAAATTTACAACAGCATTTAAAGAATACAGTTAACAAATGATACTGTCTATAACCACCTTAACTATATAATATCAGAGCAAGTAAAAGCTTCTCTAGCAGCAAACTTGTTTTTAAACAAAAAATATCAGAGTGAGCATGATAAATATATCTGGCCCAATTCCACAAGAACTAGAGGCATCCAGAGGGAATCTACTAGCTAGCTCTTCTCTAAACCCTATTTCTAAGCTTGTGCATTGCTGTTCTGAGCTACTTTAAAAAAAATCACATTACTAATACAGTTCAATGTGGCTGGGGAAAGTGTAATTCTGACCAGAGCAGTGCTATCTTAAATGACACAAACTACGAAAATGACAAGGTTGAGAGATCTCTACATTTGCCATGGTCTAGTTTGGTAGGAATGATACATCTGGTACACAAAAAAAGACATCAAGAATTTTTACACAGTAGTATGACCTGCTCACTTGCATACCTATGCATCTCTGGAAACTAGACATGAAAGGCAGTATTAGCATTTTGTATCAAGAAACATGAAAGGACTGAAGTAAAGTCTTCTGGTCATTGCACAGTTAGGGTTTTTTCCCCCATTATACTAATGATGGTACCATACCCCCATCACAGTATTCTCTACCTTCTTTTATAAGAGAGGTGAAAATATGAATAGAAGAGTCTATCAGCATATTTTGAAGGTTTGCTTCCCCTTCTGTTTACTAAATCCTTTCTGGCCCTGGAAAATGCATTCCTTTCCATTTATTGTTCTAAGCAGCGAACAGCTGTTTCCTGGCCTCTTCATTTAAGGCTTAATTTCTTTGGTTAGATGTTTTGCATATATGATACACAGGAGCCTAGCTTTTTTGCTCCGATTAATATGAAATGCTTTACTGTGTTCACCAAATATGTGACTGCTTTCCTGTTAATAGTTTGAATAAATGAATGTGATTAATGCTAGGCAGATTGGACAAGCCCTCTCTCTGCTACAGACCTGTTTACTGTATTGTCTCAGAGACTTAGAGTTTCTCAAATTGCAAGGACAGTGGGGATATGTGTTCTACCACAATTTCCTCAGTACTTGTTTTTTTTTATCTTTAGATTGGTGTTTGTGTCTCCTTTTGCTTAGAGGGGCATGCATAATCAGCCACAGAAGCAATCTGATGAAGGGATCAGGAAGATAAAGGAGGGCACTAACAAAGTTGATCTTATAAGTTAGAAGGTGAATTTCAAGACAATGTTGTCTGTGTACCAATAGCCTGGTGTATGCTAGGATTTCACCAGATTTTAAAAAAAACAGTAGTCCAATTTGTAAAAGGAAAAGGTGAAGCATTTCCTCTCTGTATTTCCAAGCAATAGTCTGTAATGCAAAGATCTATATTCAGTCTCCTTGAATATACTGCAACTATGCCTGTCAGTTAAGCAAAAATTATGTGGTACCTTGTACTGGTATACTGGATATGCTACTGAGAATTTGAGGAAATTAGCTGGATATGAAAGGGAGTTTTTATCAGATCTATACATCCTGACCATTCACCTTTTAGTAAACTGCAATAAATGTTTTGTAGCATGATCATGTGAAATGGATTAGACCTGATCAATGTATTAAATTTACTTAAATCTAGAATCAGCCTGACTCCTCCTGACTCTGAGGGATTATGAAATACCTGGAGTACAAGCCATCTTGAATGTCTTCATGTGATATAGGCTAAATGGTGCCTTGGAACATCCGTTCCTGGAGCTCCTCCAACGGAGATTTCTTTCTATAATAGAAAAGCTTTGTGAAACAGTCTTTGGGAACCAGCTATCTGAAGTGATCTCTTCTCAGAAGGAGAAATATCTTAGTTTGCCTTGCAAAGCAATTGTGCCCTAAGTTCTCGACTCCAGAGATTTTCCACAATAACCACCAAAATGAAGGGGCACTCCCTAAGAGTGGGCTTTATCTTACTATCTCACTGACTGCCTTCCCTTGTGGATTGGAATTTACAGGTTAGGTTATCTTAACAAGGGTCACCTATCTGACTTCTCCTTTGAGGATATGAAAGAAATTGGAAAGATTTTTCTTTCCTTTAATAGTGGTGGTACTGTGCGTAAGGCCTTTTCAGGCCTGTAATACTCTTTGATTGGCTATATCCCTGTTTTTCAAAGACATTCATTACATTTAATGGAAGGTAAAAAAGAATGCTATGGCCATTGAAAGGGCATTTTAGGCATTAATTTTGGTATAATTGATTATATACTGTGATATGAACATAGGATTTGGGATCTAACTGAAAAAGTCCTTGGTTCTCTTTAATTGGTATTTTGAGATTTGTAAGAGTGTTGCTTTAGGATGCTTCTGTGTCTTCCAAGTCCTTTATTATATCAAAGGTTCAGCCCTATGGATGGGATTTTCTAAAGGAACAAAGTGATTTAGGAGCCCAATTCACACCAACTTTCTGTGAGAATTATGTTCCTAAATTCCTTAGGCCTTTTGAAAATTCTAATCTTAATTCAGTTTCCTGTTACATGGGGTAACTCCATAGTTATTCCAATTAGTTCTTTGGAGTATCTGTGGGTTTACCCTCATGTAACAGGAAACTTAATTTGGATCTAGGAAATGATATAATACATTGCTTTCTGTTTCTCTTACTTGTTGACTCAGTGGTCATATTCCCATCTGATAGAATTTTGCTAGCAAAACTGCCTGAGATTTTAATTGTTCTGTCCATTAAGTCTAGGTTTGGTTTTGAGACTTTGCAAAATTTCTATAATCTCATAAAACTACAGCACCACTGACAAAAGAGAACTGCAGAGACCCCCCTATCTCCACTATACGTCCTACTGTTAGTTTCTAATTATAATTAGGTTGACTGTGCGCATACTGTGATTTTCCCAGAATATGCTCTTAAATGATTCACTTTAAGGGAGTTCTAAAAAATACAAACAAGGGAATTCCAGTACTATGAGCAATGGTAGGAGAAGACATTTTAGGTTCTCAGTCAAAAACTGTATAAAAATTATCCCAATAATCTTTTAAATTAAATATCTTCTAGACTTCTCCAACCAATGAACAATGGCTATCATCTCAAATCAAAGTCTCCCCACTCCTTGACCTAGAGAAAAAGAATTCCTTATTATTTTCATGATTAGCCACTAGTTACTCTATCTCATCGATCAACTGCACTGTAACTGGCATCACCTGTATAATAATATGCTGATTCCAAAAAGGTCATAAAATTAATTTTCCCTGAATAATTCTAAAGTTATACCCACTTTTATTTAATTAGATTTTATTTACTGCATTCCCAGGATCTTACAGAGAATCAGTTTTTTCTTTTTTTTCTTTTATCCAGGAAACTATATATTATCCCTGAAGTATCAGGGGATCCGGGTAGTAGATCTATGTGACTTTTCATCTCCCCTAATATGATGTTTAGCTAATATAGATACTTCTGCAAAATTCCTAACTGCTATTCTTAATTCAAGCCTACTCATAGAAAAAAAAACTAAGAAACAATGCCAGCCACTAAAGTTGTTAATTAAGATCACTAACTAGGTGTAACAGTGCTGGACATAAGTAAAGCACCATGTTCCATAATATTTGTACCAGTAAATCTAATGCCAAGCTTGGCAGAAGGAAGTTTCTTTTGCTCTTCAGTCTTTTCTTTTCCCCTTACATTATTTTTGATAGTGTAGATTCATTGTTTTCTACCTGGGCCCAAACCCCTTGCAACAGTTCCACTATGATCCAGTTGCCAAGATGTTCTGCTGCCATTACCTCTTAAGTAAGAACTGCTAGAGTTCCTATGCTATCCAACATGAGAGCAAAAGCAGTCACACATCTGACTATGCTAACCTTACAGGTTCTGAATCAACAGTCCTTTGCAAAAGGAAACAGCCTCCCCAGCATCAAACTCCTTCAAAACTTTCAAGCTTGGCTACCTTCTTTTTAATAGTTTTGGTAGGCAAATTAAAAGTGAATGAGGAAATGCTGTGGGTTGAGGCATCTGCAAAAAAAAATGCTCATAGCCATCTGTTAGCCACAAAGTTGCCTGAATGAAAAGAGTAGTTCCTAAAATCTTTTTCTAAATCTGATCTAATAGAATGCTGAAACAAAAGTCAGACAACTTTCATACCTGGCTCCTAAGAGGAATCCGACTGAGGAGTGCTGAAACTTTTTCTTACATTTTTATTGGTTAGAAAGATGAATCTACCCAACCAAAAATGTGTTCCCTGGAAATGGGAACAAAATACTTTTTAGATAGCTCATTAATCTTTGCACGATTCTTCATATTTACCCCAGTACATTATGATGTCATTAAAGTTGGGATTCTGAAGTAAGCAGACAGTAATAATATATTTTGAAAAATATTGCTTACACAGACTTCACAGTCCCAGTAAACAGAAATGTCAATGGGTTAATCACAGTGCCATTATATTAACTGGGCTACTAATTAATTTCTATACATGTCAAAGGCATTGAATGTATATTACTGTATTCAGAAAATTTAATTTTAGAAGGACTTTCTTTGTGTAAACCTGTCACTCTCCATAGTTTTAATAAAATCAACTAAAGTACACAACATCCAAGTCTCAAAGAACCAAAGTATCTGATAACATTTCATTCTGACAGTGTTTGCCTGAATGAAAGTTTAGGGCCAAATTTTCAAAGGGAAGAGATCCACTTGTGCTCACCAAAAAAACACCCGCAAACATGTGACCTCATTTATCTGAGCAATCACCGCTATTATGTAGGCAGATCCAGTAAATGCACATGCAAATTATGAGAACAGGTATCTGCAGTTAACCATTTGCCTGTACCTTTACCTGATTTTTGCATGCATACTGGCAACTGCATGCATTAATCCAGTTATACATTTCTGCAGGCATTTTTGGTACACACACCTCTGAATTTGAAAATTTGACAGCTAGTGGCATCAAAAATATTTGGATGACAGTCTTATTAAAACTGATGTTAAAAGAACACTGTGGGGTACATTTTCAGCAAGGCACAGGGAGATTTAGCTGAATGACTTCAATTAGCTTTAATGAGAGCTGCACAGCTAAATACCTGGACACCACACTGAAAAATTAACACATAACACACAAATCTTTACTTTTTACTAATACTCTGATTATTACCACGTTCTTCCTCCTCTTCCTCTTCCTCCTCCTCCTCTTCCTCTTCCTCCTCCTCTTCCTCCACATCTTCTGCTTCCTCTTCATCCTCTTCTTCCTCTTCAATCTCCTCTTCCTCTTCTCGATCTATTTCTTCATCCTCCTCCTCATCAGCTTGCTCTTCATTGTCATCCGAATACTCCTCCTCCTCTTCCTCTTCCTCTTCTTCCTCCTCCTTTTCATCCATCTCTTCTGTTCCATCAGTTTCATAACACTCATCTACCGAAGAGTTGTCTGTTTTAACCACAAAGGGTTTTCTTTTGGGAGCAGGTTCTTGGGGTTGCTTATCTTGTGTTTTTCTTTTTTTTGCCAAAGGACAGCCATAAACACTATTCAGAAAAATAAAAGACTCATGTTATTACACTGTCTGGCAGATCTCCGCAGGTCAGATTAAGCAAAGCATTAAGTCATTTAACCAGGTTCTATAATTATTTACTACATTAATTGCTTTCCTTAAAATGTACATTTTTGAAAAAAACAATTTGCTTAGGTAATAATGACCAAAGGGGAAGGCACTTCCAAACTCCCACGATGTCTAGTTAGTCATTAACTGCATGAAAATGTACATTGAGGGGTCATCACTACGGTTATAAAGCTAGTAAGATTTTTTTTCCTTTTTTGCCCCCTCACTGTGTTGACTCTGTTGCATGTTGAACTTTGTTCCATGGTGGATGCATTTTTTTAAATTTATAGCAAATATTTTTTCCTACCAATTATTGTTCTGTACTGTAATGAGCGGGAAAGCGGTCTTTCATATCTTTAGACTATTCAGTGAGATTTTGATCAATTACAACTGGGATCTGCTCCTGCAACACTTGAAGTTATGAGATGGGCCGAACCCTTACATAGAATAAAATAATAATAATAATTAAGAAATTGCTTTTTAGTTATCCAATTTACCTCTCCATTATGTGCCATTAAGGTGAATTAAAAACCAAAACTAACATGCAAATTGGCAGAACTAATTTTAGAATGTCTCAAACATTCAAGTTAAAACTTATCCAGAAAAATCCTATATTTTCTGAAAACTCAAGCGCAGAAAGTCAGACCTATCTGAAGTTCGATATCATATGTTCTCTGATCATTTTAGCTACAGGCATAACAACATTTTAGGACAGAAGAGGATCATGCTACTCTTCTGTAGAGTTGTCCGCCTATAGATCCAACTTAATATTTTCCCATAACTTCTTGTCTATATGATCTCCATTGCACAGCCACTATTTCTTCCTTTGAGAGAGCTGTTGCAAACACTAATTGCCCTGTGTAAATATGTTTCACTTGAACTTCCTTATTGTCTGATCTTAACTTCAGCTAAAGCCATATTGTTTTTGAGCCTGTTTCCTGTCATTAATAGTTTTGTGACATTCAAACTGTTCTCTTTAGCCCTTTATACATTTCAGAATATCTGCGGTTAATATCGTCTTTCACAATCAATTTTCCTATCTTTCCTAAGGAGACTCTCTATCATTTTCTTAGCCATCTAACACCTTTTTTTTTTAGTTCTATCAATAGCCTTTTAGAACATCATGGTGCTCAACACTCCAGATGTGGTGCAATACCTGAGATGCAGGCTGTATGGTGCCATAATAGTCTCCTGTGATTTGAACTATGTTCTGTTATTTATACATCCCAGTTTTTATTTACTTCCCTAACTACTCCCAGACATTGAACTGATGATTTTAATATTCTGCTCATCCTCATCCTCTTTATCATTCATACTATTAGCACTAGTATCTTTCTTCAGTGGGAGTACCATCAACATGATATTCTTCAGAATTCTGATTCTTATTTTTAAAGCTGTCAGTGAGCTACACTCTGACTATTTCAAGGCCGGCTTCTCTCACTCTCTTTTCACAATCCTCTTGGAATATTACACGCCACATGAATGATGATGCAGGCAGCTCTCAGGTGAAACATTCAGGTGTGAAGGGACGAAGAAGGTCCTCATTTGTGAAAATCTCACCTGCTAGAGATAAAGTGAGCTTGACTTTTGTCACATTTAGAATACAATGCATAGCTCACCTCTTTTTCCACACTGTCCTTAATAAAAAGGCTGCTAAATACGTGCAAAGCCATCTCACCCAAACCCAGTTCCCCTAGAAGTCACTCTGGAAACTGGAAGAGAATATGGTCCTAGTCAGACTACCCCGTTTCTCTTAATTTTTGGATTGTGATTGACATATTAGAAATAAACTACTGGATAAAGATAGGGCGAGTTAATTGCCAATCATAATCCTATTGACCATTTACAACCTTGTTTATATTTTTCTATACCATGCTTCATAAGGCACCTAAGAACCAGCAACATTTCTTCTAGGTCCAATTCCACTAGAGGTGCCCAACTCACAATTTGAAATCAGTAGGAGTTAGGTGCCTTACTTGAATAGGTGCTTTTTCTAAATCCCACTAGATGCTTATCTGCATCTTTAGAAACCGACATACCTGTGTAAATCTGTCTTTGCTCTCTCTACATGTAGTCAGTGTGCTCAACCCAGCTGGACACTCTAGCCCCAATCCAGGTGAGAACATAAGCAATTAATTGTCTTAGTGGCTTATTTTTTAGACTTGTGTATCCCCTCACATAGCCATAAGCCTATTGATTTATATCTTGTTTGCTTTTCTCTTTTATTGCTCCCTGTATTTCCCTGGTCAGCTATATTTGTTTCTCCTCCCTCTTGCCCCCTAGTCCCACTCCAACCCCATACATGCACACTTCAGTTGTATTTGTTTTCAGTTGAATACAGACATGTTGGCCTTCCTGTGATTTCCCTGTGAATACTGTTTGTTTCCTTTCTGAGTCTCTTCCACTCATTTTAGTTTTTCAGGATCTTTTATTAACAATCCTTATGGAAAAGTCCTGTAAAACTTACTATGAAACTATTAGGGATATAGAAAAATGCAATAAGAAAATATGTAAAAAAATCTATATGATTTAACAGAGAATGGTAGCTTTTCTACGTTTTTTGAACAATCGTATGTAACAACCTGATGTTCAAAAACATACAGTATTATTATTTTCTATTCTATAGGACTTCTCATAGCAGAATATGCACTTTGATCCCAAAATTCACTTTGTGGAAATTTCTCTTATTTTGCACCATACTTTAATGTATTTTCAACATAATTAAGTCATGATCAGATTATTTCTAAGTCACCCCACTACTTTTACCTTTTTCGCCATGTCTTATGTTTCATTAAAATATTACTGATTGATGTTCCCTTGTTGCATCATATATCACATGTGCAACAGCATGCTATCTGACTAGATTCTTTCTTTAGTATAGAGTGTCCTATTTTATTAGCTCCATGCTGCTGTTCTAACTCAAGCAAAGCACTCATTGACTTCAGGAGTAAAGAAGTCAAAATGCATTTTCAGTCTCCGTAGCGAAACTGAAATTATTATTCCATATTGCTTTGACTTCATCTTTGCATTAGAACTTTTAAAATGTTGTATATGATTTTAACAAACTTAAAAATTTCCCCAGCAACACTGCCCTCCTTTTTTCACATGACATTTTATTTTCATTTAGAGTATAGTCTTTGGTGAGTATTTAGGCACCTAAGCAGGTTAGGTACCTACCTCCTATCATTGCAATGGGAATTTGGCATCTAACTTGCTTAGGTGCTTTTGAAAATTCTACTATGTTCGCATCTACATTTTTAGGTATGTGACCCAAAATGACCAATCTCTCAACCATGTAAACTTCAGTACTTGAATACTAAAATATAGTAAACTCATCCATCAAATTATTAATCTCTACAGCTCTGGCTGCATCCCATGTATTTCACAGTCCCCTACAATCTATTTTTCTGGTGCAATGAATCAAATTCTTTTAAACAGGAAGCACAGTTCATGTACGTATTATCAAATAATATCATCTTTACTTCATTTTGCTTTCTTTCTTTTTAAAATGAAGTATTAAGTAGAGAGCTGCTCACTTTTTAAAATATGTATATGTACATTACTATTTCAATTTCATGAAAACAATTAATTTGCAAAAAAGATGCAAGCTTAACCGATATAAATGGCCTTGCTGAACACACTAGAGTCTGACTGTCTTCCATGGGAGTTTAGTATTTTTCATTGTGGATTACTAATAATAAAAGTCACTTTACCTAAAAGTGTGCTAGCTGCCTCATAGTACATGTAATAAGATGAGATACCTGCCCCAAACAGCTTACATGCTAACTAGGCCTCAATTCTGCACATTTGCATTTAGAACTTTTATGCATAGGAGGAGTCCCAAGGAGTTAAAGGGGTCCAGGCATATGGGGAAGGATATAAGTATTTGCAGGATTGGGGCTTCATTTCAAAAAAGGTGCCACAAAAGGGGGCCAGGGATAACAAAACAGTTAGAGGATGGAATGATGGGGAAATGAACAGGGATGACAGTAAGAGTATACTGTTACTCAGTAAACATCACTGTATGGCATGATAGAATATAAAAATTGTTGTGGTTTTATTTGTTCGTTTTTTAAAGTAAAAATAAACAGAAATTTTAGGCAGTTCCCCACAATCAGACTAAAAATGTTGAAATATATACATGTTTCCTATATTTAAAACATATAATGGGCCAGATCAAACAACTACTGAAGTCCATGAAGTATCCGGATATACACCAGCTAAGGATTTGGGCCAATATTTTTTTACTTCAGTAGAACTATTCATGTACCTAATTTTGAGCATGTGGTTAAGTGCTTTGCTAGATTGCTAATAGTTTTAAACCCAAGACTGGAATTTTTCTTAAAAGTGAAACCAAGGACATAATATGACTCTGGAAATGTAAGCGGTCAGACTGAATAGTCAACCTGCTCTCTTGCTGAGAACAATTATTTAAAAACTCCACTCCTGGAACATGTTTTTGAAAGGAATCTTTCAGGTATACAATAATTAATTTGTTATGAAAACATATTGTCTTGAATTGTGTTACTAATAAGAACCTAGATTATTAATGCAAAAGGAATTGCAAACATCTGAATTATTTTGCACTGTACATGAGCAATAAAACCAGAATCATCACTTTCACTTCAGCGTCTTTTGCAATAGCACAATGCATCAATGATTGGGTCACAAACAGTGGAACAGTTTACTATTTGTGGGTTTGTTTTTTCATTTTATTTGTTGGTTTATTTGTCATTTTAACACATTTTCCAGTGGATTTATTTTTTCTTTTATTTGGAAATTGGCATGCTGGGCCACCATTTCATTCACTATGCTGGTGAAAATGGCCTGATGTCTCATATATAGCCACTGCCAGGAAGGAATTTCAGAAGGCGAATCCAGCATAGACTTTTATGGATCTCCATATGTATCTTACCTCCACATAGGAAATTCATTGTTTTCACTAAACTATTTACCAAACTTAGCCAAAGAATACTACTCACCCCTCAGTGGGTGCAAGTAACTCCTACTAGACTTTTTAATCAAGGCCCCATTTTGCTAGATGCTGTACAAATGCATAGGAAGAAGACCTCTGAGGCCCAATCTAAGACAAGATACAGTAGTTCAGTGTGAGATGTTAAAGGGCAGACAGGAGAATGAGGAAAATGGAAGGTCATGCAATAATATGGACTAGCAATGTGCACCTCCTGAAGTTCTAACTCATCAACAAGTATTTAAATAAATAAATAAAGATAAACCATCCCTGACTGCTCCATGATCTAGACATCATTTATCTATATTTCTTTCTCAATATTTATGGGCCTATCCCCCTGACAGCTGGCCACACAGTGTATGTTAAAAATCAGCAACTCATTAAACAAAACTTCAAGAGACAAACAACAAACAACTCCCTTTCTCTCTGTCTCTCTCTCCATCACCTCTGTCTAACACCAGAAACCCTTTTCCTCACTCTTGGTGATGTTTTTGGACCCAGCTACCTCTTAGAGAATGCCAAGATGATCCATTGTCAGAGAAATTCTATAGATTGTTCCACTGATAATGACAGATGACTGAATCAGCTGTAAATTCAACAGCTGGGACCTCCCCCAATGGATTAGGCCTTGCTTCCCATTCTCAGGAGCACACTGCTAATCTATGGATCATTGTCAAAAGCATTTCAGTGAATCTAAATGATCACAATGGTGAACAGGGTGAGAGGTAGCCTCTAAAGGATAGCCAGGATGCCAATCTAAGTACAGGAGTATAGCTTTGAACCAAACGACACCTAAAATTGTACCTGGAAGCAGAGAGGCAGCCAATACTGTTCACAAAGCAGAAATTTAATGTATTCATGCCAATCCACTACAGGTAGCACATGCAGTTAAGTTTACTAAGTGATTAATGATACCAGATGCCTCAATTTTAACTGAGACTCAACCTGGATACCTAAAAATTGAGGCATTCAAAATCAGCGACCACTTCTGAAAATGCTGACTTCAGGCCACCATACTGGGCACTAGCTGGAAGTCCCAAGCCCTTTTCAAACAGAGCTCACTGCAGAACTCCAGCCTGGAAGTGAAGATGGCATGGGTGTCTTTGGCAAGATATGCATCTAAAAGGAATGGCCATCATTTCCTCTTTCTAATCCCAGTTGAAGAAACAGGATGGGCTATCATTGCAACTTGTTGAAGCAATGCAGGGCTCACAATAGTCAGGTGTCCCATGAGTTTTAGGCAATGTGTTTTCAAACGGGGTAGTCACATCAACTCTCTCTCTCTTTATGATCGAAGTTAGGGGCCGTGAAACTTTCCTCTATCGTAGTATGGTATCCACAGGGTGGAAAAGTTAAAAACTATTGAACTAGAGATTTGAAAAGGGGTAGATATACTACACCAGTAGGTCAGGCAGTCACAGTAGCTATTTGCATTGTGAAAAGAACATAACAACTTGTTTATGTCCACAATACTATGACAATGTCATGATCTTCTAGTCTCAGATACACTATCCAGCATTTCTAGTAAAGTATCTTCAAAAGTAATTGCTTTTAAGAAAGCCAGCACGCGCGCATGCACACACACACAGAATCGACAGCCAATCATTTAACAACATGTCTATATATACATTAGTACAATCAACACCCTGGGACACAAACTTAGTAGATCATATTTAACAATGACACAGCAGGTCAAACCATCATTTTAGCATCTATTTAATTTTTAAGCAATAGCATACTTTATCATTTTATTGCATTTCTAATGTAGGGTTGTTATAATGTGGTGATCAACAAATGATTACTCACAAATATTCTTTCTGTCATCTCTCCATAAATATACCATAGCATTGGATCCCAACTTAATTTTAATTAGGAGTGATATATAATACACTACCAGTGCATATGATATGCTAAATTTCATGTAACCATAGCAATAAGGATCTTGCTTTGTCCAAATGGCAAATGAGTGAGGAATGTAATCAATGGAAAGAAATACTATAATGGACCATCCTTACTAATACAAGGATATGACAGCCACCAATAACAGCTGAAATTGTGGAAGAAGCTGACAAAAAATAGAATGATAAAGGCTTCAGTTACTTCAGTGCTTATGTACCAGTTTCTCACCTCCAGCATAAGCTACAGGACATTGTTCTTTGTCTTACACGGTTGGTTAGGAGTCATTCAAGTGTGAAATATTCTAAATTCTGATAGTTTGAGGATTGAGATGTTTAAACCTGCCTGTTTTGAAAAAAAAATTGTGCCTTTTCATAACAGAGAAAATATGATTACTCTCCTACAGAATGGAAGTGATAGCGTTCTGCTACTCTATAGCATTTTGAAGTCCCATCTAAAATTGGTCTCTTTCTAAAAAATGTTAAGCTCTATTAGTATGCATTTAGAAAACATACTATTATGGAGGAATCCACCACAATATTTTTTTCATAGGTGCTTTCCTTCTCAATAGGCTCTGTGCCACAAAAGTTAACATAAAAATCTGTTTAACATACAGAGGATTTCTGAAATGCCTTTATCATTACACTTCCTTGAGCTTAATTTCCATGACAAAATTTATTGACAAGCTGTTGTGCCCTTCAGTTTACTGCTGAAGCGTAACCTTATAACCAAACCCCATCTGCCTTCACGACCTTTCTTCTAGTATTTTGTAAATCTCTTGGCTGGACACAGAATTTTAATACTATTTATTTACTTTTCACATAATCATTAGAGTTTTGAATAGCAGTGTTTTCTCTAGGGATGAAATAAAGCAATCCAGGGCCCTAGGCACGCTATGACACAGGGTTTACTCTGTGATCTACCCCCTGGTCCTGACCCTCACTCGATGTAGCAGGGAAGCCCCCTCCCCCTCACTCTCCCAGAGTGGCAGATGAACTTATATGAGGCTCCCTTTCCTTGGGAGAAGCAATGGGTTCTCTTTCCCCACTAGAGAGGGTGCAGAAGAGGCCCCAATAGTTACCCCTCAACAAAGGGAGTGAATCTGCTTGAGTGGGTGGGCCAACCCTGCTATACTCTTCTTCTCCTGCCACACATTGAATCCTCTAGTGGTGTTGTGTTGGCAGGGCACCTCAAAAGAGTGGGTTTTACAGTCAACACCTCCAGTGAGATGCAAAAAGCAGTTCACCCCCTCAGTGCTATTGATTCAGGCTCTTTGCAGACTCAAGCGGACATCACTGATTCACTGATGCTCACTTCAAGTTTTCAAGGTTTTCTTCACAACCATGTGGAACAGAAATTACTTTTCTTTTTAAAATTAAAGCTTAACTTTAGCTTGACTCCAGGAGATGGGGCCCTCAACACAGGCCTATAATGCCTATGCCTTCATCTGTCCTGGCTTTCCACGTATCTCATTAAAGGAAGGACACCAGTGCCTCCAAAAGTGTCCAATTAGATTCTATCAGTTTCTTGTCCAAAATAGTGAGGATGCAACCTGACTCACATCATAATTAAGAAGAACATATACTACGGTATATAATGTTACTTATTATAGCTGACAGCAAGCTCTATTAGACTGTAGAACAGTCGTCTACAGGAAATGAAAATAGTCCCCCAAGGGAGTGGAAGCACGATTTAAATGTGGCAGCTTGGCTGTGGGAGGGAAGTGGCAGTTTACCATTGAAACTCTGCTGCCAGCACACCTCCTGTGGCTAGACTTCAGAGGGAAATGCTGCAACTACCAGTTCTGCTGCTCAATTTTAAAGGCGGCAAGAGAGAAGGGCTGGAAGGGGAAAGAGGCTGACATAGAAGAGGGCAGGAATGTATAAAGGGACTACAGGGTGAAGAAAGGGAAATGGGCACAATAAGAAAGCTGGAAGGGAGTGAAGAAGAGGGAAGGAGTTAGGAGAAAGGGGACTAGAGGTAACATTTTCAAAAAGGCCCAAATGACTTAGGAGCCTAAGTACCACTTTCAGAAAAATTTTAGGCACTTAGGAGATGGAGTCTTTGAAATTCGATGGGATTTAGCCTTCTAAGTCACTTCTAAAAATGGGACCTAGGTTCCTAAGTCACATGGACACTTTTGAAAATTTTACCCAGGGAGATTATATGGGAAAAAAGATTATTTTTATCTCTTTACCCCAATAATCCCAATTATTAACATCAACATACTGTAACATACTGTAAATGAAACAAATGGGAGTGGTGCCCATATATCTGAGGCCAGTCTGCGGTCCATAGTGTGTTGAGAGTTTTGAAGGAGGGATGAGGTCCCTGCCAGGTATCATTAGGAACTGGTACACGTCACTGTGATGTCACCCAAAGTTGTATTGCAATACAACGGGTAGGCCTTTTTCAGTTTTGGATTCTGTGATTGTTTATTTCTGCTTTCTTATGCTACAGAACACTGGAGAGTTTTGTCAGCTTCTTCAGAAGGCGTTCAGAATGCTTCTGTCATCATGCTGGTTTCCTCTTTCTACATCAGTTTTCTGCAGGCATGCCATAAGACAATGGCCCAATTTACTCAGTGAAAGCTGGCACAAATCTAACTCCAGCTTGCACCAGGTTTCCGTTTGGCCCATAGTATTTCATGAAGACTGAAAAGATTCCTGACTAGTTACTGTAAACTAACCATGACAATTTTGAACGGTCTCCCCTGGATTGTGGTTTCTAAATGCGACAGATTGCTATATTTTCCACTCAACAGTCAGAATTACAGTGGATAGATAATACTGAACGTTATGTCTGTTTTATAGTTTTACTTAAATACTGGCACTTTAAATAAGTGGTTCCACTTTTAGTCAATGCCATTTTAACAGTTCAGTCCTACTGCCTCCTACTTCCTTTTAATATCATAATTGCAAACAGAATGCGTGAATTCTGAGATATTAAGTGAACTCTGTAGCTGGAATTTATTTTGCATTCTTTCCAAACATGATGCTTGTTTGGGAACTCTAATTCTGATCCACCTTTTGCTGTGATCCCATTAAATCTCATCTGCTAAGCAAGGCTAGCCTGGCTAACCAGGCCATGTTGGTACCTGATATTTCAGTACCTTCAAGGAACACCAAGGTGATGCAGAAAGCAGCTCTGGGAGTCACAAAGTGGCATTCTTTCCTATAAAATAGTATTAAGCCAATTCTCTAGACAGGTGTCTTTGGAGAAATGTTAGAGCTGGTGATGCTTTCTTTCAGGTGAGAGGTAAAACAGAGGTCCAGACTATTTCTGTTCTATAAAGCCAACATAGCATCTTTTTAAGAGTAGAAATGTAAATTCGAGGGCCCTGACTGAATTTAAACTCATGTAATTAAATTTTGCCTGCTTCAGAATTACTCTTGCAGTTTCACTGAGGTAAGTTCTCTTTCACTTCCCGTCTTAAACTGTCATGTTGTGTTGATCTGCACTTTTAAACTGATGCTTTGTCCCAACCTGGAAGCGATTGCATTACAGTATACCCATTTTCCTACTGTACCTAACACTGAAAAAGTGTTGTTAGAGTTAAATTACTTACTCTTTGTGAAGTGCTTTGAGAGCCACTGATGAAAAAGCAATGTAAATGTGAAATATTATTGTAACATGTTCTCTCAAAAGCAACCACCAAAAGGTTTATGATCTGGCTACTTATGACTTGGTATTTAATTATTTACTCTTAGAAGAAAGGATGGGGCAGTAGGCCGGTGCTCTGGCTAATAGGTTTCAGTACATTTTTTAGCAAGGTGATTAACAATATGCAAATATCTAGAACTAGAATTGGGGGTATTTATGGGTATATGGTATATACCTATTCTCTGAGTGAGTCAGCACGTTTTGTGGCCCTTCTCCCGAAATAAGCACTAGGGGCCTATCAGAGCCAGCAGGCCCAAGTCTGAAGGTATAGCTTGCTGAGCTGGGGTCATAAGGTGTCTGTTTCAAGCAGTTGCAGCACTCTTATCAGCAGAGAGAGACTCTAGCAAAGCCAATCACTAGGCCATGTCACCACTTAGATACAGCCACCTGTCCAATGCAGTGAGGGAGCCACTGCTTCCAAGCCCCGTGACAGCACAAAGGGTTACTATTTTTCCCAGGGCACCTTCTTACTAAGGCAGCATGTTGCCTCACTCCCATTGAGAATAAAAGGAGGTGGCAGACATTTTAAAAGAGGGCGATTCCTTGTGGAATTTTTTGAAGATTATTTTTCTTCAATCCTGGGTGAAGAAAAAACTTCAGTTGTAAAGTATTATGGGGGAAATAGCCATTAATTCTTTTTTTTTAAAACCTTCCAGCGTAGCCTATGCATTTCAATAAGTGCTGTCATTCTGAGGAAGATACACTGAATTTGTTATACAGCACAAAGTTGTTGAATCTCTGCTTTAAGTGCACATTTTTAGAATAAAAACTAGAACACATTTTTAATAAAAGAGTAGGAAAGATGGCCTAGGGCATAAGGCACCAGACTGGGATTCAGCAGACAAAGATTCAATTCTCAGCTCAGAGACAAATTTCCTAGATGGTGGTGGGCAAGTCAAAGAATCATAGAAGATCAGGGTTGGAAGAAACCTAAGGAGGTCATCTAGCCCAACCCCCTGCTCAAAGCAGGACCAACCCCAAATAAATCATCCCAGCCAGGGCTTTGTCAAGCCAGGCCTTAAAAACCTGATGGAGACCCAACTGTCTCCCTAGGTAACCCATTCCAGTGCTTCACCACCCTCCTAGTGAAGAAGATTTTCCCACTATCCAATTCTAGACCTCCCCCACTGCAACTTGAGACCATTGCTCCTTGTTCTGTCTTCTGCCACCACTGAGAACAGCTTAACTCCATCCTGCGTGGAATCCCCCTTCAGGTAGTTAAAGGCTGCTCTCAAATCCCCCCTCACTCTTCTCTTCTGCAGATTAAATAAACCCAGTTCCCTCAACCTCTCCTCATAAATCGCATGCCCAAACCCCTAATCATTTCATTCTTCTTCAGTCTTCAATTTGTCCACATCCTTTTTGTAGTGGGGGGCCAAAACTGGATGCAATACTCCAGATGTAGCCTCATCAGTGCTGAATAAAGGGGAATAATCACTTTCCTCAATTAGCTGGCATTGATCCTATTAATGCAGCCCAAAATGCTGTTAGCCTTCTGGCAAACAAGGGCACACTGTTGGCTCATATCCAGCTTTTTGTCCACTGTAACCCCAAGGTCCTTTTCTGCAGAACTGCTGCTTAGTCAGTCGGTCCCCAGTCTGTAGCAGTGTGTGGGATTCTTCCATCCTAAGTGAAGGACTCTGCACTTGTTTTTGTCATCAGATTCCTTTTGGCCCACTCCTACAATTTGTCAAGGTTACTCTGTACCCTACCCTCCAGCATATCTATCACTCCCCCCAGCTTATTGTCATTGGTGAACTTGCTGACATTACAATCTACCCCATCATCCAGATCATTAATCAAGATGTTGAACAAAACCAGTCCCAGCACCAACCCCTGGGGCAGTCCGCTTGATGCCGCCTTCTAATTAGACATCGAGCTGTTGATCACTACCCATTGAGCCCAATGATCTAGCCAGCTTTCTATCCATCTTATAGTCCATTCACCCAAACCATACTTCTTTAACTTGCTGGCAAGAATACTGTGGGAGACCATATCAAAAGCTTTGCTAAAGTCACATCCAGTGCTTTTCCCACATCCACAGATCCAGTTATCTCATCACAGAAGACAATCAGGTTTTTCATGCATGACTTGCCCATGGTGAATCCATGCTGACTGTTCCTGATCACCTTCCTCTCCCCCAGGTGCTTCAAAATGGATTCCTTAAGGACCTGCTCCATGATTTTTCCAGGGACTAAGGTGAGGCTGACTGGTCTGTAGTTCCCTGGATCCATCTTTTTCCCTTTTTTAAAGATAGACACTTTTTCTAATTGTCCGGGACCTCCTCCAATCCCCATGAGTTTTCAAAGATAATGGCCAATGGCTCTGCAATCACATCACCCACTCTCTCAGCACCTTCAGATGCATTGCATGGACTTGCATCCCTATGGACTTGTGCATGTCCAGCTTTTCTAAATAGTCCTAAACCTGTTCTTTTACCACTGAGGGCTGCTCACCTCCTCTCCATACTGTGCTGCCTAGTCTGGGAGCTGACCTTGTCTTTGAAGACAGAGGCAAAAGAAGCATTGAGTATTTGAGCTTTTTCCACATCACCTCTCACTAAGTTATATCTATACCTCAATTTCCCATCTATAAAATGGCGATAATGTTTCCCTACCTGACAGAGGTGTTGTGAGGATAAAATTAATTCTTGATTTTACCTAGATAGGTAGATAAATATAACTGGTGGATTCCCTTTACATGATCTTGCAATCATCTCCGAGATAGAGAAACAGCATTAGTTTCCCACACCCCACCCAAAGAGTATTTTAAATAAATTTACTAATCGTGTTGAAAACTGTGCCATTACCTGCAGACCTGAGCCTAGCAACAGCACTAGGAGCAAACTTGTGAAAATTATTATTATTATTGGTATTACTGTGGCACCTACGATGCTATCATGAACAAGGACCATGATGCTAGATGTACGAATACAGAACAAAAAAAAGAGTCCCTGTCCCAAAGAGCTTAAAACTCTAAACAATGACTGCATATCGTGTACTGGCAAAATATGCTTTATAGTATTACAAAATATATTGCACAGCACTGATTTAGGACCTGGTCCTTCAAACGTACACAACTAACTTCAGCCCCAATAGTCCTGCCATTGAGTACTGTACTAGATCTTTTATAATACTGTACAACACAGTTGGCCAATATGGTGTGAGAGAAAGGTGAGTGCAGGATCCGGTGGGCAACCAGGAAACTAACTAACCCAGTGTGACTACTTTTCTGGCTAAAGTTACTCAGTTGCTTATGGGATCGTGCCCTTCAGTTTTATGGTGCCAAATCAGCTCTTCACGAGCTGCCTATCCACTTGGCATTTGGTTCAGCACCGTGGATTTTTTTTTTTATTATTGTCATTGAAGATGGCTCTAAATCAACCAACCCCTCCATTGTCCTGAGCTGACACTGCTAGAAGCAGCAGTTCATATGAGCTACTAATAAGAAGTGATGCCTGTGGAAGGGTTGTCTCAATTTATTGAAGAACTTCAATAAAAGGTTTTAAAGGAACATCATACTGGGTTCTTTTGCTTGTTTGCTTTTAAAGAAAAACCTATTCTTTATCCTCTTATTCCTTACAGCCTTGGTTCTGCTCCTCTACTTCTTTACCTATACTTTTCACTTTTCTTCTCTTTCATTTCTCCGTGTATCCACCCATTTGCTTTTGTCTAGTAGTATGATCTATGAGTTAGATGAAGGGGGACTGAGAGTCAGGTCTCCTGGCTTCTGTTCTCAGATCAGATACTATACAGGTGTCAGATACTATAGTGATCAGCATGGGATAAAGACACATAATAACAAAATTCTTAATTTCCTGTCTTCCCTGCTACCTTCTTCTCTCACTCTTCTGCCACAGGCCTTATGCATTTCACTAAGAAGTGAACTGGGATTCCAGCTGGCTATAGGAATGAATTAAGGGAATGTAGAACACCACTGATTTCTATGATGCTATGATTCACGAGAGTACTGTATCATCCATGAAAAAAAAATTCTTCCAAGACATTCACCTTCTTTGCTGCCCAGAATGCTCTTTGGCAAGAGTATATATGCAGCTCTTTGGAAAGACATGCAGTTACACACAGTACATATATATCAAGACTAACTTTACACAACACCAACATCCATTACAAAGTTGTTATTAAAATGCACAGTACTGAATGGAGAGGTGTCAAATATTCCTAGCTTACTAAATCTCAGTAATTATAATAAGGCTTTTAGTATAAAGGGGAGAGTCAGGCCCGGTCTACACTTACCTTCCAGATTCGGCGGCAGTTGACGGGAGATACACAAGTGACATAAATCAGTTGCGTATCTCCCGTCAACTTTGCTGCATCTGCTCTGTGCGCTGTCCACGCTGCACTGCGCTGACAGGAATAGCGTTCCGTTCAACGCAGCGCTATGCCACTTATCCGGGTGGTTTTCCTGCATCGATTGCTGGATCAACTGAGCGGGTCTACGCAGACCGCTCAGTCGATCCAGAGTAATCAATTTGATGGCGGTGAATTTGTTGCCGTCAGTGTAGACCCAGCCTTAGTAGTAGCTCTATATATCCAAATTAGGAAAAATTCAGTCACTTCTACACATAAATTCACCCCTCATTATAAATCATTTGAATTCTGCCTAATTCCTCCAGGTAGAGAGCTTGATCCAAAGCCCAGAGAAGTTAAAGAACAGACTCTCATTGACTTCAATAGCCACTGGATCAAGCCCTTAGTTATTTATGTATAAGTAGGTAAATACTAGAGACAAAGTTGGAAGTATAATACATAATAATTTCTTATATAGTGTTTGTTATACATACATCTCAGAACACTTTTCCTAAGGAAAATAAGTGTCATTATTTCCCTTTTACAGATAGGGAAACTGAGGCACATGGCAATGACATGCCTTGCCCAACCTATACGGATCACGTCTGTGGCACTTTTTCTCTGCCTGTTTGAGAAGTAGAAACCCACTACTTCAAATTTACCCTCAAAGCATTTATTTCTATCATAAGAGCACATTGTACTTTCAATCAAGCTACCAGACCAGCCATTCCAAAATGAATTTCCTGTAGTTAGAGTACTTGCAGTGGCCTCTTGGGGAAATTATTTCCCCAGTATTACAGTATGTTCTTTCTTTTATTCCCTGTCCTTACTCTCCCCTCAGTCCTCATTTATTCAGTGGCTGACAGCAACACCTCCATACAGACCTATCCACGGCAGATACTGTGGCTGCAAGTGAATGAGAAATATGCCCAGCACCTGCCATTTGAAAGAAAATGAGCATATCATCTCAGTAACACACACTGTACCAGCCCAGGGACTTATTGCAGATCCTACTCCCAAATCTGCTGTTTGTTGTCACTGCACAGATGGGTCAGCACCCTCTGATAGCCTGCCTTTGAATTTTCTCTCCTTTATTAAGCTACTACTCCTGGCACATCAAGATCCTGAAACTTGCTGCTACTGAAATTGCTATTCCCAACCCAGATGGTGATAGGAAGAATTGAACTGTGGTTCCTTTGTGTAGTAAGCCCTAGACAATAGCCACCAGCATGCAGAACCACACACCGATTTCTGGGGTACATTTTATTGTTGTTTCAGACCCAAGCTCAGACCGTTTTAATCATTAATCAACAATTTTTAGAAAGTGTATATTGCTGAATCCAGACAGCAGCCAATACTGATCTCTAATACATTATGAATTCCCTCTTAGTACATCTACTTATTGTTTGAAGTGTTCCTTTTGAAAATCCCTATGCTCTTTCATTTACACCTGAAAACTAACTGAAAAAAATATTTAACTGGATTTAACAATGTGTTGGTTCTGTTTATTAAAACATATTAAAAAATCCCTGAGTAATGAATTACGCATTATATAAAATATCTTTAAAGTATAGCTTTTGTCATTTACCACAAGTTTAACAAAATATTTAGCAAATATATCACTAAATAAAATAGAAAGGCACAGATTACTCAGTGCTGATGTACAGTTTTTTCTTAGGAAAACATCTAGTTGTTCATTTTATCATTATTGTAATAGTATAATAAAGTTGGCTATTAGCTTAGAGAGAAACGATGATACAATTTGTCTTTATTTCCAGCATTCACCAGGATTTTTCACAGTGGCGTAAAAATAAGAAAGACCTGACTGTTCTGTGCTTAGGCTTTTATACTTTACACAAATGCATCAATGGACCTCGATTTTTGCATACTGTGCAACCATGCTCTGCTATCAAATTAATGTTAAAATATGTATGTCCTGACTTCTGATTTATGATATCATTGACAAATAGTAAAAAGGACAGGCATGCCATAAAGTTTATGGATGGAGTGATGGCATGCACAATGATGTCTCATAAAGAATAAAGGGGGGGAAGTTATTTATTCTTGTGGATTCAAGAACTAAAATACAGATAGATGGCTGCGTGCACAGAATTTTTCATAAATATCCCACAGTGCACCCTGTTGTACAGCAGCCATACATTAATTAGAGCATTCAGCAGGCACTGCAATGTGTTACACTCACCCAAGTGAATCTTCATTTTTCACATGCAGGGCCTTACTAATTAAAATCAGCTTTGCAATTAAATGTGGAAAATTGTGTTAAACTTTCATGCGTGGTTTAAAAAAAATGTATTTATTTTTAGGGTATATTATTTTGATGCAAATGAATTTTCCATCAAAGTGAAACCAGTAAAAGGGAGGTATGAGGATTTCTCTTTTTTTGTATTATAGATGCTCCTCTCAGTTGCAAGTTGCAATGCTCCACTATCTCTCTGCCAGTACCTGGCTCTGTTCCAATGCTTTTAGTGAGTGCTATCTGTCAAGGCATGAATAATACAGCCCCTAGGCTGTCGGCAGAATCCAAATGAGGCATACATCAGGAAGCAAGCACTCGACTTTAGCTCCAGAACATGCTCCTGTGAAGACAGGCAATTATTCACCCACGGCTGCAGCCATGGCAATCAAACTGGTGGGTGAAAAGGTATATGAAATGAAAAAATTTGAATAAGAAATATGGCAAAACAAGCCAGAAAAAATTCAATAATTTTCTAATAGAGAGATATTTGAGTCTTTTAATTTTCAACTTTGGAGTTTGAATTATTTTTCTCAGTCTGTTCTAAAATGGGCAGGACTACAACAGAGTATATAATAACAAAACAATAATAGGGTGGTTGTTTTTTTTTAATCAAGAGAGCATTGCTAATTGTAAAGTATATATATATACTTTTTAAAAAAATTCTGTGTTAAGTAACGGATCTCATCCTTCAAAAATTAAAATGATCACAGTGAGACTGTCTGTATAATTTCATAGATGCTAAGAATAGAGACAGTATAGAGAAGCAATAAAACAGGTTAATATCAAGTAACACTTTGGTAGGAAGTCACAAAGCAAAATACTTTTATAGAGTTGATAACGAGGAATATATTATAGATCCAAATATTATTTTTGTGTCCCCTCCCCACTTTTGTGATATTTGTTTGCTTCTGCACAAGGTTTTATGGAGAAAAAAAGGGTGGGGGAGGGAGGAGGAAGTATACTCCAATATGAACTTGACACAGGATACTTGTCTGGATGAAATGTTAGGGTTTGTTCTGTCTATGTCAGCCACATGCTCCTTTTTCAGCAATCAAACTGCAACACAGTACTCCAGTTAGGGATCCATCAACATTTCCATTTTAAATCTGAAGGATTTATAATTCAATCTTAAAAATTCACTCTGCACTGAAACTTAATTTGCATGGTCTTAGACTAGGAATGTTTTTTCCCCCTTACCAATTTCCCATACAATGGTTTCCACTGGTTTCAGTTATATAGATATATATATTAAAAACACTATTCCACCAGTTTAAGGTTGTTTTATGCTCATATTTGTTAAAAATGGCTTTCATTTTGAAGCATGTAGTATTTGGCAAGTGATTAGTACATAATAGAACCCAATTGCTTCTGATATGGGCCGGGGGGGGAATTAAAGAACCATGTTATGGAGGTTTTAAAATAGGACATTGCTTCGACTTAGTCTTTTTTTAATGGAATCTAGTTAGAGTTTTATGATGTGTCTAAATACGTATTTACATGATAGACCATATCCATCTATTGCATAAATAATATGCATTTTAATACAAATTCTAAATGCACAGCAACACAGTAGGCTTTAATACTTCCAAAGCTGCCATTCACATCTCCTGGAGAAATAACAGAGGCCACAATATGCTCTCAGTTGCACAGGTGGAACTATAGGAGATGTGCCTGCATAACTAAGAGAAGAATTTGGACTCATGCCTTTTAATTTATTATTGTATATAAAAGAGCCAGATCCTGCTGCTATTCAAATCAATGGTAAAATTCCCATTAAGCTTATTGGAAGCAGGATTGAACTGAGGGATGTCTTCAGGTATTTAGCTTACAAAGGCAAACAGCCAGTCATGCAAACACACGAGTTATTTTACCATTGTGAGTAGTCTATTATACTCAGTTGAACTACCCACATGTGAAAGTGTTTGCAGAATTAGGACGTATAATCACTCCTTTAAAGCCACTATCATATCAAACAATAATTAATAATTTTTCAAAGTATCAAATCACCATGCATGGTTAAACAACAGTCCACAGTAGATCTGAGGGCCATCAAGTAAACACTGTGCCAAGTAAGCAATCCAGGCAACATGGACCAGTGGCTCTGGACTGGGTCTCAGGAGACTTGGGTTTTATTCCTAGCTCTGCCACTGACTTGCTGTGTGACCTTGGTCAAGTCATTTCAACTCTCTATGTCTGATTCCCCTCCCACTCATTGTCTGTCTTGTCACTTTGTAGGGTCTGATACCACAAAGGTTTATGCACATGTTCAACTTTATGCACTGTGAGTAACGTCAGCGGCTTCAATGACACTTAGAGTTAAACACATGCATAAGTCTTTACAGTACCAAGGTCTCAGACTGTAAACTCTTCAAGGTAGGAATTGCCTTTTATTATGTATTGTTCCTGGCACAACATGGCCAAAATCTTGTTGGGAGTTTCTAGCTCTTACTGTTATATAAATAAAACAATCTGAGTGAATTCTGCTCTAAGTTACACAGGTATAGCCTCTCAGCAGTCAGTCATGCTGCATGTATAATTTCAGAGTAGAATTTGGCCCAGTGACTCTTAAAAAGAACATATTTGCATGAATCAGCACAATCAACTGTTACCATTTATTAGGTCAATTTCAGAATTGGCCCCAATGCAACAATTTGATTCAGGCAGAGGAATCCCTCTGACTGTACCAAGCCCCATTTACTCACACAGATACAAGGATCCACCAACAGTGACATAATTGCAAGACAGGAGCCTGGATTTGTAGGGACTGGGGTTTATTAGTATTAAAAGAAAACCAGGGAGATAAAACACCCTGAGGAATTTAAACCCAGAAAAGCTAAAGCTGTTAACACTGCTTTACCTTCCACCTTGGTATATTCCCACAAAAGCAATATGTTATCCCAAAGATTTGTCTTACATTTGAATGTATTTACTTTGTGGATTTAAGTTAAATATATCAGAGTGATAGGCACATGTGAAGCCATAGTTGTATTAGCTGGATAAAATTACGTCACAGGTCATTTGTTAAGGGAAAAAGTTCAGAAATTCCAAAGAATTCAAGAGATCACAGGAAGGAAAAAAAAATCACAAAATGCTAATGCTAATCTATTTCCTAGGTGAAGAAAATACCTTTCACTCATAATAATGAGCTGGTCTGTTATTGTGAATGGAAAGGTCATAACCTCATTAAACTCCACATATGTAAGGCTAAATGAAATCGAGTTAGGTTTCATTTAAGATATACAAATCTCTTGAACACATGCAATTTTTAAGACTGTTTGATTTTCTTTTACATAAAATGTTTTTTTTCTCACCCTTCTCCCTTCCTTCCACCTCTACCTGATAACAACCAAGGTTAGGAGGGTTTTTTTAAAAACAAGAACAATATTTTCAAAATTATTTATTGATAAGATTTGATAGAATAAAACTGACCTTTTCCAAACCAAAAACCATATTGTGAGTCCCAACAAAAAACAGGGTTCCTAATCAAATTCATAAAAGAACTGCTAGTTGAATATAATCTAAGTAATGGATTGACAGTCTAGATGTCAAAAAAAAAAAGACATTTTTTAGCAAGTAGAAAAAAGAGTTTTTGATACATTTCCAATTTTTCTGCTTTGTGAGTCCTCCCCAAAATTTCATTTAATTAGCAGCTCTGAGATTCAGTCTGTTCATGTATTGACACACCAGAATCATGTCAAGGAAGCAAAATCCAGAATTAAAATCTCAAAACTGTACCTAATCTTATCCAGCTTTACAGCTATTCCCTCTTCTTTCCATCTAAAAAAGGATTATAGTACACACACACACAGAGCAAAGGTACAGCAATTCAGAAGAGACTGCTGTGACTGTTCAAACCATATTTCATTTGGAAATTCTTTCCTTAGCTTGGTTTCAGGAATCATGCTTTTGAAAACTGCATCCAAATCGCATGAAAGGCAAAGAAGTGCACTCAGTTAAATTTTATATCATTCATTTCCTATGGAGCACGTTATAACCTTATTATTTAACTATTTGCTCATGGAATTTCTGAAGAAAAATAGGATTTGGTGTCATTCATTAATCACTGATGGGACTTGTAGTGAAATGAAGAAAATAAACAAAAGAAATAATATGCTTTGAAACTGGAAGTTCTAAACAGTCTTAAGGAAAAATATTTTTAACATTTCTGCTAAAATACCCAAATCTTTGATATAACTGGAAGGCAGCAGGATTAGGGCAAGAAATTTGAATATGCTAAATAAAGAAAACCAAAATGGTTAACTTTTCCTATAAAACAGCATTTTAAAGAATTTTTAAAGAGTGTTTATCGCTTTTTTTTTTGCATTAACATTACTATTTGTGTGGATTTAACTCCAAAATGTATAGGTCTCTGAAAAGAAACTAGATGTAAATAACACAGTAGAGTAGATTTATACATCTACTTTACACCTTTGGTTCAATGATGAAATTAGTTGCTATTTCAGTTTAAGTGGACATAGGTATTTATTACAAAATAGCAGCTGAATTTGGCATGAAATGTTTATTTTTTAAATCACAATAGTTTCTTTAAAACCTGAAAACAATACTATTTTTAAAAAATCAATAATGAAAAAAATACAAAAGTTTAGAAAAATTCCGTATCAGATTAAAGAATTTGTTCGCGTTCAATACAGAGATGGCCAAAATATTAGCCATTTTGTCTTATACATAGGTTGTCACATGAAACAAGTTAAATAAAATGTACTCCATGTATAAGAAAAATTGATTTATTTCAAAATGTTAGGTACTAAAGGGTAAATTTTCACAATGTTGTACAAGAAACGCTTGAACAAAGTGCATAAAAAACTGAAGTTGTTTAACTGCATATCCCACATGCTATTTTGAACATTTACATTGCAAATATAGCAATATAAAGATTTAATTCTAAATGACTTTCAGACACAGGTATATATAATGCAATGCTACCTTGATGTATTATTAGCAATAAATAGCTAAACACCTTCTCCTTCTGGAGATCTCTCCACTCATAGTTTAGGAACTGAAGTAACAGTGTTTATGGCTATAGTATAATTATCTGAATTTCAAAGTCTTATTATCACGGATCTGTCCTAGACTTTGCCCTTTGAATCTAACCTCATCATTGAACTCTCGGTGCTCAAATGCATATGTGTTCGTTCCAGTTGTGAACTGCATTAAATGATAGAAGTCATGCTGGCACCAAAATGTCAATAAGGTCAAATTTTAATTTGCCACACATGATCTACAGAACTGCATACAAAAACTGAGAGAAGACAGGAAGCAGACACAAGTGTTCTCAGCAAAACAATGTTATATATTTTGCAAGACATTCAAGGTTATCACCTGCATGATTCGGATGCATATAGAATTGTGGTAAGCTTGCTAAGAAAGTTTGGGACTTGTCCTCATTTGGATTGTTTTACTTTTTAATTTATATTGTGCCTAAGTGTGATAGAAAGTTGAAATGTTTCGAGCATCCTAACAAATTATATATTTAAAAGATAGAAATTAGTTAGAAAAAAAAAAGAAAGAGAAAAGAAAAAAATGTATGAAACTGAATGGCTTCTAGAATATCCCATTCCTAATTTTTATCATTGGTTCAGTCATTAGCAAGGTCAAGTCAGAAAACTTGTTTATCAAATCTCTTCACTAAGTTACACAAAATTACAGATATTACCTTCTGTGTCTTGCATATTTGCCACTAACATGACCACTGCCATCACAGCCCGGAGTAGGGCAGCTGCAAAAAGGAAAGAATTAATTATATAGGTGCTGGTATGCTGTAGGAAGATTATACTAAAAGCAGAGAGTAGATATTACAGAGATGGAGGGCAACGAAGACAGAAAGACAGAAATCAAATAAATGAAGGGAAAAAAGAAGGGATGCTTTTTATTAGCAAGTCTCAGGGGAATTAATTTCATCAGTGCAGCAGGGCATGAGCAAACCACCAATGAACTAGAAAGTGCATTATACCCATTAAAAGGCATGAATTTTCTAAATTGCTAATGGGGATACATTTTACACTCAGAGCACTAACCTGAACAGCTCTTGTATGGCTGGTTCCACGGGAACTGCAGAGAGATGGAAAATATATAAAAATTTATCATCTATTACAAGTACGCTTCTTCTACAGAAAATTGCCAAAAAGGCTGTGTAAAAGCAAGGGTCAGAATGAATCGTGCAAAGAGATTCTGGAGGATGAAGGTCACCCTGAGTGGGGGCCTTGAGTGATTTACTGAAGCAAGAGACGTACCTCGAACACCTTTGGAGCGTGTGCGATGGCGCTTCTCGTCTGCATCCACCTCCATCTGGGAATAGATTAACAGGCAGTCAATGTTCTTATCCTGCATGCACAGACTATCAATGCACAGACTGATAAAGTCTCTCACACAATTTATTGGCAATATTCTAATTCTATTTTATCCTGTCAGGGAAATAGCACTTTAAAAGGGATTTTTAGGATCCCTATACTTGTTTAAAAACAGAAATCACAGGGTGATTTTTGCTTTAATCAGTCTGCTTGCATACCCTTTTTCATAATAGATTTTGTAAAACTGTAAGAGCAATGAATGTCCCCTATTTTTTAAAGGATTTTCTAGAGATGAAACCCAGGTTACTTGGATATATTTCTGCAACAAGAATATAATAGATTTCTATATAGTTTGAAACTAAGGTCATGTAGCCCCATTACATAGGTTGCCTTGTTACAAGTGGCTTTAGAGTGGATAAATAGTCAGGGAATGAGAGAGAGGAAAAGAGAATGGGATGAGGACAAAGAGACATGATTAGGGGTTCATAGGTCTGCCTTATTTACTATTTAATATGAGAGGAACAATGCAAGGTAAGGTAATAACTTTCATTGGACCAACTTATGTTGATGGGAGGAACAAGCTTTTGAACTACACAGCTTTCTTCTCCAAGTCTGTGAAGCTCAAAAGATTATATTTTCCACCAACAGACGTTGGTTTAATAAAAGATACTACCTCACTCACTTTGTCTCTCTGATGACCTGTGACCAACATGACTACACCACCACCACAAACAACTATTGAATAGGTAATTTGTCTTTTCTTGATCAAGTCTAAATAAAGTGCTTAATTTTATCTATCTCTTTATTTTATAAATAGCACTCCCATCTGGGATGATTAATTATTCAATAGTAAATATTCTGGCACTCTTATGTCTTTACTGGTCAGCTATAGGGTTTCCCATAAGATTTGAGCTGAAATCATAAAGAGTGACCTATGTCAGTTTCACTGTGCTTGTGTGGCTTCTCCTAATCCTTCCATGCTCCAAATAGCATCTGACCCAACACATCTGCTTTGGTCCCAATGGGTCTTCAAAAGGGCACATAGTCCAGTCTAAAAGTCATTTTAATCTTCTTGGTCACAAATGCAGATTTTACTGGAATTTGTTGAAACAAAGGCCGTAACAGGGAAAAATATATTCCATCCCTTAGATGCAATGTCTGGTGCAGCAGCCTCCTCAGATGTAGAGATACTTGGTACTGAGATGGAGTGACCCAGGTAGGTCCACACATATAGGAATGCTGTTGTAAAGGTCACAAAAGCAAAGATTAGCATTCAGAGGCACCAAAGTGAACATGGACAACCCTAGGGGTTTGTTTTCTAAAGACCACACAAAATCAGTTTTCGGTTTATGGTAATACTTTTGGAATGACAGCTGGTATTGCTGATCTCAACTGTTTTATGCAAAAGCATAGGGATTTGTACCCACAATCTTCTCACTGAGGCTCAGATATGACCAAAGATTACTTTTAAATCTGAAAAACCCAGAAACACAGACTCACATGACTTGCAATTAATCCTTTACAAAGATGACTATCCTAACACCGAACTCTACTACCTGTTATAGCAGATTATTAGTATTATTTATTTGTATTACTATAACACCTAGGAGACCATCGTGCTAGGCACTGTACACAGAACAAAAAGTGAGTCCCCCCCTGAACAGATTACAAATTAAATAGACAAGACAGGCACAGGGAGGGGGAAGGGTTAGAATACAAAAGCAGACTGAACAATGCGATTGCAGCAAATGTCATGGTGGTTCCATTACTTTTTTGGGGAGGAGGGGCTAGTTAGGAATGGATAATCTTAAAGAAAAGGGAGATGGAATTGTGAAGGTAAAGGGCATGTGGGGGACAGGGAAGGGGAGGAGGAGGTAAGATGAGTGATGCTCGGAAGAAAAGACTGTGAGGGATGGGGAAGGGAGAGGGTTGGAGCAAACAACCACTCAGCATAGGGAAAGGAAGTCCAATCAAAACTGTAGAAAGTTCTCCCAAGGATCAAAAGACTCCCACTTTGGCTGCTTCTGTCCCTACTGGATGGAGTCTTTGACTGGCTCCTCTTTGCAGCTTTCTCCTGACCCCTTAAGGCAGGGACGGGAGAGACACCATCTGAGTCCCACTCTCCCTGATTTCAAGGAGTTGCCCCTGCACAGTTATGGGTCCAGAAGGGATGCATGGGGGAGGGATGAGTCCAGCAGTGTCTTGCTGCTGCAGTGAAGCAGTCCCTGCTTTGGCTGCTTCTGCCCCCCACTGGCTTGAGTCTCTGGATGAGATGAGGGCAATCAGCACCTGACACTGGCTAGGTCACTCCCTCCTGTGATAAAACCCACAGAAAGTATCTCATGAGCAGGGAAACTCACTGAGGATCCATTTATGGAGCTCCCCACAATCATTTTACCTGGAGAAGACTGCTCCTGCACTAAATAGGACAGGGGTGGCCAAACCGTGGCTCACGAGCCACATGCAGCTCTTTGACAGCTCAAGCGCCGCTCACAAAGCTCCCCATGTCCCCCCATTGTCTACAGCCTGGGGGGGGGAGTCATGGGGATTCTGCCCTGTGATGGGAAGAGGGTCTCAGGGGTTTCTGCCTTGTGGGAGGAGCCTGACAGTGTTCAAGGCTTCAGTGGACTCTCCCCTGTGGCAGAAGCCTCAAGACTCCCCTCCCCACCACAGGGCAGAAGCCTCAAGCCCTGGCAGGTGCTTCCCATGGGGTGAAGCCCCCAAACTCCCCTTCTCACCACAGGACAGAACACTTAGGACCAGGCCTCCACCTGGGAGGGTAAAAAGGGTACAGAGGTTCTAGGGCACCCGGCCCAGGCTGGGACCCCCTTTACCATGAGGGAAAAAATGAGATCATGCCTGAAGATATTTACAGAAACTTATTTCCCTGTATCTATTGTCCAGATCTCATGAGATTTGCCGGAGCTAGTCAGAAGCAGTGTTAGAGCAGTCTCAGGCAACATTCTGGACAGTGAGTTGCTGGGCCCACTGGCCCAGCCCAGGCCCTTCTCTAGAACAGAGCGTGCGCTTGTGCGGTTAAACTAGGACTCGTAGTTTGAGACTGAGAGACAGAGAGCTTTGTGCTCCTCTCTCTGAGATGGTCTAGCATATCAAGATCAAGAACTACCAGTCCTAGAGTTCCTTGTGCATAGGCAGGAGGGAGGGGCGAAGCAAAGCACCATAAGACAGTGGGAGCCAATGCTGCTGCTTCTTCTGGTAGGATTTGCAGGTCCAAAATATATGTGAGTAAGTGTCTAATTCACTCACAGTCACACATGATGGCTATAAATACAAAACAGGCGGCCAAAAACATAAGAAGGTTAAGGAAAGGAGCTTAAAAAAGCCAAAGGACACCGATCTATCCTCCAGTTTTTCAAATCTGACAAGGCCTTTCTGCAGTCAGGCAATGCACTAACTAGGGAAGCAGATGAACAAAATCAAGACACGGACAGTATATAATACCTTTATAATGACCAAAAAGTTACAAAATAGTCAGCAAACTTGTAGGACTCCGAGGCTGCATGTTATGTTAAACAAAAATAGCAAAGGGGGGGGCGGCATTTTTCAGAAATGTAGAATACGTAACAATTTCAGAATTCAAACCTTTTTCATGGCTCATGAGATTGTATGAATAGGATGAGGGATTGTGGTATGTGTATGGAAAGGGGCCCATGTTACAAGTTTGTACTGGGCTCAAAAAAACTATGCTTGGGCCCTGCTTACGACCAGAATGGAGAACCACAAGGCCATCAGCTCTAGCAGTAATTAGCTGTGAAACAGTAAGTTGTATGTTAATATTTAAAAAATGCATGTGTAACGGCTCTCAAATTTCTCAATGTTATCATATGTGGCTCCAAGGATCAGTAAATTTGGCAACTCCTGGAATCAGACATGAAGCCCACCCTGAAACTGGGATCTATGGAAGGGACATGCATCCTCACAGAGGCTCTATACCTCCTCTGCACCTCTCATCCTTGGTGAGCTCCTCTGGTCCCAGGCAGTGTGGTTCAATCTATCCATGTAAATTAGCTTCTCCCTTTGTCATGCTATAGCATGGAACAGCCTGTTTAACATATTTCAAAAATCCATTACATGTGCCATATTTTTTCACTTCACTGACAAAAAAGCAACATTCCACAAAGGCCCAGAAGTGGAGTTACATGACCAGCAGCCTATGTGTGGTATATAACATGTTTGGAAAACATCAGTTGTGATTATAGCCTGATAACAGTCATAAACGTGCTTCAGATAGTGTTAATCCCAGTTAGGATGATATTCTGTATAAATTAAGGTGTGGGGCAAGTAAGAGGTGGGCCTGCCCATGTTTGCCAACCAAATTAGATTTCTTGACTTAAGAAATCCCTGTGTATCTGTAACCTCAGACATATCTAATCACACTACTAGCTGAAGAGGGGGACCAAAAATTTCAAAAATTCTCGATAGGTGAGATCCACAATACTCAGAGGACTTAAAATGAAATCCAATGTATTGACACATGCACCCATAGTTCTCCCTGAAATGAAGATTTTGCTTTCAAGCCTATATTGTAATCGCACCCCACTGCAAGAACCTTATGTCTGATGACACAGGAACTGGTGCCATGGGGGAGGCAGACTGAGTTATAGAGGGCCAATAGGAGCAGATTTTTGATAGCCCACACCCCAGTAACATGCCTAGACCACTGTCTGCAGCTGGAATACCAATTTCTATGCTTACTCTGGAAAGCAGTTAAAAGGAGGCCTTTCTGAAACCTTAGCACAACTAACAGAACAGAGAAGGAGGGGGGAAGTGAGTGATCTCGAGGAGTAAACATGACCCTGTGCCCTTCTGACTTGAGTTGTTTTTCCAAAGCATGTGGTTTTGCAAGATGGAAAGTCTGGCAATAGTTAACTATTGCTATGTGAAATACATCTGGTTAACTGATGGAAAATTCCCCTGGCTGACGGATGGAAAATTCCCCACCTGACAGGCTGGAAACCTCTACACTACAGGCTGGAAATCTCCACACTTCACTTAGCTTCTGCTTATCAGTGTGTTTTTTTGTTTTTGTTTTGTTTTTTTAAGGAACAAGCAATGTGATACTAACAAACTGGGTATAAAAAGAGGAAGAAATCTAAACTCAGCGGACACTTGAACACTTGGATACCTCTTAAGATGGAAAGCTGGCCACTGGACATCTACAGTTATCCACTCGAGACCTCCTCAAGACCCTACATAAATATGAATCTGGAGTTAATTTGGTGTGCTCTACTAACCTGTTGCAGACAGGTGTAAATGCTGGAGACTAAATCAAGTAGAAGCTTTGAGTGAAAGCACTTTTGCTTCCCTGCTTGGCAAATGTTATTATTGGTCAAATGGCTGTGTCCCCATTAATTTTTTCCTGCCACTACCTCGCAAAGAGAAAAATTACCAAGAACTTTGGGCTCAGCAAAACCTCAGGTAACAGGCCCACACAACCATGTTCAACTGTCCTGTGTAGAGATATCCAACAACCATAGAGGCTATTATACAGCAAGTGAGAAGTCACAGAAGTAATGTAACTGCCTTCTTGGCAATTGATGACTTTGGGAACAAAATTCAGTTCTCCTACTCCTATGGAGAATCCTTGAGCTCTGCCCATTTGCTCAGGTTTTGCAAAGGGATAGAAGGAAAGGATTTTGGCCTTAATGAGCAAGAAGGAGTTTACCTCAGGAGCTGTGTAAACGACATTTACATTACATGCCACGTACTTACATTTTCATGGAACATTGGGCCACCTTCTATGAAGAGAGGAAGATTTATTACTTGGATGACAGACTAGCCAGAATAGTCAAGAATAGAGCTGGGTGGGAAATGGTTTTCCAGTCCATTGAAAAGTTTTGAGATTCCAAAATAATTCCCATTTTGAACTGGGATGAACCCACAATCTTTCAAAGGTTTTATCAGCATAGCCAATGGCCTAGTGTGATTAGGAAACTCACCTGGGGTATGGGAGACCCACATTCAAGTCCTGGTTTCAATCAGGGAGAGTAAGGACTTGGACCTGGGACTCCATCATCCCATGGCAGAGCCTAATCACTAGGCAATTGGGTATTCTGGGTTCTCCCTGTCACTGTCAACTTTGCATTCTGACAAAAAAGGTTTCATCAAAAATTCCTGACCAGCGTTAATCAGGAGGGCTTTAAACTAATATCTTCAGGGGAGGGTGGGATATGCTCAAACATATAACTGTGAATCAAGGTAATCTGAATGTAAAAAATCAAGGCATCAAGAATGTAAGGAAAAGACATTCTTCTATTCCGTATATACCAATGTTAGAAGCATGGAAAATAAACACGAGAAATTAGAAATTTACTATAATTGATATTATTGAAACCCAGTTAGTTGCATGACTGGAATGTTAAAATCATTGGATACACCATATTTAGGGAATATAGAGTGAGCAGAAGAGGAAATGCAGATAGCACGTTATATCAAAGACATCAGTATGTGCGTTAGAGTTATTGATAATTCAGAAGGCAGGACCTAGAATGCTTATGGTTCAATGTTCTAACTGAGAAATTACAAGATAAGGTTCTGGTGGGGTTCTCTTACAGACAACCAAATCAACAAGGATACAGATGAACATCTCCTTAAACATCTGTCCATAATGTGTAGAAGGGAAATCTGCATTACCACAAGGGAATTCTATCAGTAAAATAACCATGGAGTTTCTGAAAATTATACACAATGACTTTCTAAAATAAAAAGTATTGCAACCAACTTAGAGTAGTTCTATATTAGACCTCATTCTGATGGATACAGATGAATTGATCATTGAACTGAAAATTGATGGTCCCCTTAGATACAAGTGATTATGACCTAATATCATTTATGTGCAAATGTAGTCCCAGCTAATTATATATATATACTTGGTGCTTTAAAAAGACCAATTTCCTAAAGCTGAAAACAATCATGAGCAAAACTGAGTGGGAGAAAACATTTAAACATAAAAATGTGAATGAAGATTGATAGTTGTTTAAACATGATTTATTAAATGCCCCCCTCAAAACAAACAAATACCCCCACCTCACCATCCACCCACAATTCCACAATCATGCGAGAAGGCTTCTTTGGTTAAAAAAATTACCTTGGTTAAAAGGGGAAGTGAAAGTAGAAATTAAAAATAAATACATAACTAATGGAAAAATGTGGAAGTGAATAACGAGTACAAATCAGTGATTGGAAATTAAGACTATTGATAAAGGAAGCTAACGGCTAGGTCAATAAAATGGAACTCTTTAACTATATTAGGAACAAATAAAATCCATCTGATATTTAAAAGGATGATAAAATTATCAATCATGATTCAGAAAAGACATAAATATTAAATAACTATATATATATAATATTGCATGATTAATGTTGATTTATTACAAATCCTAGAACACTGGAAAGTTCCAGAGGACTGGGGAAAAATTAATATTGTACCAATTTTTAAAAGGCAAATGGGATGATTTGGTAATTATAGGCCAGTTAGCCTAACATCGATGCTGGGCAAAAAAATGAACAGGTTAATATGAGATGTGATTAGTAAAGACTTAAAGAATGATAGCATAATTAATGGCAATCTCCAATATGTTTTTATGGAAAATAGGTTTTGTCAAACAAATTTAATATAGTTTTTTATGAGATTAAAAGTTTAGTTGATAAAAGTGACCATGCAGACCTATAAACGTAGACTTCTGTAAACCATTTTTCTTGTATGACATTCTGATAATAAAATTAGCACTGTACACAATCAATATGCCCCATACTAGTCAATGGATAGATCTTAAAAAGTGATGTTATGTAACTGAGTTCCAGAGGGGTAGCTGTGTTAGTCTGTTTTTAGCAAAACAGCCAGAGTTCTGTGGCACCTTAAAGACTAACAAATTTATTTGGGCATAAGCATTTGTGGGCAGAAACCCACTTTGTCAGATGCATGAAGTGGAAACACAACAAAAAGTTGTGCATCTGACGAAGTGGGTTTCTGCCCACAAAAGCTTATGCCCAGATAAATTTGTTAGTCTTTAAGGTGCCACAGAACTCTCACTGTAATGTTATGTAAGTAACTGTAAATGGGGACTCATCATCCAAATTGGTGTTTTTAGTGCGATCCCACAGGGATCTCTTCTTGGCCCAATGCTATTCACAGAAAAAATAAAATCCCTGCTGATGAAATTTGCAGATGACATAAAAATTGGTGGAAAGATAAATAATGCTGGGGAAAGCTCAGTTATACAGAATGATCTGGATTGCTTGATAAAGTTGGCTCATTCAAACAACCTGTGAATTTCAAGGACCAACATCTAAGCGCAAAGAATGTAGGTCGCACTTACAACATGGTATCCTGGATTGCAGTCACAAGAAAAAGTGAAAAGGACTTGAGACAAAAGTGAAAAGTAGAGCACTTAATGATTACCTGTCCAATTCATTCCCTCTGAAGTTCCTGGCATTGGCCACTATTGGAAGACAAGATGCTGGCTATATGGAACATTGGTCTGACCCAGTATGGCCATTCTTATGTTCCTATGACTTAGATAACCAACTGAACATGAGCACTCAGTGGAGGATTGATGTGTTATTACCTTTGTGTATGGAGTTAGTGAGTCCCTTACTGGAAGACCATGTCCATTTCCAGTTCTGGTGTCCACATTTCAACAAGGATGTTGCAAAATTGGAAGGGGTTAAGAACAGACCTACAAGTATGACTAAGGGTCTGGGAAACATACCTTATGGTGAGATACTGAAGAAGTTCAGTCTGTTTAGTTTATCCAAAAGAAGGTAAAGAAGTGACCTGACCATGGTCAATAAGGACCTACATGGGGAAGAGATTTCTGATAGATGATTCCTTAATATAGCAGAGAAAGTCATAACAACATCCAATGGCTGAATGCTGTAACTAGACAAATTTAGACTAGAAACTAGGTACAAATTTTTAACAATGAGGGTAATTAACCCTTGGAACAATTTATTTAGGGATGCGGTGGATTCTCCATCACTTGAGATCCCTAAATCAACACTGGAAATTTTTCTTAAAAATGTGCTATAGCTCATGCAGAAATTACAGGTTTAATGCAGAAATTACTCAGTGAGCATCTATGGCCTGTGTTATGCAGTAGGTCAGACCAAATGATCATTAATGGTCACTTCTGGCCTTGACCTTTATGAATCCATAACCACTAACAGTATATGCAACATTGCCATAAAATTTACCATTGCCAAGAGAATATGTTATTAAAATATTGTGATATTTTGTTTTTCTCTGTGTGAGAAAGAAAAGTACTGGTAACATTCATGACACAGTTGGAGGTAGAATGTTCAAGAGCAGACTGATCAGATTTGCTGGGAATTAGCTGATTACATGACATGTTTTGAAGTTTAAAGTTTGTTTTCTTGTCACTTTTCAGCTACCATATAAAGGCTAGTTTTCAGACAGTCAAACTGCAGGATTCCTAAACAGAGTTATATTATAAAGACGTATTTGTAATATTGTTCTAGTTAAGATTTGGTCAGCATTTCTTTTTATAATCTAGCCTCAAATATTTGCTCCTGGTTGGAAGTTGACAGGAAAGGTCTCAAAGATACTTTGATCCAGTTCCTCAGCCACTCTCCCTCCCCCTCACAAAACCCCACCATGTATCAATTAATAAAATGTATTTTTCAGATTTAAAACACTCTTGTATTCGCAGAAGTAGAGAAAATAGGACTAGAAAGTCATTAAATGTCCCCCCCAACACACTTTATTTCCTGCATATATCATCTAATGCTTTGTCCAGTCTAATTTTCAAAGCCTCAATGAATGGAACTTCTGCTGCTTCTCTTTGATGATTATTCTGGAGGAGAAAATAACAGGTAAGTCCACATTCTAACACATCTCACTCAAAAATGTCTACATATTCCCAAAATGCTTTAAAGAAATCATATTTTGCAAATGATTAGTCTGTGTCACTAACTGCTCATGATATTTTTAATATGTTTTTAAATTATGGATACTTTTGGTGAAATTCTGACCCTAGTGTGTGAATGGCAGTTTTACCATTTCAGTGGTGCCAGGGCTTCATTCTCTATATCTTTAATATCGTTTTTTTGGCAAAATACAGTTTAATAAGGATTATCATTTAGCATACTGACCTTTGCTGTCAGGTAATAAACAAGCTATTACTCCCAGGCAGTACTATGTAATTTTCAAAAGCGTCACATATCCTTGATTGGTGCTTGAAACGGTGTGAAATAGGTGTTCTACCCACTGAACTCAAACACTTCTCAGGACTGTGTATCCATTAGGTACATGGAACTCCCAAATCAGTGGGAATTATTCTCTGTTTTGAAATCATATAACATGACCAAGAATAAAGAAAGGGGCATCCTAAAAAGGAGATGAAAGTTACCTTAATAAAAGAAGCAGATGGAAAAAATACTGAGACTTAAATAAAATGTATCTCAGACAATATAGCCTAAACAGAGCCAGAGTCTGAGCTGAATGATATAAATCTGGAGAAACTCTATGGAGCTATTTCAGATGTACAGAAGTGTAATAGAATATAACTTGACTGTTGAGTTCCATATTATTATAAGATCTCCAGCACCCCAATATTTTAAGGAGAAAGACTTTTAAATAATAGTTTGAGGAAATTCTGCAGGCAGATTTTTACCTGCATCTGAGGCCCTTCACAGAAATGATACTAGTGGGCAGAAAGGGAAAATGAAATGAGGTTCCTGAGAAATAGAAAGAAAAGATCAAGTTGCACCTAATTTTTCCCTCAGGTACGCATGTACAATTCCCACTCACTTCAGGGGGAGTTACAACCCTATTCCTGTTTGCACAATCCAGCTTCAAGGGCCTGATCTAAAACCCATTGAAGTCAATGTATGGATTCCCATTGACTTCACTGGGCTTGGAAACAATCTCTAATTGCATCAGTTTTATGCCAAAATTGCCAGCATAGCTTAAATCTGCAACAATCATCAGTAGTGGGTTTGAAGCCTAAGTTGATAGATACATATGACCCTTAATTTATGCCTTGGTAATCATGGTTTTGCATTTTTGGCTAGCATCTTTCATAAGAATTTTGGAAGGAAGGGGACATAACTATATGTGTGTTGTCAGCCCATAAAATTAGCCTCTGATATCACAACTCTCTAAATTAAATAACATAATTTCTGTCTTGTTTCTGACAATGGTGAAAGCTTCAGAAATATGTAATGAACAAACTGTAATCATGCTATACTATACAGTGGAGCAGATACATCTCCATCTTCCAAACTGATTATCAGATTCTGCCCTGAAGCATGAGGATTTATAGACATCCATCCCATTTTTTATTCCAGCTATTGTAACTGTAGATGATAGTCATATGAAATATCAATTTTCAGTGTACAAACTGTTTATTTCAATAATTAATATCCTACAGCAGCTAGTACCACAGATCAATTCTATATTAATTAAATGTATTACATTACAAATTGTTAGAGGGTTTACAGTGACTATATGCTATTTTCCAATTCCCAAAAACCAAAGTGATCTATCAGCTGGAATGATGAGAAGACTGCTGGGTCTCCAGGACTCCAAAAAAAGGATGTTCTGAGAAACAGCTGAGCAGCAGGTGATGGGACAGTGAATGAGAACGAAGAAGAGAATCCTTATCTGGAAGTGGAACCTGACCTATAGCGAAAGGTGAAAAATAGTGGCCATGTTTAGCCTTCAGAAAAGAAGACTGAGAGGGGACTTGATAACAGTCTTCAGATATGTTAAGAAAAGTTATACAGAGGACAGTGATCAGTTGTTCTGCATGTCCACTGAAGGTAGGACAAGAAGTGATGGGCTTAATTTGGAGATGAGGAATTTAGGTTAAATATTTGGAAAAACCAACTAACTATAAGGATAGTTGACAATTGGAATAGGTTAGTAAGGGAGGTTGTGGAATTTCCATCCCTGGAGGTTGTTAATAACGGGTTAGACAAACACCTGCCAGGAATGGCTGGGTACACTTTGTCCTGCCTCGGTTCAGTGGGCTGTACCTGGTGACTTCTCAAGGTCCACTCCCATCCTCCATTTCTGTGATTCAATGATATACGCTGCATACTGGCCTTTTCTGCTTAAACAGAAATAAACCATATAATCCTGGATAAAACATGTCATGTAATTCAGTCTACTTCAGAATTGATTATGGGAGCTACAAGGTAAGAAACTGGATTTAAAAACTGGCCAAGAGGTACATTCAAATGGCTATGCCATGACTGAGTGGAGTGCTTGGGCTGGGTTGGGGAAGTCGTGGCTTGGGGAAGAAGCAGAGAAGGGGAGGTAGCACCTAATCGGTGAAGCAGAAATTACATCCAGAAAGGGTGCAATGCTTCCAAAGGGCTGGTAGGAGTGTGCTCAGTATCAGCACTTGCAGCACATGCACAACATGTATTTTCTCCCCTCAGTGCTGAGCTCCTTGTGCTAGCTGGTGGGCATGGGCTGGGAGAGTTTGGTGACCATGATCATGCCAGAGCAATCCAGCCAATCCCCCGTTGCGATTATGAGCTTTGAGTTATGCAGCACTTTCAGTGGCACTAGCAAACTCTGCATGCCTTCTCCCTTCTTGCTGTCAGGACATGTAAACGGCTGGACGACGGATATCTCCTGCACTGAGGCACTAGTGCACTGTACAGCCTCTATTCCCCACACCCAGCTGCAGCCTTTCTATGGGCAGCTGAGATTTAACTCAAGGACTTCATAGCCCCTTTAGCATGCAAAACAACACAATTTTATGAAATAATGAACAGGACTGAATTTTACCCCAGGAAAATTCCATCGTACAATCAAGGCATCTTTAAAACAGAGGGCAAGAGGGAGTTTTGCAAAGATAAACAATTTGAACACCAGTGCATATTTTACAAAGGGGTAGAAAAAGCGCATGAGTCCATTACTGCCTGTAGAATGTAAATTATGCCTCTTTCCTCTTCTTCCTGTGATGCACACCACAGAACTTCTATTGACATAAGGGAGAGCACGTGCTGCTGAACACTGGAGCATGCTATGCCCTTGTGACTTGCTCTCGAATTTTGGGCAAAATCCACTCCTCCCACCATTGTAAAGGGCACCTCCATTTGAAGGTGAAGAGAGCAGGTGAAAGGAGGTTGATTGCACAAACATTGAATTCCTATATTTCACAATCTGACAGGACTTCAAAAAATTGCTGGATCCGTACAAAAACTTTCCATGTTAGTAAACTTTTCTGAGCACTGGTTGTAGAGCAGTGAGTGGAAAGAAACAGTTCCATCACTTTAAAAATTACCATAGATTTTTATGAGGCTCACAAGCATAACTAACTTTTCCCAGACATGATACATAAGTTACCATTCAGTTTTTACAGAGTTCCAGTAGCTCTAATATTAGAGAAACAATATATATATATATTTGTCAGATTGCAGTGTGATACCTTGGCATACATTTGACATAGGAGTCTTATGCTTCTCCAAAGGCATGGTGCCAGGGAATACAGTCCACTAAAACTTTGCAGATAGTGGTCCACAGTTAAACAAAAAACTGCTGCTACAGTGGAAAATGCTAAAGCCATCACAGATCAGCGGGTGAAAATTTTGCAAATGTACAAAAGGATATATTTGTACAGATCCGCCCCTCAGTATGCACTTGTAAGACTTACTGACATAAAAAACTGGGTTATGTGCACATAGTGAGGGGAAATATGCCCCAAAGTACAGATTTACATCCAGGACTGTACCTCAGAAGACATTATAAAAATCTTAAATGTAAAATATACATTTTCAAAACAAGTACACATACCTAAATATAAATTTATTTAATATAAAATATAATACATTCTAAGTAGACATATGGTCTTTTGGCACTGTACACTTAACTGAAATGTCTCTATTTCTATTTACCTGTGTCTGTTAGTTACTTTTCAGCATGTAAAAACAATTTCTGAAGGATTGCCATATACTCTTGGTACAACTCTCACATGGTACATTAACACTATACCTTTTTACGTTGTTGCTAAAAAGTCCCAAGAGAATGAACATCCAATCAACTATGGAATGTTTAAATAGCAGTAGGTGTTGCCAACTTAGGCAACGTAGGTGGTCCCAACTTAAAAGATTTAAGTGACAGCTAAAACTCTTAAACTACTGAATCACAATCATGCTGCGTTTCAGCCTCTTTTTTATTCTGAATTGCCCATACTCAGTAAAGGCATAGAGTTCTCTCCTACTATGATTGGGAGAGGACAAACAAAAAATATTTCCCAAGAGCCCAAGTAAAAATAGATCTGCTCTGAACGAACAATGAATATGTATTTAGGGTACTGCTTTTCATAGCAAAGAATGAGCATGCACAGGAACACGTCAGATAAATGCATATGTCAAGAATTAGTGCTTGTAGAAGGCTACCTGGTTGGCTATGCTGCTTGATTAGTTGGAAGAGTCCACAGACTGGCTCTTAAATCCAGCAGCAGCAGTTCAGTGGCTGTTCAAAGTGCGGCTGTGTTAGTTCCTGCCTTGTTCCAGCTCTGCTCCTGCCTTGGTCACAGCCTTGCCTCATTCCAGTTAACCTGGCTCTGACCCTTGGCTCTGATTTCTGACTTCAGTTCTGATCCTTGGTTCTGGCATCTAGCCTCTGACTGCTCTAACCCTGGGTTTTTATTCCTGGCTATTGACTCCTACTGTAACCACTAGGCACATTAGCCCATGTTCCAGTCCTGGCAGCATGTGCAAAAGGATTCTTGTGAACATATTTATGTGAGCTCATGTGCACCTGCAATTTTTGCATGCATGCAACTTTCAATCTCAGTTTTGAAAACATTGTACCAAATGTCTAAAAAAATAATCACAGAAATCTGGCCAAAATAAACTACACTTCAGAGGTTTATGGCCCATTGAAGTAAATGAAATGATTCACATTAGCTTCACTGGGCCCTGGGTTAGGCCTACAGTTACTGAAGAGAATGATAGACATAGCAGCATATGAAAGATCAATACGCTATATGAAATACAGTGAATTATGAGGAAAAATAGAACCCCTTTTATGGATCACAGGATGAGAAGTATGTTAGCTCTTTTAGATATGCGCTCAGAAAACAAACATTACAAATAAACAAACATGGGAAAGCTTTATTATCAAACTATTCACTTAATTTTGAAAAACTTTCCTGTCTCAGACTTTAACAAATTAACACCCTCTTCAGCAAAAAGAGGATGGAAAAACATCCTGTTGGTTTATTTAAAATAAATTGTTTACTGCTGTCATTAAGTAAACTGAATACTTTTGCCTGGTTCACTGTTTCACAATATTTGAAAATTGGTTTTGTTTCCAGTTCTTATCTAGGGCAGGAGATGGCATAGGTGCTATTTCAGAACCTCATGATATCAGAAGTGTTTGTTGCTATTATTCTGCTGAATATTACACTTATCTTATCAAGAGGCTTATGGTATAAATAGCTTATAGTGTTTAGAAGTGCAACAATTAAATGATAAATTAATAAGAGAGACAAGCAAAATATGAATCATGGCACCACTAACATAATTAACATAAATTAAATAGCATCACAAATTTTCTGTTTACTGCAGCTGTTGTATAAAACAAGCGCACCTACTTTATTCATTTGCTGGGTTGTATTTTGTTAACAATAAAACTATATTAGAAAATGCCCAAAAGAGAATAAATGAAAGAACTCAGATGTAATAATAAAATATTCATTGCAAAGTCTCTGCGCAAGACCTGCACATAAACAGCCCCAGTAAAAATCAGAAAAACAGATACATATGAATTTGTAGCTCCATATATACAGCAAAAAGCCAAACGTCTTCCAAGGGCACAGATGAGAGCATGCATAGCACTATTATTATTGCTACATCAGAGACCTAGTGACCTGTGCAAGGCGTTTACAAATGTGCTATATTAAAGCAACACTAGCCTAGCCAACACTAGGATCTTCAGCGTTTCCATTGCAAACCCTTATTTTCACAGATCTGAAATAAAATTCTGCTTATAAAAAGTCTGGAATGCAAGGTCAGAGCCGGTGTGATTCTACGTCTATATTCAAAAAATATCTTTATTTGGTTTGTTACATTTTTCTATACTATTTTGTTAATATACCACCTCCATTGCTGTAATAACTGAGCCCCTGCCATTTTTAACACCACATCTAGGCTACAAAAAAATTAATGCAAATATGCAGTTATCCTCAGATAGCCATAAAAGATCCAGTCCTGTCTCTGAGGTAAATATTGAGTGAAACAGGTTATTTTTACATTCCAGGAAGATAGATTTTTCATTTGAATAAGTTAAGATAATGAAACAAGAACTAACAAGTAAAATGGACCATTTTCTGCCCTCAGCTAAACTTGTGCCACCCATGTTTGCATGGTATAAATGAGAGCAGAATCTGATCCATTATAGAACCATAGAAATGGAGGGCTGGATGGGACCTCAGGAGATCCAAGTCCAGCTGTCTGTGCAGAGGCAGGACCAAGAAGAGCTAGCCCATCCCTGATGATGTTTGTTTAACTTGATCTTAAAATCCTCCAGTGACAGGTATTCCACAACCTCTCTTGGTAACCTATTCCAGTGCTCAACTATCTTTATTTTTAGACAGTTTCACCTAAGATCTGACCCAAATCTTCTTTGCTGCAGATTGAGCTGATTATTTCTTGTCCTATCTTCAGTGGACATGGAGAAAACGGATCACCGTCCTCTTTATAAGACTCCTTAACATATATGAAGACTGTTATCAGGTCCCCCCCAGCCATCTTTTCTCAAGATTAAACATACTACAGTTTTAACCTTTCCTCATAGTCAGGTTTTCTAAATCTTTTCTCATTTTTACTGATCTCCTCTGGACTCTTTCCAATTTGTCCACAACTTACTTAAAGGGTGTTATCCAAAACTGGACACACCAGTGCTAAAGAGTGGGATAATTACTTACCATGTCTTCTACATGACACTCCTGTTTATACAGTCTAGAATAATATTAGTCTTTTTCACAACTGTATCACATTGTTGACTCATAATCAATTTGTGATCCACTATTAGTCCCAGATCCTTTTCAGCGGTACTACTACCTAGCCAGCTAGTCCTCATTTTGTAGCTGAGCATTTAATTTTTCCTTCCTAAGTGTAGTCCTTTGCACTTGTCTTTATTGAATTTCATCTTGTTAATTTCAGACCAATTCTCCAATTTGCCAAGGTTATTTTGAATTCTAATCCCATTGGACAAAGTGCTTGTAGGCTCCCTGCCCCTCTTGGCATCATCTGCACATTTTATAAGCATGCTCTGCACTCCATTATCCAATTCATTAATGAAAATATTGAATAGTACTGGACCCAGGACAGACCCCTGTGGGACCCCTCCCATTTTGACAGTGCACCATTGATAATTACTTATGGCGTACAGTCTGCAACCAGTTATGCATCTACTTTATGGTAATTTCATCTAGACCATACTTTCCTAGTTGCTCGTGAGAATGTCAGGTCATGTTGCTCTTGGCAACACCAACAGACGGGAGGAGCTGCCCTTGTAAACCCTCCAGCAATAAACAGGTCCAGTGTCGCCAACTTTTGAAATGTTATCCTGAGTCTCGTGTTAAAGTCTGAGTGCCTGGAGTCATGCAGTTATATAAGAATTTCAGGGCAGGTCTACACTAGGAGTGCTACATCGGTGCAGCTGCACTGATGCAGCTGTGCCCCTGTAGTGCATCTAGGAAAGTGCATCTGGGTGAGTGCTCTCCCATCGGCATAATTATTTCTGTGAGAGGTGGAAGCTGTGTTGGCGGGAGAGTGTCTCCTGCTGATATAGCACTGGTGTAGACAGTGCTTAGGTCACTGTAATTTGCATCACTCAGGGCGATGTCTTTTTCACACCCCTGAGCAACATAAGCTAGATTGACATAAGCAGTAGTGTTGACCTGCCCTCAGATTTCATTTTTTTAAAAAGTAAGTTTCTCCCAGATATAGAGAAAAATATAAAAATGTGACCCAAATGCAGCCTAAAGGCTCTTAACCAGAAGGCAAATAAAAAAAACCCTGAAATGCATTGCGTTTTGACTCTTCAAGTCTATCTCATGATTTTCTGGGAGCCTAACTTTTAAATCTTGGGGTTGGCAATGCTGCGCACCTGTTTCTTGTATTTAGTAAACATGTGCCTGCTGTCATTTTTCTAGCCACTGGTTCTGCTTGTGCTGGCCAACAATAAGTAGACTAAGAGATGACAAAATGCTGGTGGCAACAAGTGCTATCAGCACTTAACCAGCAATGGAAAGAAAATAGCAGATGACAATAGTGAAGTGGGTAATATATAGCAAGTAAGTTCAAGAATGGCTAACACAAATCAAGAAGTTCGGTTTTTATTCCCCAACCATTTTATATGGCTGAGAACGACTGGCGATTCTATATAAGACATTCAGGAAAAAAAGGCCAATTTCCATTAAAAAAAAAAGGTTTCAATGGAAAAATTTCAATCAGAGCTCTCTATCACAATACCAAAGGTCACTGTGTTGCATATCTCTAAGCAGCTGGTGCATGAGACAGCTGTCCCAGATATATATGTATGAATACAAAACTAAAATTCTAGTTACATGCCAAACTTTTCTGAAACACTTCAGGTAGACAGACATAATCACAGAGAGACAGAGGGCTGTTCCATCAGGTGAGGAAGGAGCTCTGAGCTCCAGCCCTGTTCCTCCAGCCTTCACAGCACCTGCTGGTCAGGAGGCCACATTTCAGCTCTAACTCAGACAAGACAAAACAATAAGTGCTATCTCTGTTCCCCATGCCTCTCCACCTCCCTCCCTAAGCAGGTAAGAGCAACAGGAGCGTCCTGACACCAAGGACAGCTTATTTCAAGGAAATGGATGTCTGATGCCACAGATGCTTCCTCTTGGTGGGCTCAGACCTACCTATTATTACAGTCATTCTGATAACATCAGGCTGTAAGAGAATGGACCTATTTGTGATCCGGGAAGTGGGTGGGCGGAGTCACTGGACCCAGGAGGACTGGAAGAGTCACTGGACTCAGGACACAACTGATTTTGGGGGACAAAGAATGAAAAAAGGAGCGGGTGTGGGGGTCACAGGGTCAAACAAAGGGAACCAGGATAGGAAACCAAGCAGAAAACCCCGGACAGCGCCCACTGCTCCGGAAGGTGTCAAGGGAGCCAGCGGACGTTGCCCAGAAGAACTCTGACCAGATGTGTGAGTGGACAAAGGAACAGAAGTAGGCCCCACAGTTGCAGAGTGCCCGCCCAGCCAACCTCCTCTCCCTGGTCTTGTAAAGCAGGTATATTAGCCCTAGAATGCTAAAGGTCCTTTGCCATATAAGATTAAAAGGGGTTACTTCCTAGGGAGTCCAGTTAAGGGCTGTGAGGAGTAGGGGGGAAACAAGCTGCTGCAAGGTAAAGACAGCAGGGAAAAAGACTGCTTCAGGATGGTGGCTCTCTTCCCTAAATGGGAAACTACATAACTGACTGCCTGTTTAGGGGACGGTCTAGCACCTCAGGGCTAATAGCAAGGCCACACAATCTCAGACTAACAATAAACAGGCTTGGTTTTGTGTTCGAACCGGTTTTCTTTTTGTTGGTTTGTTTGGCGCAGGGGCACTCCTTGTGCCTGCGCCAAGGCCCAACTGGAAAATATTGGGAAACATCAGGAAATAAATCCCCAGGTGGGAGAATAAACATTGTTTAGAGTGGAGCTCATTTACTCCAGGCTGCCACCACCAGCAGGGGGAGCACTGGGCCCACCGAGGTGGAGGAGGTGCCTTGCCACATCATTTATCACTAATTCCCTTGCTGTTATGCCACCATGCTTCCAGCACACCTACTACTACTCCAGGAACAGACTTGTCCAGCTTTGCCTATTCCCAGGATTCAGTCAGGTTACAGTTCCAAAAGATACCAAACAGTCCTGTTTTTCCCATGGCATCTGGCAAACCAGACAACTGTTTCTCCACTTGGACCATCCCATGACACCATTTACACCATCACCTATTACAGTTCAAATTGGAAGGAGAGTGTCGGAAGAAACTGAAAAGCAGACATGCAATAGGTTCCATACATCTAACTCTCATACATTGTAAAGGACCACCAAGGGCAGGAAGCAGACAGTACAAAGCATCAGGCACTAAAGCTGATGCTGACCAATCCAGCTGCAATGAACAAACAACAAATAATACCTGACCTCATCAGTGATAAGGCACTCAATATAGCCTGTATCACCAAGACCTGGCTGGATGATGCTGCAAGCCCGGGCTTGTGCATCTTGTTCCCACTGGATATGCCACACATCACAGACTGAGACTGAACAGCAAGGCCGGCCAGCACTGCATTAATTTTCTCTGCAAACATCACAGAAAGGTGTGTCAGGTAAGACAACTGCTTTACATTCTTTCATATGACAGTGGAAGCCAGAGACTAAGCCCAACATAGATTGTATTCGCATGTACAGACCACCACAGACTAAAGGTTTCATAAAGGAGTTCATGGATACCTTGTCAGTGAGGGTGGTGGAATACGCAGGCTTGTCATCCTGAGAGAGTTCAACACGCTTATCAATCAGACTGCAGATGCAAAAGCCCCAAAACTCATCTCATCACTTGGCTCCTTAGGACTTTCATAGGTCGCCTCTGGTCCAACCCACAAAGCCAGTCAGACCTGGAACCTAATTTTCAGACTAGATGTCAAAATAGAGGACATCACAACCCAGCCACAGTCTTAGATGGATCATCACCTCATTAGGTGATCATTAGTCATCAGAGACCATCCAGCATTCAGACAACAAGAGACCAATGATACTGTTTCAACCACGAAGACTCAAGGACTCCAACAAATTCCAAAGCCTGAAAAAGGATGACAGCATCCCACCCACAGGATGAGGACTCATAAATTTGGTAAATCATTAGCATGTTGCACTTGGCCACTGACATACCATTTCCAAAGTAGCCCCTTCTTCCCCATCACCCACACAGATCTCCTGGGTTTTCTGACACCTGGTGACAGGTGAAAAGAGAGGGGGAGAAACTTGAATGGTGAAAACAAAGGCTGCTTCAGACAGGATGAACATAACAAATTCCTCTATGCCTGTGCCGAGGTTGTATTACAGGCCAAGAGAATCTTCTTATCAGCCTCCAGTGAGGCTGTCAAATCCTGTTCCAAGCAATTATTTATGGTGGTGAATGACTTCATTAATCCTGAGTACCTGGAACAAGCACCATAGCTAAGCACTGCAAAGAATTGTCATCCTACTTCACGAAGAAGATCCCTCACATTTGGGAAGGCTTCTCAAACAGCATTGACCTGCTCTGCCTGCACCCACCAAACAGCCCACCTGCATTCCTGGAAATCACTACATTCGCTCATAAAAACATTCTGAATGCCCTAAAGGGGTCTCGACGCAAAACTTGTGAATCTGACCCATAACCTTCCTGGCTTCTGAAAGAAAATTATGAACAACTAGTGCCACTCCTGATGGAAACAGCCAATGCATCATTCAAAGAGGAAATCTTCCCTTCCTCCTCTAAACACACAATAGTCTGATCAACACCAAAGAAACCCCAATGGATACTTCAGCATTAGCCAACTGCTGTGCAGTGTGAAACCTGTCATTCCTGAGAAAACTCATAGGTAAGCTAACAAAAGACTAACTACAAGCTCATCTAACTGAAGCTAACATTTTAGACCCAACACAATCTGAATGCAGGCAGGACACAGAATGAAACTGCTTTGATGGTATCGATGGATGATCTCTTCCTATCAATGGACAGAGGACAGACATCCACTATCATCCTCCTGGACCTTTCTGCAGGATTTGACACTGTTGATCTTGAGATTTTGCTTTCTCATCTCAGAGACGTGACAGGGGTCCAGGGCATTAAGGTAAGGGGTCCAAGGTAACATTAAGGTAGCCCAGTGTTTGGATGAGATCAGCTCTTGGTTGAAGAGCAGCTGGCGGAGGCTGAAACTGAGGAGGGTGGATTGATTTACATCAAGGCAGTTTAAATGGCCAAGTGGAAAGCCTCAATTTAAATGACTGATTTTAACTTTTCCACTTGTACTTCAAATATTTTCTAAAGAAAGGTGCATTCTCATTGGCTATTAAAATCATTAAACCATGTTGATTAACAACTAAATAGAGCCTTTCCATTAGATTTGCTATCTAGTAGGATACACTATGCCTACATATGTCCAAGAAATTATATAGTTTAATATTTTTCAGATTCTTATTAATTAATGTTACATTTTTAGTATATTCGAAAATGGTGCATGATATATTGCTTATTTACTAGATAATTAACTTTTTGCTCATGACTTGTGTCAAGCTGCATTAGTAAGGTAATGGTAATTAAACACACAAAACAGCATATAAAATTTATTTGTATTAAACATAACCAGCCCTTACTACAGCATATGATCTATTGTGTCATATTGATAAAGCTTGACCTCAAAAGTTAGAATCAGAGGGAAAAATCTTTCTTTGTAAAGAAAAGACCCTTTAATTCAAAGTTTTTAATAGAGGCTTATGGGCTCTGCATATTTATTTATTATTTAAATGTTCTAGGAGATTATAAATTTAGGCCTCAATATATTCTGAATTAAATCCAGATTTCATTTTAAACAGATTTATTTTTTTAAAATGAAAACATTATTTAAAAAACAATATTAAAAAAATCCATTTTTTTTTTTCAAAAAAAATGGTTTCCTTTTGTTTTTCATCCACCCTGAGCATGGGAAAGACAAAGAAAAGGTTGCAGTACCTTGCAGCTCGCAGTCTCCATTGGTTGAAAATAGACAATCACAATTGGTCAATTCACCATTATGAAAATGTTGGAAAATTTATGCCCTCAAAATAATTTTGGCCAAAAAAATATTACCAAATAGTTCTGAACATGGATTCAAAATCCATCGCTTACTGATAAGTGTAGAGCTATTTATATTAATATAAAAGCCATTTTCTTGAGCTACCCTTTTCGAAGGCCCATTGTATGAATTTATATTGAGACGTATAGGACATAGGACTGAAAGGGACCCCCCTGGGTGATTGAGTCCAGACATACACAAAAAGATCTAAATATCTCATAGTCCATAATGCCCTCTTCAAAATAATTTGAATCTGTTAAGGTCTATTGTCAAGCTGCCTCCCACATGCACATTAACCCTTACATTTTGACAGTGGTATGAAGACATTTTATTAAGTGACCCTCCAAAACCATTATAAAAATGTAGGAAAATGTATGCCCTAGAAATATTTTTGATAAAAAAAAAATTACTGCAAAATGCACTGTAGCTATTAAGAAGAGGAAAATTAATAGATCTGAACATGCAGGGACAACTTGGATTAATGATGGAGACTAAAGAAGGACAAGATAACTGCCTGAATGTGTTTGAGAACTGAAACATCACGGATGAAGAGAAATTGTTTAAGGCCTAACTCTACAAATTTATTGCTCATATAAGGAATCCCACTGACTACTCCAAGGAGGCAAGACTAGGACAAATGAAACATAGGGAAATTCAGGTTAAATATAAAAAATAATTTCCTAAGTGTAGGATCTGCAGAACAAACTCTCAAGATAAGTGGTGGAAGCTCCATTGACTAAGTTATTCAAAACTAGACTGGACAAAGCATTCAGGAATATATTGTAGGGAACAATCCATGGCTAGAGGACAGAGAAGATGACCTAATATGTGTAATACCTAAAAATATGTTTTCAAATGTTTACTCTGGAAGTTTGATGTCTAGAGCAGAAAATTGGAGCAGCAGGATGAGGGAGGCAGAGGCACCCATTGGTGGGGAACTGCCAAACCAAAGCTAGCTACAGGAGAGTCAAAGCAAAACTGGTTTATTTTTGCTTTTGCTTCCTTGTTCTCACCCATCCTCCTGGCTGGTTTAGCTGAATATACCCAGAGCAGCCATCAGGATCCTTATTTGGACTTCTTTTTTTTTTTGGAGACTACACTGTGGGAAGGAAAATGCTGGATAATTGGTGCAAGGATCCCTGCAAGGTAACATGCAGAGAAATCTATCCAGCTCCCTCCTCAAAGGGAAGCTATCACACCACCTCTCCCCAGGGACATTTGCAATCCCCTTCTGCCTGTGAGACTTCATGATTTCCCCACTGCCTCTCCCCGGCCCTCCGTCACAAGTTAATCTGTCTCCCTGTTTCTCAATCTTTTTTCCTACTCCTGCTCAGAGTCTGATTCTGCAGGGTGCTGACTGACCCTCAATTCCCCTGAAAATCAGTGGGAGACAATGGGTACTCAGTACCTTGCAGAAGATACTCAGCAACTCACAGGGTTGGGCTCTAAAAGTGACATTCCAGCTCCATTGAAGTCAAATGGGGACAGGATTTCATCGTAAGTGTCTAGTCCTTTGTCAGCCTGAATGTTCTTCCCTCCCCCAAACATCAGCCAGGCGTACTGCTGCTGCCAGTCTCAGTTGTTCAATAATCATGAGTTAGGGCCCCAAGAATCATAGGATTGGCTTTAAAACCACAAGATTATAAAAATAATGAATTTTGCAACTTTGTATTTCCCTTCTGGATTTTGAGCCCTCCAGAGTCACTCTTTCCAGCTTCTATCTGCAACCATGAGGGCTAGAAAATTACTTTTTTTTAAAATGAAAGCTGAGATTTTCATGGGGTTTCCGTGATTCCAGGAGTGAGGCTTTCAGAAAAATACCAAATATCGTGAGACTCATAAAATTGCAACAGTTGAAGACGCCAAACTAAGCAGTTATCAGCTACCCCTTTTGCTCAGTCCACGATTCCCCTACCCATCTCCTCTTTATGCTCAGGCTGTAGAGGAAGATTCTGCCTATAAAGTCATTACCATTCCCTCTTTCAAATCTCTTCTGAAGATGATCCACTGCTACTAGAATGCTTATGGGACATAACTAATTGACACTGGCTAGGCACAGGATCATTGTTTGCAGCTATTTATATAAAAATAAACTTCTATGTGATTTGAAGGCACCAAGATATGCACGTAACTAGCCTATGCAGCCACAAAGTAATAGAACTATTATCTTTGTCCTTCTTCCCCTCTTCCTTCCTTGTCAAGCTCATGTGTTGTGCCTTTTCTTGAATCAGACTGTAATCAGTTTAAGGCCTGGAGGATGTGTCTTCCTCTGTTTATGAACAGTGGCTTGCATTATGGGGTACTGATCCTAACTGTGGCCTTTTGGTACTATAGCAATACAAAATAATCATCACACCCAGCAACTCCAATTCAAATTTTCACATGGCCTCTGTGTCCTAATGCACCCTGGCGTTTGCTACTACCATATGTTGCAGAGACTCACAAAATCAGTAGATCGCCACTTGGCTGAATTGCCACGCTAACAGTAGCTTGCCACACTAACAGCAGGGCTTGAAGAGAGTGGGCTTTTTAGAGGCACTCCACATGGTTGTACTTGGATGTCGCCATGTTCAGCTACAATATTTGTGATGTCACCAGCTGTTCTAGGTGAAAACTCAATGTCTATAACTCTGCCGTTAGGGTAAGTGAAGGAGAAATATTTTAGGATATTTCATTTTAAATGACATGTATTCATGTACATAGGGATTTTAGTAATGGCTTGGAATCCTATTAAAGATTGTGGTTTTCTGTTTGTTTTTTTTTAATTAAGAAAAATCTTTGCAGTTCACCAACAAGACATTTAATTTGTGAGCAGTAAGTCAGTTGTACTCTTTACCAGATTAATTGTTTGCCAGGCTATTTTTTTTTTTTTTAAATTTTGCTTTCTGGCAAGGTAATATATAAATTTTACCTATACATGTGCGCCACTCCTATCAATGTTAATGAAGTTCTGTATACAAGATGGAACACAGATTCCTTCCTTATATTCCTTTATGATAAATTTAAACTAAGCCTGGAGCTAAGATTTACATTCTAATTATAAACCCCTTTGAATATGGGTTTTAAGATGGAAACACAGACAGACCCTTCACTGTAGTGATTTCACAGACACCACAGTAATGTCTGCTTTTTTCAAACAGTACAGTATTAAAATACAGCAGTCGCTTTAGTGCTTTGTTCCTCTGGGGTTTCAGGTTTCCATGGCGATGAGTGGGAATCCCAGCACAAGGGAAAAGCTAACAGGCTATTCATCTCACACCACGGTGTTGGCTCTCTGAACAGCTGATACATGAGGCAGTTGTCACGAGAATACAAAATACACATGTACAATACTATAAATAAATAAAGATAGCACTGGAACCAAAAGGAACAGATAGAAACCCTGCCTTAAAAGAACATGTGTAAACATATATGAACACATTATTAAATGTACAAAACCTTGCAAGAATCAGCCATTACACAATACTGAAGCAATCAGATTTATTGTTACAGGTACTGTATAGGGTGTTCTGACACTAAATCAACCAGGTTATGTCTAATTAAAGCAGAACCTAATTTTCCTAGTATTGATTTCATTACACAGGTGGTGAATTAAAAAGCATCTACCTGCTTAAATTGCAATTTAAACGATGTGCAATATTAAAATCTGACTAATAATTATGTCCAAAGGCCCATCAACAGCTGTGCACTCTTCTCTTTAAAAATAGTGTGTTACATTTACAGAGATGCTTGCTGCAACGGTATAGTGACAGGATTTGTGTGGGTTTTTCATTCTTTTCTTCATAAAAAGTTACAAAGTTAAGATGTGTTGTCTGTGCTACTCAAATATTCATATCTGAGTATAATAATAATATATGTGTGGGCCTTTGCATATATTGATGGGTAAATTGGTTGTTAAAAATCAGAACAAATCCAATCCTTAGCTCTTCCCCAGATCTGAAACAAATCCAGCCTTTTTACCGTTTGAATCTGTTTTCATAAATTCTCCACCCTGTTCCGGACAACCACCGAGCACTCTTACTTTTGTCCCTTCCCCTAGCATTGCTCCAGGCTCTTTGCTGGACCCACCATACTGTTCTATTCAAATCTTATGTGCATGATGTTTCTGAGGTGCACTCAATGTATTTGGACCACTTCTTAGCAGGAAGCCATGGCATGTATTGAACAATATGCTAAGCCCAGCAGAGAGACTGCCAGACCTTGCAATGATATCTTCTGCTATTTAGTAGATTTGGCAGCCACATGGTAAGAAAGAAACATCAGGAGGATTACAGGATCTTTTGGGGGCTTGAGGAAAGAAAATGAGTTGGGGATCATGAGATCTGCAGAAGGTTTTGGAAAACAGTGAAATAAGGGTACTTGGAGAGTCTATTAAATGTTGTACAGAGGAAGGGAAGTCCCATAGTTTTGGAGAAAGAAGGCTGGAGAAAGGAGAGCAATGTTTTGGAGAAAGAAGAATAAGAACATAAGAAAATAGTATGAAGGATGAAGACATCAATGGGACAGCATAAGATTTAATTAATTATCCAATTTTTAAGGCCAAAACTTGGCGACACCGAAATCAATGGCAAAGCTCTCATTGACTTCAGTGGAAACATGTTCAAGATGATCTAAACCACTAAATGATACACATACCATAAGTGTGTACATCTGTAATAACTGTGCTCTTGGGTTGTCACTCTCTATGCAAGTGCATGACACAGGTTCATGTAAGGGATGATAGTGCATCGTGGTACAAGAACTTTACTAGCTAACCACTGAATAGCTCTTATTAGGCTTTATTGGTGCAAAACTGACTAATGTGAAAAATGGTATTACACACTGAAAATTCACAACCTGTTTTAAAGTGTGTAAAATTAATTCTTAGCTGACTTTTATCTACTAGTCTTCCTTCATGGAGACCTTATTAAGAACTTCCATGCAATACAGTGTTGAGTCTTGTTACTAGGCAAATTGTGTGTGTATGTGTGTTGTGGTGTGTGTGTGCGCATATGTGTGTGCGTGTGATTATTCTTAGCTAGATCTCATCAACTAACAACAAAATCCTCATTTGCAAATACCATTGTTATTAAGAGTGCCAAGATTGGTCTGCTATGATTCCTGTGGTCTTACTTTTTATTAGTAGGTGTTCAAGCAGCCATCTGCTACTTGTGCAAATGTCTGCGAAACTAAGAAGTTTCTTGAATTCTAGCATGAATGATTATTCATCTGAAAATCTATAAAGGATGTCCATTATTTATTGTTTACTATTCATTATTATTTATTCTCTGTTTTAAAAGTTTCCTTTATCCAATCAGGGAGCAGAATCAATGGCCTGTGAACACATCTAAAAAAAAAATCAGATTCAGTTTCTGAATGATTTACTAATCTAAAAATTCTTTTCAGGAAAGCGTTCCTATTCAGGAATGCACTTAAGGAAGTGATTAACTTTAAACACGTCATTAAGGGTAAGCCTGTTCTTAACTGCTCTCCTGAACATGGATGAATTTAAGCAAAAATATTTCTGTATTGGGGCAATTATTCATAACAAATAATTTGGTCAGTTCATTTAGTATTATATTCCTGTATTGTCAAAGACAATCCAATTGACTGAACAACATGTCCCCTCTAAACAAGACCTATAGTGCAAAAGTAATTAATCAGTGCTATATAATGTAAAAACCCTACACTGGCTAACCATTAATGAGACAAGACTGTAGAAGAGAAGTTGCTGCACAGGGTAGCTTTGATGCACAGTTTAGGAGAAAAGGCCCTTTAATGGAGAAATTTATTCCAAACTCTGACCATATGCCAGGATGTCCCAATGCAAATGCTGAGTAAACAGATGAAAGAAAGAAGACTTAGCAGAGAGTAGGAAACCTGTAGCTCGCCAAGGGCATTAAAGGGTAGCATGAAACTAGCTTTATTTCTCACTGTCAGTTACTTTTTCAACCTACAGCACCAGTTTTCCTGGACACTCCCCTCCCCACAAGAAAACAAAAAACAAACCTCGGTCCCGATTCACTTACTATGGCATAAGGTGCACACCTTTGCACAAACAGTGGCAGCTGCACAGAAGGAGAATGTACCACTGGGGAGAACAAGAGGTGTTTGCAACAGGGATTCTGCTGAAAAGAGTATCTGTAACTTGCAGCAAGGGCTCCAGAGGAGTGCTACTGGTTGAAGAAACGAATGTGCTGAATCAATATCTCCCCACCACACCGCACTCCATTTATTGCCACTCACTTTCTGCACTGGCTAGCTGTGGAAGTCCTCCCTCTTCTAGCAGACTTTCCAGCACCCTCCCCTGTATAAACTGGACTGAGTATAAAATTGGTCCGACTCTAGTACACAGTACAAAATTTCAACCATGTTTACAATTGTAATAGTAGAGTATTTATAGAACTATAGATTAACATAAGTATGTTATTTGCTTATGTAGGTATGATTTTTCTACACTATTTCACTGTGGGTGCATAAACTTTCAACTCTGAAGCTAGAGGAATCAGAAGTGCTAATTCTTTTCTTTTTACTTTAAATAAAATATATTAAAATAGTGAAATTAAACATAGAACGTTATATCGACCCATAGAATAAGTTACCCATCTTTAGAATTCTTAAATGAAAGATGAGTGCTGAGAAAACCCATATTCTAGATTCTCCTCTTCTCCTTCCTTATCTACAGTCCTGCCTCTCTCCCTGCTCTCTTTATTTTGGATTTTGTCTTTGCAGTCCATTATATTTATTGACCAATAGCTCTTTTCTCACTGTGAGACAGAACAAATTGCTTGGTTCTTCACAAACACACTATCAACTTGCAGAACTCATTGCCATGGCAGTTTGTGAAGGCCAAAATTATAACTGGGTAAAAAAAAGAATTAGATAAACTCATAGAGAATAGGCCCATTAACACCTATAAGCCAAGATGGTCAGGGACACAACCTTATGCTCTGTGCATCCCTAAAACTCAAACTGCCAGAAACTAGGATTGGATGACAGGGGTCTGATCACTCAACAATTGCCCTGCTGTGCCCTCTGAAGCATCTGGCACCGCTCACTGTCAAAAGACAAAATACTGGGATAGATGGACCATTGATCTGACCCAGTATGGCCATTTTTATCACCTTATGAAACCCCAGAAAAGGTACACATTCATCCTCACTTTATGTCTTTTCCAAAACAGACCAATTCTGGACTTTTATAAAATATTTTTAAATGTATTGAAACAGACAATCTTATTTTTCCAGTAGCGTTAATCTTAGCAGCACATGCATAAAGACCAAATCAGAGTTAAAACACCAACACATCAATAAGAAATGTACAAAATATAAATGGAGCCCTCTGAAATGAAAACATTTCACTTTCTGCATCAACAAGCAAACAACATGAAATCTGTCCACCGCAGATCAGAGATGGGTGAATGTGGAGACAGAGAGAGGGGTGATGCCTTTTTTTCTTTCCTCTGGTGGCAGCATGTGACATCACTGATGCTACTGCTTTGGTCCAGTGTGTCACTACCATTTGTTCTGAGTTCACCAACACACATAATTTATTCATTGCAAGATGCACCAGTGCAGTTACAGGCCAAGGGTGATGAGGAATACCCCTGGGCGAAAAAGCAGCGAACCATGCAGAAGGCATAGACATTTTATGTGGCCTCTCAAGCTCACTGCAAAATACATTTTCAGAAATTCCTTTCACTGCTCAAACAATCTTGAACTTTTAACACAGCTTCAGTGTAAAAGTCCAACCTTTTTTATTTGTTTAGTTTTGTTTTTGAACTATAAACTATTTCACCCTTCAATGAACTTCCTCCCCATCTGGGTTTAAAAACCATTTGCACTTGATAACCATTTGCCCATCCCAGAGTACAGTAGGTTAAACATTTGTAAAGGAGCAGATAGCAGCAGGATTAATGAAGTTCCAATGAATCGGGTGGGGGCGGAAGCGGGGGACAAAGAATGGCAGGACATAGCATGCTGGTCTCAAGATGGAGCATGCTAAGCAAAGAACGGGAACAGTGTCTGTGATTATAGACCTATGGAGTTGGTTGCCTATATGAGGTGCTTCAACTGAAGGTGCAGCACAGTACAACTCATGTGGATCTAGCCATATTGTAATTTCACATCCCCATTACTTAAGTCAGTTAATTCAATCAATCCAAGACATTTTATAAATATGTAGAGGTTGCTGCACAGATAACATGTAACTGAGATACCCTTTTTCAAGGTCCTTAACAGCTCTCCCCTTTGCTACTTACCTGCTCTTACTTCTCTTGCACTGCCCTACTCATTCACTTCAGCTCCATCAGTGATGCCAGCTTAACCTGCCCTCTTGTCTTCCTCTCCCACAAACTTCTTTATAATTTTTCCACACCTTTATCCTCAGAACATTCTCCCTGAATTGTTCTGTGCAGCTCTTACCTTCTTCATTTCCCTTCTCAAGACCCACTTCTACTCCAACAGGTACTACCAATATATGTGATAGCTAGACTGAGGGGAAACTAGAGAAAGTTGATTTTTATTTATACAGTTTTGTAGTACAACCCCAAACAGTGCTTGTATAAAAAGTCTATATACCTTGTACATCTTTGATTGTCTCTCTTTCTCTCCTCTCCCATCATCATATTTTGTTTATTTTCTAATATTGTAATTTCATTGAGGGAAAGGGGAGAGGTGCTGTGTGTACATCTGCGTTTGAATAGCAGAAGGACCCTGAAGAAGACTGCAGCCTCTACATATTACCATAATATAAATATTGAATTATAAAATAATAATAAAAAAATATTAATAATAGTGTCAGACTATAGAGACATCAAGGACTTATGACATACCTTATTCAACAAGTTTTGCCTATTATTTTCCTAGTAGAACGTCCAAGATTTGCCTCTTATTTTTCTAGTAGATTGTCCATGAACAAATCAAGACTTTTTAAAATGTATTCATTATTCAAAATTTATTCAATGAATTTTTTAGTGTTTTTACTCAAAGACATTTGAAAGTCAAAATGTGGTTAGTCAAATAAGTCACATGATATTTACTTCTATTCACTAATTTCACAAGTAATGCTTATACAATCATTTTGCTAGTGTGAATTTACTTTTATGAATATTTGAACATGTAAACATAAAATTCACTTACTGCAAGAATTCATGCTAGTAAAACATCTGAGGGAGAGGGATTGGACTGGATGTACCTGGTGGAAAGAGAGGGCAATGAAATGGATACAGAGGAGAAAGGGAGTGGGTGGACTGGAAGCTGAGATAATATGAAGAAGCTGAGTCAGGGAGAATTGAGGGACTGATGTTTTTGTGGTGGAGGGAAGTTGTAGATTTGAGGGGAATTACATCTCATGACACCCACATCTTATTACTAGCAATTTGTAGATTTTATGGAACAGGGTTGGAAGAATTTACAAGGATGACAAGAGACAGGAAGAGTCAGCCCCCAGGGAAGAGAAGGAGGTGAAGACACCAAGACATTGTCTGCCCTCTAAGATGATCAAATGAAAACAATTTTTTTTCCCAATAGGATGTGATATGCAAATGCATGTAAATTAACTGTAGATTTTGCAAATATTATGCAGATACAACTCAGCGATAGCAGAGAAATAAATAGAAGGGGAAGTTGCTACAATTCTATAGGTGAAGAAGTAAAAAAGAATTTGGGCCTCTCAGTCTTGAGAAGCTACAGCTGCTCCTGACTTCTGGGGAGGGAAGTGGAGCAAAACTGGCTAGTGCTGGCTGGAGCTGCTCCTTGAATGTAAGGCATTCCATGCGACAAATAGTGATGAAAAAGCACAAACAAACAAAAAAAGAAATGGATTCTGTGCAAATTATGTGATGTGGAGTGCTGTGGAATTCATCATCCCTCGTTTGGTGAGTGCTGCATAACTCACTCCTAACACAGTCATCCTTAACTCATGTTAAAACCTCATAAGTGAGAATCCTTCTCCAGCCCCTTTATGGGATGTGTAGGGGCAAAAAAGCCCCTCTCCACCTGGAAAAAGATTTCCCCCAGTGTAGGCATTGTGAAAGACAGCTATAAAACTGTCTCCATCACAAGTCTTGGCATAGGAAGCAGGATGGGGTGGGGATGAGGGCATGGCCACTGGACTGTCAACAGTGGAAATTCTGGGCAGCACTGAGGCCATAGAGTAGCACCACAGAGCTGTCTAAATTACATCAGGTGCCTCTCGAATCCCCAGAAAAGCCCAGGACCAGCAGGACACCAAACAGGCTTAAAGTCACCATAGGCACCCTCCTCCCTGGTCTGTAAGTTCTGAGGTTAGAGGCACAGCACAGAATCTCACTCCACATCATTATATAGTCTATACAGATGGTGGCCTTTTAAATGCATTCTTTAACATTAAAATAGTATTTTTAATCATTTTTCTTGGTAGATCAACCAATACAACTTTTTCAGAGTGATTTTTTTTATTAGAGACACTATTAATAAAATAATAATGTCCAGCTTTCCATCAGCAGATATCAATGTGATTTATAAAAGAGGTCAATATCATTGTCACCATATTACAGATAGAAAAACTGAGGCACGGTGAAGTAACTTGCCCTAGGGCACCCAGTATGCTAGTTGCAAAGCCACATACCGAGCTCAGGTCTTCTAAATCATAGTTTCTCAACCTGTGGTACACATACCCCTGGGGGTATGCAAGACACAGGCAGGGAGTACATGGAGAAAAACCCAGCGAAGGGAGGCGAGCGGCAGCCACCGACTTCTGAGGAAGCCAGGTGGTAACCGCCTGCTTCTTGCCTGGTCCCAGCTCCCAGCTGGGAGGCAGGAGGCAGCCGCCCGCTTCCTGCCCTGTCCTACCCCCTAGCTCGGAGATAGACGGCAGCCTATCCAGTCTTGGGAAGCCAACTTTTGGGATGCTGGGCCACAGCAGCTGGCTTGGGTAGCAGCTGCTGGCTGTTTGGGAAGCCACCCATGTCCCATTTGGTCTCAGCTACCAGGTGGGAGCCCAGCGGCAGCCTCCTGTGCCCTGCGAGCTGCGTTCAGAGCTGGCTGGCTGCCACTGGCACTCCAGCTCTGAGCCAAGAGACAGCCTCCCGCACACTGGCTTGAAGATGGGAAGAAGCTGCCTGCCGCCTGCCCACATCCCCAGGTCCCAGGCTGCACAGAAGCCTCCTCCGCCCCAGCTAGAAGCAGGTGGCAATTGCCCATCTCCCAGGCTGGCAGCCAGACAGCAGCTGCCTACAATTTGTCCAGGTGGCAGCTCCCCTCCCCTGCTCAAAGCCTGGTGCCCAGAAAGCCAGGCGGAGAGCCCAGCAGCTCTACCCGCAGGCTTACTCGTCAGTTTCACTGCTCTAGTTGAGCAGTGAAATTGACAACTTTGACAGCCCCAGATTTTACCACTATAAAAATGTTAAGAGGGGCCTACACAGTGTGATTTGCCCCAGGTCCGCACCCTTAGGGATGGTCATGGGAAGTGCTACTATCCACTCTGGTGGGCCGCTAGTGCATCCTTATACCTCACAAGTTCCCACCTGTGTGAGGAGTACACCACGTGACCACACCATCAGGCCATAGTGATTGGCTGGCGTTGACCTTTGCTCCTATGTGGAGGAAGGGGAGCAGGAAGGAGGGGAGAAACAGCAGGGGCGTTTGTGATCTGCGACAGCTACACAGCACTGCAGAACTCGGAACTCTCCTGTTTACGAGAAATACAGTTGTCCAGTGGTAAAGGGGGAAAAGACTGTATTTCTCAGAGTGGAAAACTGAGTATAGAGGTACTTATTCAAATTTTCTGAAGTTAGGGGGTTTTTGCTACTTTACTTTGAGTAAAACTGTTCTAAATCCTAGTCCAATGCTCAATCCATTAAACCACACGCTACTAAATAGTTTAGCTCTCTCATAACGTATATTATATGTGCATGTATATGCATATATGCAAACACACAAAGGTACTAAGAGGTGAATGTATTAAATGAAATCACATTATCACATTGTGAAATCATAACAAATTAATATTGTGTTAAAATGGAGGGTGTACGTGCTTCTATAAGAATTCTGTTGTAACTCAGTATAAATGGATTTATTAATTCTAATTTACAGTGGAACTCCGAAATTACAATGGAATGACATGCTATTTCCACATCAGAAAGAAAATAGTTCATATTAATATTACAGTGAATACCAACAGATTTCATAATAATTTCCCTCTTGTTTTAAATCAAATACTTATAGTTAAAATAACATTTTATGGAAAGAAGGTATCTGATTGGGGTGAGACATAAGATTGCCTCTCTTTGGTTCGTTTACTATGCCTGAGTAGAAAACATACAAAAAGAAATTTAACATTGACTGACAAGTGATTTCACATGTAAATGAAAAAGTGAGAGATGAAAAAATGACACACCAAAAGTAGGACATCCAGATCTCAAAGGGAGGGGTTTGAGCCATTTCACTATTTTGCCATAATGAAACAGGTTTTTAGTCCATATAATACAGAACCCTTCCACCAATTGTGGCTAATGCCAAATGCTTTACAGTAAGGGAGCACCTCTATACTTTCCCATAATTATGCCATACTATATATTAAGGAGATATTTCTACTGATCCTATTTCGTGGTGATTAGATTATGTCTTAGGGCATGACGACTGACAGCTCTTGTAATTTTTGTCTTAGATACTGCACCCAATGATATGCTTGTTCAAATTGGACTCTAACTATATATAATATATATATATATATAATATATTTGACTCACTATTATACCTATGAAAACTAATCGACTAACTTGTTCTTTCTCCGTATCTATTTTCCGTATCACTACAAATATTTTATCATTTTAAGTAACAGGTTATAGAGTTTATAGTAAAATCATATTTATCAATTTCAAGGGAGGAATAAATATGTCTGACACGAATATACTATTAAACTGAAAACCTTCATCAGCTCCTGTATAATAGTGAGGTGTAAGCATATGGCTCTGTTGATACATTATGCTCAAATAAGTTTCGGCTCTTATCAAAATGCAGCACAGTTAGGGTTCTAAAAGAAGCTTTCTTTTATTGGCTTCAAAAAAGTGGAAAGGTGCCGATCCAGACACAGACTTTCTGTCAAAGGACTGGTCAGCAGATGGTTGAAAAAGCAATTCAGATAACAACAAGGACCTGATGTTCTCGCTTTCTTTCTATTTTAGCATGCAAGTCCTGTTATCGCTGAACAGAATGACACTTGCAGCAGGTACCACTGACACATGGAAATTTGTTGGATCAGTCTCACTATTAGGATCTACGTGTTTGCTAGAATATTGGAACAAATATGGACCATGTGTACAAGCATACTCACAGCACTACTCACAGTCAAATTCTGCATGAACATGCGTAAGGAGAAATACCAGAGGGGTTATGTGTGTAATACATTGACTCATACATTCACGTGCATAGGTATATGTGGTGGAAGTGACATGATCACATAGATTAGGGAAGTATATTTCGTATATAGAGAGCAAGATGGCACAGGAGAGGAATCCTGAAAGACTGGAAGAAGAAAAGATGCATACACTTTAAAAAATAGACTTCGGATTCTATCTTCCTTTCCTCTACTTTCCCACCCCACCGGCTGGAGGATTTATGTGAGAAGTTCACATTAACACCATGAAAATTATGTGTTAAAATCCCCCATGCACTGATGGAGAAATTGGCCCCATCGATCACAGGTGCAGATATTAAAATTTCTGCTGGGAGTTACATAGCTGATGTATTGCTTCACTGGGATTCACTTTGCCTGCCCAGCCAAAGCAAAAGTGCTACAACAGCAGCCACCAACACAGGCGGGTGATTAGAGAGAAAAGTGGCAGTTTCAGAATTGAGAAATGAGCAGCACCTAAACCTGAATGTATTGAAAGAGAAGAGGAGGGAGGGGGGAAAGCACCCACTGAAAAAAAGAAATTTAAAAAGTCATCTCAAAACATGTATTTAAACTTACAGACAGATTAAATGTTCCCTCCTACTCCAGTCAAAAAGTCTTTGTATCTATTAATGTATTAATGGGAGACCTAAAATGAAAAACTTTATCAGAAACAATTTTAAAATTATTAATGTTGATATTTAAAAATCACACATTAATGTGGTAGTGTTAAGCATATTTTAAATCATAGTATTATAGAATAATACAAGCATGTTTCATTATTGTTTTTGTAAATTGTAAATGTTTTTATAAAATTCCAGTTATTTTTGTATTTTGCCCTTTGTTTCTTTTATCATTTAGCTGAATTTCATCACATGCTTCTCTGCTGTCTCTATCTCAGCAACTCATCTGGTCGTCTCTTGAACTCATTGATGTGCCTGGTTTCAATCTGACTGTTTTAGTCATTTATTCCCCAACCTTTGTACAGAAGGTCTACTAATTTTTGAATCATACCCTATTAGTTTGATTTTCTTATTAAGTGGAAAGTCTGCTAATATCAGGTTTTATACACCCCCATTATCATGTCAAAGACTTCAAAGAGATGTCTGTGAAATCTATTCCTTTCTAATGACGTTGAGCCAAAGTCATCCCTGGTGTAGTTTCGTTGGAGCGAATGGAACTGCATCAGAAATATATTTAACTCATTAAGCCCAGCTTTCTAAATCTATCTTCCTAATTCAGGGCCAAATTCTTTTTCTTCATTTTAGCAGATATATGCCTCCAGTTAAACCCACATAGCTCAAAGAGAATTTTACTACAGAGATACGGATAGAAACTATGAATAATCAGCAATCCATTTGTCCGATTTCGATTTGTTCCCAAACAGACTTTGATTTTTACAAATGTATTTGTTATATGAAATTATTCAATGAATATTTAATGTGAACAAATTTCACCAAATGGACTGCTCACAAGCTAACCTCACTATATTTATTATTTCTGCTGTATAATTGGTCACCATAAATCCCTGACTGGATGAGTGTAACCCTAACAAACAAGGGGAATGTAAGATAATTCATCAGGCCTTTGGCACTCTCCAGGAGGTGAGAGTAGTTTGTAGAATTAGGAAGAGCTAGTCTGACAGAATTGAAGATTTTAAAATATTGTCAACCACATTAAAACGGGATGTTTATTGCACCTGCAATTTGCTATAAGTGCAAAACTGCAGGCCTAATTAATTGTAGGAGCAGAATTGCTCCCACAAAAAATGATGTCTTAAAAAGAGATCTGTAAAAAATTGAACTACTCTGAAATGCAGTTAGGGCATTAGGAACAAAATCTGTGGTGTAGCCAAGGTGTTAAATGTATTTTCAAATACATGCAAGCTCTTTTGACGTTATGGTTACTTAGGATGAAGAGATAGGTGGAGATATGGAGGAAAGCAGGCTGTAAATAAAACCCAATTAAACTTACGTTGTCTGTCATTTTGGTCGTTTAACCACTTATTTCCCTTTGATTTCTATCTTTTCCTTCTATCTGCATTGATCCCTTTTTGTGGAATTTGAGTGGATTGTACCGTGAACCAGAAAGTTGCTCCCATTTAAAATTCTCAGCAAGGTCTGATTCAAAGGCCATTGAAGCCAGTGTGAATTTTTTCATAAGCTTTGGATCAGGTCCCAAATTCCTAACTATGTTGCAATATCCACTATATAGATTATGAGGCAGAATTGAGATTGTAACTTACTGAAATCCTGTGACATATTGGTTACAGTATACAATAACCCTGAGATTTATGTATATCTATGTATATAATTTCTGGCATATTCATGTAAAGGGAAATAACTATCACAATACATTATGTAAAAATATTTCACTGACCATTACAGGTTTTACCCAAGCCGTCTGAAGTCAGTGGAAAGGCTCCCATTGATTTAAATTGGCTTTGTATCAGCTCCCAAATGGGATACAGGATGATGAAATGTAGCATAACCAGGGAAATGATCAAAAACAGAGACTCTGGTTTCTCATCAAAGCAGTGTAGCCTAATGAATAGAGCTCTGGACTGGCATTCAGGAAATTTGGTTTTTATTCCTAGCTTTTGCTCTGGCTTGCTGGGTGACCAAGTCACTTCATTGCTCGGTCCTCAGTTTTGCTATCTGTAAAATGAGATAAAGATACCGTCCTCCTTTGTAAAGTGCTTAGTTCTACTGGACTACGTAAAAGTTATTAAGAAATAGTAATAGTAAGAAATAGTGTATCAAAGCAAAACAGAGATAGCCAGGCACCGTTAAAAAGTTTTTGGTCCCCACAGCATAGTGGATGACACAAAAGTAAGTAATGCGTCATTGTTTATGTAGTATGGTGTCTAGGGTCATTTACTATTTTCTGATAGGTTCTGCTCCTTTTCCTGTTGAGGTCAATGTGAGTTTTGCCATTGACTTTAATGGGATTAAGATCAGCTCCGTGAAACAGATCAATATGGGCCAAGATAACATTAAGCATTACTTCTAAGCAAAGAACAAAATTCCCAAAACAATTAAATGAAAGGCTCAACTCACAATTTAACCCAGTAAAAAACGTAGTGATGCTTTCCTTAGTGAGGAATATTACAGAACATACTTTCACACCCAACCAAGCTATTCTGCAGGAAGCCTGTCTCTGGAACCACCAGACAAGCTCAGCTGAGGAATCTTTTAGAGAACATCAAAAGGTGGAAAGTTAATGCTTCACAATAATAAAGTACTGCATTCATCACACTTATCTTTTAAACTTGATTCAGGAATGCCCAAAACTAGCCTGCCACCCATTCCAAACCTATTTTATTTTGTAAAGAGATAATCCTGTTGGAAACCTACCTAAGGCAGTATTAGTGTATCCTTTTCTTTGCTTTTCTTTCCAGATGATAAGCACCATTTTTTAGAAAATTTGAAACCTGACTCTTCAGGTTCTTTTTCAATGGATTCTAAAATGCTTACCATAGTTCAAAAGACACAAAGTTTGCAGATGTCTTATACTGTATCATGTATTTATCTGCAATAGTAGACCTTATTAAAGCACACGTTGCTTTTCTTTTAGCCAGGAGAGTTTAATATAGTGCATGATCTTCCTCATAGGGCTCTATTCAGCAGGAATTCAGGTTTCCTAGGGTTCCACCATCAGGATCTTCAGTGATGTTCACATTTTAGCACCCATGGAATTTTATTATAATACCACAGACAAATCTCTCCTAACCCCAGCTGCTGAGCTTGGTATATAGGCTAATGCTGAATGCCCTTCGTGGAACCTTTATACCTCCTTCCCTAATGATACCATGGATGGAAGAGTGAGATCTTTAATGTCAGCGGCTAGATTCGACTGTCCATGCTCTTCTGACGAAACACTGTGGAAAGCGTTACACAGTAAAAAGAAAGAAAGTTAAAATTTAAAGATGAAAAATGTTAGTTAAGGTGATGGTGCCCTCAGTAGGGTCAAGGAAATGCTCCTGGCAAGAGAGACTGATGCAAACATTTTCAAACCTGGATGCCTACGTTTACTCATCCAGATCTAATACCTTAATACACAGCCTGACTTTCAGCGGTGCTGAGTATCCATAAGCTCCCACTGAAGTTAACAGGATCTGTATCTCAGCACCTCTCGCTTATTTAAGTGCATAGTGTTAGAAAACAATATAAAAATCAATGCAATTTTGGACAGTCAAGTACAACAACCAGCTGGTAACCAGTAGCTTCAACATAAATTAATTCAATTTTTAACACAATCAATGAATCCACTGGAATCATTGCAAGGGAAGACTGTCTAGTACTCATTGACTCCAGGTGCCAATAAATTCATCTCAGTAAGCCTAGAAGTCACATATAAAAAGCCACATTTAAATAGGTTAGACAAGGAGATGATCCTTTCCATCTGCAAGAGAGAGAGTGTCCAAAGACAGAACAGTTCAATTTAACAATAAATAAATAAATAAATAAATAAAGGAGGATAAAAAAAATCAACTAAGTGCTTCTGTGAGCTCAGACTGGGCACCTGGCAGAATTTTGGGGAGAATTAAGTCTATTCTTTGCTGCCATAAACTAACCTAAAAATACCCAAATGATCTAAACCTGCTAATCTGAAAATGTCGCATTGTTTGTTGTAAATTCAGAAAAAAATGACCATAACATAATATTAAAACAATTTGATTCAGTAACTTATATTTCAGTATGTTATCCAGTGTTTTGGTAATATTTCTTGCACATGAAACATAGGAAGTTTAATACCAGATCAGACCAATGCTCTGTCTGCTCTATGAGTGACCATTTCCAGTTGGTTCAGAGAAAGGTACAAAATCACCAGAATGGAAGCGACATTCTCAGCAGTGAGATAAAGTGACAGGGGCAATACAGAAACTTGATAGATGTAAGGAAGATTTCCTTTAAGCTTCAGGCAGTTAGTTACTGGCTTAAGTGCTGAAGCATGGGAGTTCCTTGCCCTCATATCATTTTAGTTAGGGTAGCAGGTAATATTTATTAAGTAAATCCATTCCTGGAATATGAAAGTGCTCTTTCCTGAATTAATTTCTGGTGGTAGAGAGTACCACAGGTTAATTATGCATTTATAAAACACTTCCTTTTATCAGTTTTAAATATGGTGCTTTTAATTTAATAGGATGTTCCCATATTCTTGTATTACGAGAAAGGGTTTACATAAATATCCAAATTACCTTCTCTAAACGGTTTTTCTTTCATATGCCTGCATCCTGTCTCATCTTAACTCATCTTATTTCCAAAACCTCAGCTCCACACCCCTAAAATTTATCGGGGGACAGGACTGGAATCAGTATCTGAAACCAAATGTCTTGGTTGACCCTATTTTTCTCTAATATGCAAGAATGAGTGCCCTGACTTCAAACACCTTTAGCTTTGTTGAGAAAGGGCAGGATCAAATTAGGCTGCTTGAGTCTGTCTGTAGCTAACAAGTCAGGCCAAAGACTGCACTGGATTGTGATAAAAATCACATGGTTTGTTTTAAATGTTGCCAACATATTTTTGCCAGAACAGAATATTTTGCAAATTTTGTTAAATATTTTGCAGCTGAACAGTTTGCCCTATGATTTATGTATGTATGTGCTGCACTGAAAGCCTTTGAGCAGACATGAGTTGTTCTGGTGAAGCCAATGAGGATATTTGCCATTAAATAACACTATCTGATTTTTCAGTTAATCACATCAGTAAGTGTTTATAGTATTGGGGCCTAAGTTTGTAAGTCCTTTGGGTCGTGAACTCTTTGTATGTGTTTGCACTGTGACATGAACAGACTGATCACTGCCTCATGGCCTGGGTTGAATTCTGCAACAACTTTGCGTCAGTTTCGGCCCATTTTAAAGGCTCTCTCAATCAAGCTACCAAACAACGCTTTTCTGGTTTACCAACACCTCTCCTTGGATATATTAAAGTATTTATGATTTATAAAATGGTTCCCAAAATAAAGTTAAAAAATCTCACTTTGGGTATGTACACAAATCCATCGCCATCAGATCGCTCTATCCAGATCGTTTGAGGGGCAGTGAAGACCCACTCAGTTGATCTGGAAGTTGATTAAATTAAACCACCTTCTCAAAAGGCGTAGTGCTGCTTCAACAGGAACGCATTTCCCATCGGTGCAGCGAAGTGGAGACAGTATGGAAGCTAGGAAGGAAGCTAAAAGGAAGCTAGGAAGTCGACGGGAGTTATGCAAGCTACTCTTCGTCACTTGTGTAACTCCCGTCGACTGCCGCCGAATTTCCCCATATGTGTGTATACTAAGCCTTAGTCTTTCCTGATGGGTTTCTCCCAGGTCTTTTCTGCCTGGAGCCTTTTCCCTGAAGACTCAGGGTTGCCCACTGGAGTTTACTTGCTCTTAGCAGCCATTCCCTGCCTTGGCAGATCTCTGCTTAAGTCTGTCATTCCAGCTTCCATGTGTTTGTTTCTCTCACCTGACCATCCCCTCTCTGCAACTTCCTGCTGATCTTTATAGGGGAACCCCTCATATGTATCCACCTAGTTCTACTAATTAAACCCCAAACCCTGTCCCAGATGTGGCACACAAGACTAATTTGGCTGGATTTGTCCATTTCAGGCCTCCAGCCCGTAAACGTGTATGTGTTTTATGTATTTTATGTATTTTATGTATTTTTTTTATGTATTTTATGTATGTGTCTGCACCAGCACAATGGGGTCCCAATCCTGATTGTGATTTTTGGATACTACTGCAATATCAATAACATGCCAGAAAAATAATCAGCATTGTTTAATGAATGCCTGTTGCAAAATGCATGACATTTTCACAAAATAAAAAGCAGTTTCTCTTGTAACGTAAGACAAATACACTATCTACAAAAAAATTATTGCGGAAATAAGGTTTTTCCCTATCAAAAACTTCTTCCAAAACAACATCTCTTCAAAATATTTCACCTTTGACAAAATAGCATATTTAATTAAAAATACATTTAATCAAAAATGTTCCAACCTGCTCTAGTTTGAGTGAACACACTGCACATAACTGAATTTAAAAAGTGTCAGAACACCTGCAGCCTTGTCTTTTGTTTTAGTTGGAGAGTCTGTATTTGTCTACATTTATCAGCATACACATATGGACTAGATGATGGTGCTATATGGCAAAAAGAGTTTATCAGCACAAGTTGGAGATGGACTGAGCAAATATTTCCTAATTAAATGTTATCCTTGTATTTTTGACCATCACAGCTATATTGTTGGCTCCCCTGAACTGCACCTTGGAAGGACATCAGATCATACTCGGATGGATCAGGGTAACAGTTGCATCAATTTCATCCACTCTACTTAATCATGCTGGAAAGGCCAGCCTTAGTTCATGCTGCCAAGTGCATCCATCTTGCTAAGGTGTATAATTACTGCCTGGAATTTCTGATCATGCACCAAGGTCAGGAACTGTTCCCTTCATGTGCTTTGCATCTTCCCAGCACAGTTACAAAGTATCCAAACCAAAGCCCAGCTGGGAGTTATGCTTTCTCCACCTTTTCCCACCAAAGTAGGGTTTGCATTAGTCTTATTACTTCCAAGGCTTAAATAAAGATAACCTCCCATAATTAGTGTAAGCAATAATTACTAGGTGCTCTGGATAAAGGCAGCACACAACAGGAGGTTCTTTACTATGTGCTAGAGCTAGTTACCTGTCCAGCTTCACAACATCTCAATTGTTACTGAATTCCATCAAGCCAGGTGGACATCTCAAAGCTATCCAAGCTTTCTATCATCTTGCAAGCAATCACATCTTTGCTGTGGTCCAAGTGGTAAACCACTTTTGGTACTACAAAATGTACTCTTCATGAGCAGACCACATAAATGTTAGCCAATGAGCCAGGATTTAGGAACAGACCTGAAAGATCCTTCGTCTAGCCAGTGCAAAACATCTGGGACAGTCCTGGACTCAGGGTAAGCTGTAATACAAGGGTATGCCTCTCCCCCGCAAAGCCACCTAGTACTTGCCACTTGCTTCCTCTATCCAAATATCATTTAACCCTCATTTGCCCACTTCATTTTAGGTGGTCTCCCACAAAATGTGGTTTATCCCTTATGCTTAACAATCTGCCCCAGCTTGTATTTAGCTCAGACACTCTGGTTTCCTTCCCCACACATGGAGAAGAGCTCAGTGAAGCTGAAAAACTTGTACTTTCCACCAACAGAAGTTGGTCCAGTAAAAGATATTACCTCACCATCCTTGTCTCTCTCATAGACCTGCTCTAGGCTGATTTGACTATATATGCTGTATAATGGATCATGAGAAGTTACATTTAAACCACTTTAATTGACCCCAAATACAATCATTCTCTTTATTATCTGAGTAACAAGTACAAATACTTCCCTGTATAAAATAATCCCACAGTGGTAAAATTACTTTAACAGTCTTTCCAGAATCTCATCAGATTAACAGCTGTGTCTTCCTGCTCAGTTAGACCCGCTAAACAGACCCAACCTTATTCCATTAAGCTTTTTATTTTATATGTTTGCATTTGAAAACATCCCTGTGTCTTTGTGTGCAGGATATTCCATATATTTAAGGAGAATAGCTTGGGAAGATATTCAAAACAAAATTACACACTTCAATACTTGGGATCGCTTCTCATGTAAGTAGTGGTGACTCCACTTTCATTGGTTGTATTTATTTAGGAATATTTTATTTGTACGTATACACATGTCTGTAGTTATATATGTATATATTTCATTCAGATATATTTACACATCTTTTATTGCTTCTTCATAGGTTATATATATTTAACAGAAATTATGATTTCTGCATAAATTTTAAATATATTCTACACAATAAATGTATTATTTATATATAGCTATAGACTAATACATAAACATACATCTGTGTATTTACACAAACAGCCTATTCATCAATTTTAGGCACATTTTATTCATAACTTTATCATTACAATAGGAAGATAGAAATTGCCATTCTGATCAGACTAAGTCCATCTAGTCCTACATCCTCTATCCAGCATTGACCATGACATCTCTGGATATTCTTGTTGTCTGTAAAAATATCTGATATCTCTTTGAATTTTGCTAAATTATTTGTCTGACTAACATCCAGTGATAATGAGTTTCATAGTCTAATTATGAGTTGTGTGGAGAAGTATTTAGTTTTGTCAGTTTTAAATTTTCCACCTTTCAATTTCATTCAGAGATCTCAAGGCCAGAAAGAACAATTGTGATTATCTGCTCTAACCTCTTGCAGAGGACAGGTAACAAATCTTCCTCAAAATAATTTCTAGAGCATATCTTTTAGAAAAACAATCTGATCGAGCTTTAAATTCCATCCATTGGATCATGTTAATAATTCAGTCTGATAGACTGAAGAGCCTATTATTAAATATTTGCTCCCCATATAGATACTTATAGACTGTAATCAAGTCACTCCTTAACCTTTTTTTTAAAGCTAAAAAGCTTGAGCTCCTTGACTTTATCATCACGTTTTCTAATAATGTAACCCTGGCTCTTCTCCAAACCCTCTTTAATTTATCAATATCCATCTTGAATTGTGGACACCAGAACTGGATGCAGTTTTCTAGCAGTGGTTGATCATTTCCAAAACATATAGTCAATCTGGGACTCATTGCCAGAGGATGTTGTAAAGACCAAAAGTATAACGGAGTTCAAAATAGAATTAGATGAGTTCATGGACAACAGGTCCATTAGTAGCTGTTTACCAAGATGGTCAGGGATACAATCCCATGCTCTGGTTGTCCCTAAACCTCTGACTGCCAGAAGCAGGCACTGGATGAAAGGAGATAGACCACTCAAAAATTGCCATGTTCTGTTCACTATGCCATGTTCTTGTTCAGTATGATCATTCTTATGTTCTTAAACACCGAGCTAAAATAACCGCTCTAGTCCCACTTCAGATTCCCCTGTTTATGCATCCAAGAATTGTATTAGTCCTTTTGGCCATAGCATCACAGGGGAGCTGTGGTTAGCTGATTATCCACCACAACCCCCAGATCTTTTTGAAAGTCACTGCTTGCCAGGATGAAGTCCCCAATCCTCTAAGTGTGGCCTACATTCTTTGTTCCTAGATGCATACATTTAGCTGCATTAAAATGCATATTGTTTGCTTACACTCACTTTACAAAGTGATCCAGATTGCTCTCAATCTCTGAGCTGTCCTCTTCATTATTTACCAACACCCCTATTTTTGGATCATCTGGAAACTTGACGTTTTCCTCCAGCTCTTTGATTAAAATTTTAAATAGTCAAGAACCAATCCCTGTAAGACCATTGAAAACACACCTGCTTAGTGATTATTTCCTGTTTACAATTGCATTTTGAGCACTATCAGTTAGTCACTTTTTAATCCATTCAACGTGTACCGTGTTATTTATATCATTCCAGTTTTTTAATCAAAATGTCATGTGATACCAAGTCAAATGCCTTGCAGAAATCTGAGCATATTACATCAACACTATTACCTTTATCAACCAAACTTGTAATCTCATTAAAAATATCAAGTTAGTTTGACAGGATGTATTTTCCATTTACCTATGTTGGATGGCATTGTATACATTACCCTCTTTTAATTCTTTATTAATCGAGTCCTGTATCAGACACTCCATTATCTTGCCAGGATCAATGTCAGACTGACAGGCCTGTAATTACGCATGCCATTCCATTTACTCTTTTTAAATATTGGCACAACATTAGCGTTCCTCCAAGCTTCTGGAATTTGCCCAGTGTTCCAAGATTTATTAAAAATCAACATTAGTGGTCCATTAACCTCCTTGTCCAGCTCTTGAAAAATGCTTGAATGCAAGTTGTCTGGACTTGCTGATTTTAAAATGTCTAGCTTTAATAGCTGCTGTTTGTCATCCTCTTGAGATACTAGTAGAATGGAAAGAGTATTATCATCATATGATGTGACTACATCACCTGGTTTTTTACAAAAATAGAACAGAAATATTTATTAAACCCTTCTGCCTTTCCAGCATTATTATCGATAATTCTAGCATTTCCATCTAGTAATGGACCAATACCATTGTTAGGATTCCTTTTGTTCCTAGCATATTGAAAGAACTCCTCCTTTCTGTTCTTAACTGTGCTGACCATAAATTTCTCCTTGTGCCTCTTTGCTTCCTTTATCCATTTTCTACAATTCCTAGCTTCTGTTTATATTCATTACTACCAACTTTCCATTTCTTCCATATGTTATATATTATTTTTATTTTTGTATAGTTGCCTTCACGTCCTCTCTAAACCAAAAAAAACAAAAAAACAAAACCTACCCAATACAGCCTTCTTCCTCTACTGTTGGATTGTGGCTTTGGGGGCATTTAGTAAAGTGTTGTTAAACAATTCCTAATTATCATTCACATTGATTGAATGTCCCCTTCCTTTTGTGTTATGAGACAGGGAAAATAGAAGCTCCCTGCTTACTTTTTCTACATCATTAATTATTTTGTATAGTCTTATCATGTCCCTTTTATAAGATAAACAATCCCAACCTTCTCAATCTTTCCCCACACAGTAAAGTGTTTCCATGCCCTTAATAATGCTCATTAACTTTTTCTGAACCACACTCTTATTCTGCAAAATCATTGCTGAGGTTGGTTAATCCTTACTTCACACAGTATTCCAGGTGCGACTGTACCATTACTCTATATATCATGGCATTATACTATTTATTGTATTATTCTCTACCCTTTTCCTTATGTATCTTCAGATCCTTATGTATCTTCAGATCTTCAGTTTTGACAGTTGCATATTTTGCAGAAGTCTTCATTGAGCTGTCCAGGATGCCCAGATCCCTATTCTGAGTTGATAGTTATTTTAGAAACCTGCAATGTGTATATGCAGTGATCTGTTTGTATAACTTTGCATTTAATTTCATTTCCCATCATGTGGCCCATTCACCTAGATTAGTTAAATTCCCCTGAAGTTCCTCATAGACTTCTTTGGACTTGATTAACGTAAATAACTTTGTGTCATCTGCAAATGTTACTATGTTGTTTTTCATCCTCCCCACTTTCCAGATAATTAATAAATATATTGAACAACACTGTTTATTGGCTTCATTAGGATCAGATTTCCAAATTTTGAAGGATCTCTCTTTTTCCCGAATGACCTCTTGAACTTTGCCAATTAGCCATATTGGCTGACGTCTTGCCTTTCTGACTCCCATTTTGTTCAGCAGCCTTCTGACATGCCTTCTGGCACTCTAATATTGTTTCCTCTAAGTAACATTCATGCCACATCTAAAATGTTTACTTCCTTTAATTTTGATTTTGGGCCCTTTCTGAATAACCTTCTCACTTTATTGAAATCTTCCTTTCTCAAGTTTAGTTTCATTATGTCATTTTTTGGCACCCTACCTCCTTATTGGATGTGGAAATCTAATTATACAGTTGTATCTCTTACTGAGAGGCTCAGCTACTTTCAATTTTTGAATTAACTCCTGTGTATTTCTTAAAAATTAAGTGGAGAATAGCCTCTCCTCTTGTGTGTTCTAAAAGTAGGTGTTCCAAAAAGCAATCACTTAAAGTGTCGAGAAATTGCTTCTTTAAACTTTGTCCCAATCTGTCATTAGACCAGTTTATATGTGGGGAGTTGAAGTCCCCCATTGTTACAATTTTGTTAGATTTGCTGTCTCTTTGATCTCTTTCAACATTGTGCAACCAATTTCCTTCTCTTAAGTCAGAAGCCTATAGTATAGTCCACTAATATATTTACATTCTTACAGCTCGGAATATGTATTCATACAGATTTGATTGTGTAGTCCTCACCACTGAGAACTTTTATCTTGCTAGATTCTAAGGAATCCTTTAGATACAGTGCTACTCTCCCACCTCTTCAGCCTGTCTATCTTTCCTATATAGTTTATAGAAAGGTATTATAATATCCCATTAATTTTTTTCCACCATATCTCAGTAATGCCTATCTATTATATCAAGGTCCTTGACCTCTGCAAGGCAGTCTAGTTCACCTAGTTAGCTTTTTTAATATAGACATTTATCGTTTTTATTTTGACTTGCTGCCTCTTCTTATTCACCTCTTCAGTATAACATCTTCCTGATTTCACACAAATTTCTTCTGTGATCTTTTCCTGTCCTTGCTCTAATTCAGTTGTATTTCTCATCCAACCCTTTTTTGGATACATTTTGCATTACCGACATCCTTGATAGATGTCTCTGTCTGACTTATGTGCTTCTCAGCTCCTGTCAGTTTTCCCTCAATGCCCAGTTAAACAGTCAGCCAAAATCTTTTTAATGTGACATGCCTTCAATCTGTTTCCACTTCGATTAAGGTAGAGTCCAGCCTCTTTGTAGGAGCTCTCTCTTCTCCAAAATTTTCCCCAGTGTTTAATAATTGTAAACCCCTCTTCTTTACATCATTTTAATCTAAACCACACATTGAAACCCTGACATTCTCCCTCCCAAGCTGGACATAGGTATAGAAGGGAAGCATTGCAGAGAGAGCCACCCACAGGGGCCCTAGACATAATCCTTTTTCCTAATAGGGAAAGGGTATGTCTATAATGATGGCGGTAAAGTCGCTGCCATCAGATCGACTTATCTGGATCGGTTGAGTGGTCAGACCTGCTCAATCGATCAGGAAACCGATGCTGGTAATCCACCTCCTCAAGTGGCGTAGCGTTGCATCGAAGGGAATGCAGTTCCCGTTGGCGCAGTGCAGTGAAGGCAGCACGCAGAAGGGAAGCAAAGCAGTCGATGGAAGTTATGCAAGCTACTCTGCATAGCTTGTGTAACACCTGGTGGCTGCTGCCGAATTTCCAGGTATGTGTAGACCAGGGCTAAATTTAATTTCCAGGACACTTCTCTTACATCTCCCCATGTCACTACAATAAATATGTACCAGAACCCCAGATTCATCCTCAGCACCTACTAGAAGTTTGTCTAGATGCTTCACGATATGCACCACCTCTTGTGTGAACAAGCAAGTTCACAAATCCTTCTCACCATCACCTACCCAAATGTCTATACTTCTAATCATCAATTTCCTACCACAACAGCCTGTCTTTGTCTCCTAAAAGTAAGCCCTTCTCCTGAAGTGATATCCTGGATGTGTGAGGACTAGTAAGCCTCCTGTATCTCAGACAGAAGATGGAGTATGTGCCTCCATTCCAAATAATTGCTCTTTCATCATGAGACTGGCTTCTTCATCTAGAAGGTAGAGAAAGTCATCATTTTCCAACTGATACCATAGATATCTCTTACTTTAAGCATAAGAAAATGCTGTTTTACCTCTGAAATCAAAGTTTGGTAACTGTTGATAAATGATGAGTTTTTCATAAATAAATAGTGATGTGATATGTGTGTCTGTGCATGTGTGAGTGCACGCATGTGTGCTGTGGTATAGCAAGGGCAGAGGGCAGTAGGAAAATTCTGGAAGGGCGGTATGTAAATTCTTGAATGATCCAGACTTTATTCCCTATAGACTAGCCAGAGTTAGTAGAGGGTAATTAGGGTCAGTTGACACCAATTAAGGCCCCACCCAGGTGCCTATAAAAACCCTCTACTCCTGATAGACAGGGTGGGAGTTGAAGGAGTAGGTGTGGAGTGAGCAGAGGAGTCAGTGGAATTGTGAAGAAGAGCATAATGGAGTACAGTAGTGTGTGGAGTCATGAAGAGGAGCAGAACGGAGTCCAGGGGTGTGTGGAAGAGAGGTGGAATCCTGAAGAAAGTACTGGGCTCAAGAAGCCAGAAGAACAGGGGAGAGAATAGTCCAGGGGAAAAGTCTGCAGCTACATGTGCGGTGCCAGCAGCATATAGCTGCTACTTAGAGGGCCCCTGGGCTGGGACCCAGAGGAGCGAGAGGACCCGGGTCCCTACCCCCCTCCCTGGGAAGACAATGCCCTGGCCCACTATGAGAGGCAAAAGTGCAAGACCCACTAGAGAGAAGCCGGCCGTTTGCCACAGTGCATTTATATGCAGTGTTCAGTTTTATATATGTTTCAAGTACATAGGCAGGCAACTATAATCTCCTTTTAAATGTAAGGTGTATCCTGAGCTCCTGAAGGAAAGTCTGGCACTTAACTTGTAAATGTTGGGGGAAAAGGGGTGTGGGGAAAAGAAGTAAGAGAAAGAGGAGACGGGACCAAGAAACCACAGGTGCTGAGGCCAGCTTTAGCCAATATCAACTGGAGAGTGGAGACAAAAGACGCACTGAGTCCCCAAAGTTAAACAGGTTCTGTGATCTTCTCAGGCTCTGTGAGCTGACCACTGCGGTCATTGCTAAATTCTGGAAACAATATCCACAGATTCAATAGCAAAAACAAAAAATATTTCCCTTCAGATCGAAACCTAAAAACAGCTGCTGCATCCAAAACCACAGAATATTCATCAATAGCACTGGCCAGATATTTTCTGGTGAATTTTTTAATAATAGATATTTAATAAAAATGTGGTTTCTTCTTCAAAATAATTTTTTTTCATGGGAAAATTGCTTTTTGTTTGTTTGTGTTTACTGTTGGGAAATATTTCAATAGACCCAAATGAAAACATTTCACTTTGTCAAATGAAATCAAAATGTTTCATTTCAGGCGAGCTTGACACTGAACTCTGTCTGCTTGAGCTGCCACAGTGCCTTATAGGAGCTGTATCTATAGCCCTCTAGCTGATCATTGAGGTTGTATCATGGGAGTACCATGACTGCAGTGCATCATGGAAGATGAAATCTGACCAGGGACCCTGGCCCATGCAGGAAATTGGATGTATGAGGCAACTCAAGGACAACTTGCATGAAGCATGATAGTAGCTCAGGCAGAGGCAGTTCATTGTTGAACTGAGCCAGAACAAAATGGTTCACCCTTGGAAGGTTGAAACATTCTGTTTACAATGAAAAGATTGAAGGGAAAGTTTCTGACCTTTTCAAATCAGAAATTTTTGGAATTTTCCATTCCTCGAAACATTTTGGTATTTTGACTTTTTGTCCTAAGACTAGATATTTAAATACTGGAATTTCCAACAGGACAGAAAATCTGACTTTTAATCACCTTCACTCATCAGCCAGTGCCCACATGGATCAGATTTTATCTGACCAATTTCATAACCAATGAAAAATGCACATGTTGTTACATGAAGTTAATAAAGCTGGACTGGCCTCCAAATTGGCTTCGTCTCTTATACAGTATTTGGCTTAATAAGATATATCTATATATAAATTCATAACTTTGCTAGGCACTAAAACTTCTGGATTCAATAAGAACCTGTAACCCACTAACCCTCTTTTCTTCTATTAATGCATAGATGTTACCTACCCGCTTCCCCTTGACTGGTCTCTAGAAACATCTGTTGACTCCTTACATTTAGCAGTCTGTTCCACCCTGTATTTAACTGTCACCCTCACAGTACCAAAGAGCTCTGGGGAGATCCAAAGTTTGTCTTTCATCAACAGAAGTTGGTCTCACAAAAGATATTACCTAACTCACCTTGTCTCTCTAAGATACATCAAGAATTTGTGCCTCATAAAGTGCCCCGCTCCACTATACCTAGACAAGACACCAGAAATGAGGAAGATGTCTCACAATAATGCTGAGTACAGACCTAGGTTTTCCAAAGCAACCCTCTTGTAACAGGCCGCTGTGGCCTGCCTCGGAGCCTGGGCCCAAGGCAGGGTCACTCTGCCCCCGCTGGTCAGAACCAGGCCCTGCAAGCCGAGCCACCCAGAAACAGAAGAGTGTAGCCAGGGCCAGGGGGAAGTATAAGAGACAGGTCCAGCAGCTCAAACTGGGAGAAGCTGCCACCAGAGGCAGACGTATGTGCCCGGAGGCAGCGGCCTAGGCCGGACCCAGGCCTGGAGACTGGTGGGCACAGCCGCAGGTCGATCACCAGCTGCGGGGCCTGCCAGACTTGCCAGGCCCGAGCAACTGGAGGGAGCTGGCGGACCCCAGTGGGCCGCCGGCCCGGAGTGATGAGCTGGGCCCGCCAGACCCCACTAGCTGGATGCAGCCACCCCAGCCCTCAGAGTGGGAGAAACCGGACACCCGCTTACTGCCTCCCCCCATGCCCCAGAGGGCCCCACCTGGATGCAGGTACCCTGGGATTGGTTGGGAGGAAGTGGCCCAGGGAAAGCCACAGCCAGTGGCTGAGTCAGGGGCCAACCCCTGGTAGGCGTGTTGCGGCCGGAGCCCTGCTGACACAGTGGCAACCTACTTTTGCCACTGATAGGGCCCTGGGCTGGGACACAGTGGAGCTGGGTGGGCCTGCATCCCCCTCCCCCGTTCCCTAACCACCCAGTGAGTGCTTGTAGCCTGCAACACTCCTATCCAGAGGGCGTCATGCCTTGCCTGCCTTGCCTGCCAAGGGCCGGGGCAATGGCCTGTCTTGCCTGCCCGCCCTGCCAAGGGCTGGGGCAATGGCCTGCCTTGCCTGCCCGCCCTGCCAAGGGCTGGGGC
>ML675605.1:2788518-2885366 GCA_007922155.1 Mesoclemmys tuberculata
CATAAATTTAATCCATTATTTGTGACACTGGTTGTATCAAGAACAGGAAATTGACAGTATTACGTCTGCTTCAGAACATTATGGTGGTTCCAATCCTGTGATTGTTTAACACTTTGACAAGAGGATATATATTCCAAGGCCCGATCCTGCAAACATTTTTGCACATGCTTAATTTTACTACTCTGAGTAGTACCACTAAAATCAAATCAAATTGTTGTAAAGTTAAGCATGCACATAAATGTTTACAGGATCAGCGCTCAAGTCATGTGAAAAAATAACTCGCTAAACTGACTGGATTTGTAAAAATATTCATTCTACTTGCACGGCCGTTTTTCATTATTTTGTCTTTAAAAGCAGTGATCCCAATTTACCAGACAGTGGTATTGTCAGGGTGCATCAGCTTACAAGACAATGAGCTTCATTTAGCATCTATAAATTCCACTGACTTCAGTAAGAGTTATGCAAGTCAACCATTCCAGAACTGGGCCATAATACCTTGTCTATCTGTTACTTGCTATTCAAGTATTTGTACTTACCCCCACCATAAAGAAGTTTAATTCACTCTATACCCCTGAGATCTCAAACTCCACTATAGATCAGAACCTGCATAATTCAATACGAGATGTGGAGCATGAAGATTAATCATCAGGAGACCGATCCTGCAAGAAGGTATGTACCCTCAACGGCCCAAAGGACTGAATCCTAAGTGAGTGAAGTAACAAACTAAAAGTCACAAGAACATGAAAGTCCTAGTCTATGCACCAACAGGAGAGAGCCTGCATTAAGCCTGAGCGGGGCACTTCATACTTGTTTTGGGAATTGCTGTCTTCTTGGAAAAATCCGTACCACTCTCCATTTAGAGAAAGGTTGTCCATACTAAGGCTTTGGGGAGTGGGAAGGAAGAACCCCATAAATTATCTACTATTGTATTACAGCTGCCTGTATTGTTTTGGCCGAAATTAAGTGAGTATTAACATAGCTTGTTTACATTAGCAAATATACTTATTTGGTCACAGCTGTTCAGTGTGTCTTATAAATAAACAATCATTTACAGCAAGCATATAGTCAAGCAGAAAAGACAGTAAAATAGCTTTGTGTCATTCTCACTGTGCAATGGCTAGAGTCCTAACTAACCTGCTCCTTTATTAATAAATGAACATCTCTCATGACCCGCCTGAAGAGGCTAATATTTTTTTAAAGCTAAGCACACAACAGCTTTGCAAATGCTTTTTGAACAGAAAATCTGTGAGTATATGTCTCAGCATAGGTAAAATTGGCCAGAATAATTGCTTTTATCTGTCTGGGTAATTAATCTTATATGCTTATCACCATGGTATCTGAACACATATGCTAAAACCACCCTATCTAGTAAAACCAGAGAATCTATACCATATAGATAGATGATACACATTTGAAATTATTTCTGCGGGTTAGACTCTCAGTGTTTCATCTGGGAATTAAGCTGTTACATCAACAGAGAAAGATCTAAGGAGGAGACACAGCACAGCAAAGGTGAAGCCTGCTAGGCTGCTTCTTTGAACCCTCTTATGGACTCTGCAGTACTGTCATAACTCCAGAAGTTAATTTGGGCCCATTATGAATGCCTAATTACCTTCTTCAGGGAATCAATCCCTGGACATCACAGATACTTAGCGCTCTTGCTTTGCCAATCTAGGTCTGATGTTTTTATTTTCTTTACAGGAGATGTCCGTTGTTTAATTGACAAGATAATATGTCTTAGCAATCATACAATGTATTGTTATTAGCTCGGTGAACATGTGAACACATTCAGGAGCTTTGGGGCTGACTATTGTGGGTAAGTATGTATGGAAGTGTGAAAAAACACACAGACACTGAAGTCACAGATGGGAAAGAGGCAAGAAAAGCCAAGCAGGAGCTGTAAGCACAGTGTGACCCTGGAAAAGGCTAGAAAGAGAGCTTTAAGACCTGTTTTGGCTGAAGAGTCTTGGGACTGTAAGCTAAGAAACTGCTCCATTTATTTTCAGGGCTTTGTACAATCCTTGTAATTAAACAAAACTGCATCAAAGAAAACCGGACTATCACCAATTTCTGTTTTCAGTTGGAACATTCCCAGGGCCCCAAACTTTGACAATTATTCTGGCCAATTTTACCTCTGCTGAGAAATATGCCTACAGATTCTCTGTGCAAAAAGCATTTGCAACGCTGTTGTGCCAAAAAGGACGATGGTATTATTGTTTTGCATCTTTGTACGGACCATACGCTATATTATTACCACTAATAACAACCCTGTGCACCAAATGTGTCGCTGTTTGTTATGTATTTGTATTTGTGGTATGGGTCTTATACACTGTTACTAAGATATTGCAGAAATGCCAAAAATAATCTGAGCATTCAAAAAAACTATGAAAAACAAAACACAATGACCTATACAAATAAACCACCCATTACGTTTGTCAGTGGTTTCTGAAATAAGACGGAAATTTGTGTACCTAAAATACAGTTTGATAAAGTGTTTAATTCATGGGCCAAAGCTACTAAGCTCACATGCTCAATCAATAAATACGATGTATTAGTGTGGGAGCTAAACTAACTTTTACTGTTGACCCAGGCTGGAGGAAGTAAAGAAGAAGAAAATAAAATAAAGCAAACCATCAGGTTCAAGGCTAATTGTTGGGAAACTCTGTGAACTAATGTTTAGAGATGGGGACAGGTAGTCAGGATATGTAAGTTGTATTCCAAGCAGTCCACTAGTTCACAACGTAATGGTGGGAAAGTCACTTATTTTTGTGGCTCTGTTTTCCCCCATTTATAGAATGGTGATACAGTAGACGTGTATCATTGAGACATGAGTCTTAATTCCATAATCTTTTATGCGCTTGAAGTCAAAAATGAGAAGATGACAGAAAATAGAAGGGAGTCAAGGAGAAAACCATTGGGTACTACTGAACAGAAATTCAGAATTAAGGCTGTTTCCTTGTCCTTAAACTCATCTTAGTGGCACAAACACTATTTATGTAAATTGTGGTATACATATTTCTATAGGTCTTCAGAATACCTAGATAAAAACGGAGTTGTGTGTAGGTATTGTTGTGATGCTATAAAAGGTATGCACTATCAGAGGTGCAGCTGATTGTCAAAAAAGGGGGTGAATTAAGAATAAATTGGTTATAGGATACAAATATCTGACCCACAAAGGTTCCTGCCAGTAATTGCCAAAACCTGCTACCCAGCATCTGAAAGAATTCCAGGAGGTTTGTAATGAAAACACAAAGTTCACAAATAAGGCACTCAGATACTACACTTACAGGGCCAATATTGGAGACTACAGGTAAGCAGATAGCAAGATAGATGTAATTAATATGGTCATAGCAAGTAACAAATGAAAAAAACCCATTGGTTCCCATACAGTCCATCTCCCTGTTAATGTGGGGTTGTTCTTAATGTTGACTACTTTGTCCAGGGTAGTTTTAAAATTCCACAACTTCCCTTTATCAGCAAGTTTTTCCTGATATTCTGCCTTCCTTATAATATCCCGAGATTTCTAGTTATACATCTATGTAGCACCTTTTATAATTCTCCGCCAACTTTGATGTTTATATACCTCATATTTGAAAACTGTTGTGTGTCCCCTCACCCATTTAGTCACCTCATAGCCGGATTATACATATTTAACTCTTTCAGTCATTCCGAAAGCAAAGACTTGTCTAGTAGTAGAGGGCCAGATTCTGCTCCTTTTATATTCATTAATAACTTACTCTTCTAACAGCCCTGGTGATTTCATTGGGACTACGTGTGCAGCAGGAAGCTATCCAGTATGGCTAATAGTGGCAAAATCTGAGCCAGAAATCCCACCCCTACGCTCCACTGCCAACTCTCCTCTGACTGGAGAAGGGCACAGCACTTGACAAAGGACTGCATGGACTGTCAGACAGGACACATACAGTGGCTGCAGGGACACCGCAAACTAAGACCCTGAACTTGGGGCAGGAGGAAGCGTGAATGCAGTCCCAGTCCAGTTTTCCATATTTGGGGAAATTTCAAGAGTCAACACAGCCCAATTGCAATGGATGAGCCTTACCCTGGGAAAACCACCTTGGTGATCATGGCATCTCCCCTGAGCTACAAATGCATGTCTAACGTGCTATATTAATACTCAGTCTTTTTCAAATTCTCAGTTTTCTCCTTTTCACTGAGGGCTGGTCTACACGACAAAGTTAGGTCGGCTTAATGACATTTCACACCTTATGCAATGTAGTTAAAATAACCTAATCCCCAGTGTCGATACCATTAGGTCAATGGAAGAATTCTTCTTCCATAGCTACAGCCTCTTGGAGAGATGAATTTACTATAACCCTTCCATCACGGTTGTGTCTACATTATAGTGCTACAGTAATACAGATGCAACACTGAGCTGTCCTGTTGTAGCATTTCTAGTGTAGATAGTCTCTGAGTTGCATGCAGTGTAAATCAGGACAGAATTTGTCCTAGTATTAGCAGTAATGGGGTATATTATAAGCTGCTATGTTTGAATATCACTTCTAGAAATATCTGGCAGTGCCTTATAGAGGGATGCAATGGTTCACAAGTAGGATGGGTATCCAAATTACTTCACCTTACTGAACACCTTCAAAACTTGATAGTCACAATTTGGAATTCCTGTTCTGTTCAACTTCACTGACAGCTTTAACTCAATATTTCTCCAGTTCAATTGGTTTACATAAGATTCTTGGGAGCTAGATCTTCATGTGGTGTAAACTAGAATAAGGTTTTCAATGCAGCTATAACAATCTGGTCTTAAATATTATATAAATCTTGGGTATGTCATATTCATTTTGACACTGTAAAAAAAGTCTTCTGATACTGCATAAAATTCAATGAGAGTTCTCGGTGAACATCTACAATAAGGAATGGCTCATAACATGTTGTAGCTGCTAATATGATATTTTTAATAGGACACCGCACCGAATGAACATTCACACGGTACTTCTATTAATATTGCTACAATAAGAGATACATGTGACTTTTTTAAATACTAAGGAAATGGTCACAAAAGTAAAAAGCAAAAAATTAAAGAGAATTGCAGATGATGTGAGAAGGACAAACAATAACAGATTTTACAAACAGATAAGGATCAGGAGGACTGGGGGATTGTAGTCCCATTGTGTGATTGTGAGGGGAACTTGGTGACAGATGAGGCAGAGATTGCTGTGAAGCTAAATGATTTCTTTGTCTCAGTATGTTCACCAGGGAGAGTGAGGAAAATATGCCAGAATCAGAGAGAAGTTTCCTGGAGGCAGAAAATGAAAAATTAATGAAACAAAGGGTGACACCGTAATAGGTAAAAAGAAATCAGAGCAACTAAAAAGGAAGATAAAACTTCATAGTGGATGGCCTGCATCCCAGCATTCAGAAAGAGATTAAATTAAAAGAAATCTCATGCAGCTGGGTTTTAAAGACCTCACTGGAAACAAGAGAGGCAGATTAAAAGAGAAGTTAGCGCGATGTGCCATATTTTAAGAGTTCAGTGGGGGACCAGATGATTATGTCTATTAATTTGACCAGCATATTGGCTATGATTTTAGAAGCACTGATCAGAGAGACAATTTGCACTGAGAGCAGTCAGGAAAGAGACACAAGGTTTGGCCATGGAATCAGGTGCTTGGACAGAACAGGTCAGTATTTTTTAGCTTGGGTGCCTACATTTACGTATTTAGACACTTGAATAAAGTAACCTGATTTTCAGAGGTGCTGAGCACTTCTAGCTTCCAATGGCTTCAGCTCAGCACCTCTGAAAACCGGGGCACTTATTCAGGCATTGAAATATGTACTGAGGCGTCTAGATTTAGGCATCCGAGTTTGAAAATGTTGGTGGAAGGAATCAGGGACTGCAGTAGAGCTAGTCTCCAGGCAACCTAATGAGCGCCTGCATTAGACTGCCTGATTGGTTACACTGCCTGACTGGTTGGAAAGGTCAGCAGACTGGCTCTTAAACCCAGCAGCAGCAGCAATAGTGGCTGCTCACAGTATTTGCCCACAGCTTGTGCCTGCTTGTTTCCAGCTTTGCCACATTCCAGGTAATAGTTCTGATCCTCATCTCTGATTCCTGAGCTCTGACTTTGGATCTGGCTTTGACCCTGACCTGGGCTCTGATTCCTAGCTGCCAACTCCTGCTGTGACCATGTCCCAGTCACTGATAGTTGGCCTTGGATTTTAAGAAGACGTATGTGGTAGAGTATTACATAATAACCAATCTGATGGATGATTTTTAATAGGGTATTGATGGTAAAATACTCAATTAAATAAATAACTGGCTCAGTAATAGATGGCAGTGTTGGAGGAATCTGTTATTAATTAATTTATTTTACATAGCAATGACTCTAGAGGACATGATATGCATGAAGGTATGTGTATTTGAAGATTGTGCTAAACTGTGAGTATATATCAGTATCAGAATTCAGAGAAAGTGGATTCAAGGAAATTGGAAACATAACATTTTGGGCTACGATGTGGGTTAAGGAAAATAGCATTGAAAAAAGGAAAGAAATGAGGCCTGGGTTGAAAATGGCAAATGGTATTGTGTGGTTCCACTGGTGGGTGAATAAAAAGATTGGGAGATAATAAGGGACAGAAACTTAAAACCATCAGAGCAGTCTCTGCAGGAGTTAGGAAAACAAAAAGCTCTATAAATAGAGGAGATCATTATGACACTGCTCAAAAGGCTAGAGAGACAACATCCAGCGTATTGAGCATAATATTTTGCACTGTATTAAAGCAAGGACTGGAAGAATTAGGAAACACACAGGAGAGGGCAACAAGAATGATAACTGGACTCTAAAGACTACACTAATGAAGAAAGGTTAAGCAAATTAGGATACTATTCATTAATGAATATGAATACAAAAAGGGTAATAGCCAAGGTGACCGGCTATTAAACTATAAAGCTATAAAACTACCAGGCTTAAAATCAAGAGTGCATGAAGTGAAGCTAAAAGGAAGGGTGGGGTGGCTAATAAAAATAGGGAAACATCTTTATGCACACAGAAATTAATTTTTCTGGCACTAACCATCCAGGGGAGAAGTAAAAATGAGTCCTCAAAGGGAACAAACATCAGAGTTGTCTACTAGACAGATATGTAGAGAGGCCCTTATGGATCCTGTCACTCTATCAATCCTGAAATATTACAATAATGTAACTATTGGTATTAGTTTTACAGAGGCCACAATATGATGTGGACCCCATTGTGCTCATACAAATTGGTAGGGCTGGACCGTGCAGCCCTCCAGTGAAGTCAATGAAGCTACTGGTGTGTACTCCCCAATCAGTGCACTACCAAGCCCACAATAAGAGACCGTTCCTGCCCCAAGAGTTTTGTCCAAGGACCAGACTTTGTTATCCTTAGATAGGTGGAGTCATATCTTACTTCTCAAATGGTCCCACTGATTTAAATGGATCTACTCCAGGAGGATATACTACTCCATATGAGCAGGGGTGGCAAAATCTGCTCCTTTAAACGAAGATGGAATGCAACAAATGGCTGTAACAGACAAGAGGAGAGATGGGAAAGAGAAGTTGATGGTAATAGGAATACATGGTTATTTTGGACCATTTGCTAAGTCATTCAAAGGTTTTTTTCGATTTTTTTAATAGCTGTAAAATTTCTATAACACAAAAGAAAAAAGATTGATATCAATAATTCCTTCAAGCCACAATTTTAAAAAATAAATCATGGAAGGCAGAATGCAAGAAAATCAGTAATATTTTGCATATTGTTTGCCCTATACATATAAAACATACTGTAGAGTGCATTTCACAAACATTAACTAATTCTCACAGTATTCTTAGAGTAACTTTCCTACAAGAGAGGAGAAATCGTGTCAAAGAGGTTAAGTGATTGCTCAGTGGAACTGAGGGAGTTAGTGTCAGAGATAAGATTAGAATGTGTGGCTCTCAGCCCTTCTTTAAACCCATTAGGCAATCCTTTCTAATTAAGAGAAACAGCCATGGGAGAAAACTAGTACTAGCTGCTAAAACATGCCAGCTGTTTGGCTTTTTTTCCTTTTACAGATTACTAAACTGCATTCACTCAAACACAGAATTAGGAATGTTCACTGTTTCGCTAGACATATTGAAAATAGGTTTTTGCTATATTCTAAAAGAAATATTTGACAGCTGAAAGCAATATATTTTGAGCCATTTTCAACTTAAAAAAAGTCAAATCCATTACCTGAAAATGGATGATCCAAAGAGTGTTCCTTTTGTAGAACTCCTAACCGATCTTGAACCTCCATTGTATCACTATATGCTACAGTAACTTCTAGTAAGTGAATACTCAGTGAAATACATAGGTTTTTACGGTTTGCTCTCTATGTGTTTTTTGTTATTGTCAACAGATTTAAAGAAGTCTACTGGGTTCAGTGGCCTACCCACTTTGAAAGCAGTCCCAACCATACTGCCAATGCTCCACTTAAGCTACCTTGGACTAGAGCGTCAGGCAGCTGAGTTTCTTGGCCAGTCACTTCCCAAACTTCCTGCTTCTAGTTACGTGACCAGAAGTTCAGGAAGTGCTTGTTTTTTGGACAGCCCACCCATGTCAATCACAGGCCCTACCAAAAAATCACTTCTGGCTATGCCCCTGACTGGGTTAATCAATAGCTAACACTTGAGAGTGTTTGCTTCTTCATCACATAGAGGAGGTGTATAACCCAGTGCATTGGACGGATCAGAATTCTCTCTGCTGCTTTAGGCAGACAGTTAAGATAATTGCCCATCTTAGGGATTCTCACACTGATTGCACACTAGAAAGAGGATGCAAGTTATTCCCTTTTGCCTTCATTTGCTGACATTAGCTTTATGCCGTTAGCAGTGGATCTATTTTGTATGGCACCACTCTCTACAACTTTGTTTACATGGCACAAAATATAATTAGTTTACTACCCAGACATTTAAACCAAGTCCTAAAAGTTCTGTAGAAAACTAGCTATACGACATTTGCTCACAAGTTAATCATATTTGAAGGCAAATTAAGCAACTATATATGCCATTTACAGCCTTTTTAAAAGATGTGTGTCCTTCACCAAGCAGTTTTTGGTGCCCTAAATGAGACAGATTTATAGGGCTACATATAACTTCAGAAATGGGAGATTTTAGCAAGGATGCTTGCTAACAATAAAGATGTCAACCAAAGTGCAAGCTGTCTTTGCCGTATTGGTAAGCAGAGGTGTTAATGTCCTTTATGTGCACACAAGTGACAGAGGACCAAAACTCTACCTCATTGCGATTAACAGCACAGGCATGAAAGCAACAACTGTGGTAGAAGCCCTTAATTAATGTACCTGTTCATGAAAAGCGTCAAGTGCTCTAACTTGAAATCCTCTATCAACAGAATAGCGCATGATAACAAAGCCCATCCAACCTGGATTTGAAGCCACCTCTAGTGAGGAAAGGGTAGATCATTCTGCATTGCCCATTTTGTCCTTAGCCTCTGGACTGAGATTGCCAACAGTAATATCAATCATGGTGGTTGATTTGTTTGCAATATGCTCTTCTAAATTTAAGCAGACAAAATTTAGCAGTGGCTTTTTTGGGGGAGGGAGACAAGTCACAACATATCTGCATGTATAAGTGGTCCTTCTGCATAGGTGATTCATGTAGCTAGCTGTTTAGAGGGCCCGAAGGCCAGTCTGAAGATGGTTATATATCTTCTAACAATTTATCAGCTGTTAGTACACACTTTGTGTCTTATTTCACCTCTCTTGATGGAAGGTTGTGCTAGCTAGATCTTCTTGCAATGCCAAATCTTCACATGCCCTTTCAACAGGAAGGTACAGCAGAGATGATGATTTTGAGATTAAATTCCTGGTCTACTACAGTCTTAAACCCCATGGCATTTAAAATGATATCTTGGCCTAATAAAATCATTTGACATAGTTCAGAAGAATTACACCATATTAAACTCTTTTGGGCTAGGAGTTTTGCTACATTTAAACAAAGCAGTTACAATTTAAATATAAATATGACATCAACATGCTTCTACATTGAAGCTTTTGAAATGCATTTTAGAAGTCTCAAATTTCAGTTGATTCTGTTAGCCAACTGAGTATATAAAACTGAACTATTTATAATGCAAGAGTTTAGGCTGACCTGATGCCTTGTTATTATATTGAACTATTGTGTCAGAAATGTAGGGGTTTTATCTCATATCCAGGGGAAGCTGAGTACATCACATATGTAGTACCCACAGTTTCCTTGGAGATAAGTGGCTAGATCCACTGTAGGACAATCATACCAACAGCGCATAAGTGAGAAACATAAGTGAAGATGCTGACAAGGACCGTCTCGTAGCAGGTGAGAGTGGAGGCTAAAATAGTTTTTTGCATTTCTAGGGAACAAATGCAAGCCCATCAGGGAGCTCTGGCACCATAAGCGGAAGGTTAAAGTGTTAGCGATATAATGGAACAAAAAGAATACGTCCAGCTATGTATAGCAGCACCTTGATTTTATTCCAAAGCTCTGAAACCTTTTTCTTTGATTCTTTTTTCCAGCAACATGATTCCTTTGGCTCAAATTATCACTCACCATGGTTTAAATTACTGTTATAGAGCTGACACACACATCTACCGTGTTCATTTTGTTTCTAGTGCTTTGCACTCATGACTGTACACAATGCTGTTCAGAGTCAGGCTTGGATATCCGTGAATCACCTCCGCTTGCACCAAAATAAAACTTGACTTTTTTGCAACTGGTGCGCCAGAGGTTTTTTTTCTGGTCCATTTGGGTTTTATTGCTGAGGTACTAGATTAATGGATCTAGAGAACGAAGGCCCATATTTATCCACAGAATAAGCACTGCAAGGGCAGCATCTTGCAGACTTCCCAAAACGATGCCAGCAATGTTCCTTACCTGCGTTCTGGAGGAATGATCTATAGTCACGAGGAGGTAGTTCAGTCTCCATGTCATTCAATCCTTGTTAAGGCAGATAGGTCCAGAAATCTGGAGACTTCATGCAAACGACCTAATGTTCTAATGTGAATCTTTGAGCATGCACTGCCTTGTTCACATAAATAAATAATAGCAAATGTCCTGACTACCAGCTCTTAAACCTAACAAAGCTATGGTCTGACAGGAGCTTTAGGAACATGGGAATTGCTATGTCCAGGTAACTCTAGGAGCTCATTGAGGCTGTGGCCCTGGTTGCCTCTTTTTCTAAAATGTGTGGAGGGCAGCGGTTAGGTTGCTAGTCCTTGGTGTTGGCTGCTGCTTGCCCTGGGCTGTGAAGAAGATTTGGCTGCTTCCAGCAGCTAGGGGATGTTCCGACTGGGATGCTGGCTCATAGCTTAACTAGTAGGTCCTGACCCATCAGTGTGTTGCAAGAAGGGTTTAAGTGGGTCACCTGACACTGCACCCAGTGTTGCTCCCTGCCCTGGTAGTGGGGAGCACTTCCAAGCACACACAGGACTTCCTCCCTGCCCCCACACTCCCAAGTTGTGTTGTGATCCCATGCACAGGGTTGAAGCACTGCTCAGGTTTGGCCTGTTCACCTTTCCGTTACGATAGAAGCAAGCTGGTCCAAACCTGAAAAGTGCTGTGACCCTGTGCATCAGGTTCCAAGTGGAAGCTGGGTCCAGCCCCATGGGACAGGAGCTGCTGCTGGGTGAACATGGGTAGGCTTGCTCTCCAAACCCCTCCCCTAAGGGCTTCCTCAGCCAGCAAGGAGTTTGAGCTGGAGAGGGCAGCTGGGGTGGGAGCAGAGCCTGTCTTGTGTTGTAGCCTGTCTTCCACCCTCATTTAAAGGAGGAATGACCTCAAATTACAGGGGTACAGCAGTGGCCCTATTGCAGTTTTCTAGTCACAAGAGGGGGCAGGCCAGGGAGAGAGAGTAACAGGGTTGAGACAAGCAAAGCTGGGAATTTGGGGGCTGGGGAGAAAAGAGGAAAGCAGAGAGGTGCTGGTGATGTAGAAGGCACACAAGTTTGTTTTTCATGTTTGAGTTTTGAAAAAGAGCTGTTCCTCTCTCTGTGTAATACACACACTACGTATAAGGGTCCTTAAAAGTGACAAGATGCAGTTGGTAAGATGCTTTGGTTTAAAAAAAAAGTTTGGAAAGCCCTGCTCTAGGCTATGTCTCTCTGGTTAAAGCGTTAGATGCAGTGCTTAATTTGTAATGAAAGACGTGCCGGGGCTCAAGCAATTTTTTAATTTCCATAACTGATTCAGCAAGAGATGCCGGGGCTATGAACTGTGAAGCCTAGAGGTGCCAGGGCTGAGCCCTGGCGAGCCCTGGCACAAATTAAGCATTGGTTATATGACTCTAATCCAAAAGGTCCCATTTAGAGCACCCTTATGAATAGTGATGCAGTCTAGAGTGTCTGCTCAGCCCTCCAAATCAGGCTAGATAAGCTCCTAGTCTGAAGAAATTGAAAGAGTAGCTGAAACAGGAGCCTCCCAGCTCAAAAGACTTACCAGATCCAATGCCAGGCCTCTTAGGCTACACTGCCAATAAGGAAGCTAGCTGTGGTGTGGGTTGAGATCTGAGCAGGATCAATTTACTTCACATAGGATGCTAAACAGGCTTTTGGTAACAACCTAGATGTCATAGGCTCCATATTCAGTTATTACTTTTAATCCTGTGTACAGCACCTTACACTTATGCAGCACTTTACAAAGGGGACCACTTTGTGAGGCAGAAGCAGTGGCGCGCCTTTCAGCTCCACTCACAAATCAAGGCAAAAATCAGATGCCTGTGATGGATTTCGAGCCAAGATCTGCTTCTTGTCATAGAGTAATCACAGAAAAATGAATTCCAACTCAACTAAATTTGCTATTGCCTGCGAAACGATTTTGCTCAAGACTTAATGGCCAAATATGCAATGTAGCCTGGAGCGTCATCGGGCATGACTACACTGCAGCTGGGAGTGTGCTTCCCAGCCCGGGTAGACAGATACATGCGAGCCTTGCTCGAGCTAGCATCCTGAAAATCAGCAGGGGAGTGCAGGCTAGTTGCCAGAGTACACATCCAGGCAGCCTGAGCATTGGCAGGCTTGCATTCACGCAGTGAACCTGAGCTGCCACCTGGGTTACACTGGATAAACTGCTGTTTTTAGCCTGCTAGCCTGAGCCCCACTAGTGTGTCTGGCTATCCACGTTGGGGAAGAACACTCCCAGCTGCAGCGTAGACATACCCACTGTGTCAGAAGCGCTGTGAGTGGGATGAGATAGAAGGGAGGATTTCTATGACTGATGCGTACATGCCAATCAGTCAGAGAGAGAGAAAAGCGTTAAAGACATACAGCGATAATGAATTCCTTAGTGCAACATTCATTAATTTAGATAAATGAGGCCGGGTGGCTCAGCTCTTTTGCTATATAATGAAGAAAAGTAATTAAAAAGATAGGTGAAGAATCCCACTCGTGGGCAATTGATCCCTGCAGTGCATACCCACTGACGCTAATGGGAGTTGTGTGGGATTCTTAAGCGGAATATGCCATGTAAAACCAAAATGTGGGCAGGAGAGGAGGATTTTGCCCTTATTCTGGAAAAGGGAAACAAACAAACACTTGCTAAGCAACCCCGCTGGCTATAAACCCCAAATCAACGAAGTCCATGTAAAGCAGAATAAAATGTTAAATTTTATAAACTGACAGTGTCTGAGACCCTTAATAACGAGCATAAATAAACTCAACTCAAAATACTTCAACTCTCACATAAGGATCTCAGAATGTCTTACAAATTTAGCCTCCAACACCCTTCTGAGTAGATATTGGAGACACCGTAATCACTAACCAAGAGACTGAACATTTGTATTTATTTGTACATTCAAAGCCTACATATATACAATATTCTGCCAGGGAGAAATTCACTCCTTACTACACAAAGCCAGAGTATTGGGCCTTTTTTGCAGAGAAATAGGTGAGGGTGAGGGGGTGAAATTCACATGCCACTATCTTTGCACAGGGCACACTACAATCTCCCTTTTCAGTCACTAGATCTTTCCTATGGGCTGGTAAAGCAGCTGCATGAGGGTATGGATTCACTAGATCTCCAAAAGCATGGATCTAGTAGCCCGTCCATGGCCTGGTTTTAGAGCCAGTTTGAGTGAAGTACTCTGCTGCATCAGGTCCTGGATGCATGGGGGAGAGCAGGCTGTACCATGTGAAGAATGCAGTACGCACACTCTCCATGTGTGCCTTGAAGTTCCTGGAGTCACTGTCCTGTCTGGAGAACAACATCTGCTGATTTTAAGTTATAGTAATTTGAGTAATAAGTACCCCTACACTCAGTTTTCCACTCTGAGAAATAGTCTTTTCCCCTTTTACCACTGGATGACGGTATTTCTCGTAAACAGGAGAGTTCCGAGTTCTGCAGTGCTGTGTGGCTGTTGCAGATCACAAACCCCCTGCTGTTTCTCCCCTCCTTCCTCCTCCACTTCCTCCACATAGGAGCAAAGGTCAACGCCAGCCAATCACTATGGCCTGATGGTGTGGTCACGTGGTGTACTCCTCACACAGGTGGGAACTTAGGTATAAGCAGGCACTAGCGGCCCACCAGAGTGGATAGCAGCACTCCCCATGACCGTCCCTAGGGGTGCGGACCTGGGGCAAATCACACTGTGTAGGCCCCTCTTAACATTTTTATACTGGTAAAATCTGTACTGGACAAACTGTCAAAGTTGTCAATTTCACTGCTCAACTAGAGCAGTGAAACTGACAAGTAAGCCTGCGGGTAGAGCTGCTGGGCTCTCCGCCTGGCTTTCTGGGCACAGGCTTTGAGCAGGGGAGGGGAGCTGCCACCAGGCAAGTTGCAGGCGGCTGTTGTCTGGCTGCTGGTCTGGGGGGTGGGTGACTGCCACCAGCTCCTATCTGGGGTGGAGGAGGGTCTGTGGAGGCTGGGACCCAGGGATGTGGGCAGGCAGCAGGCTGCTGCTGCCTATCTTCAAGCCAGTATGCAGGAGGCTGTCCCTCGGCTCGGAGCTGGGGTGCCGATGGAAGCCACCCAGCTGCGAACCCAGCTTGCAGAACGCAGGAGGCTGCCGCTGGGCTCCCACCTGGGAGCTGAGACCGGGTGGGACACAGGCGGCTTCTCAAACAGCCAACAGCTGTCACCCGGTGTCCCAAAAAGCCGGCTTCCCAAGTCTAGGGCGGCTGCTGTCTATCAGCTAGGAGGTAGGACAGGGCAGGAAGCTGGCCACTGCCACTTGCCTCCCAGCTGGGAGCTGGGACCAGGCAAGAAGCAGGCGGCTGCCACTTGGCTTCCTCAGAAGTCAGTGGCTGCCGCTCGCCTCCCTTCACTGGGTTTTTCGCCGCATACCCCCTGCCTGTGTTTCACGTACCCCCAGGGGTACGCGTGCCATAGGTTGAGAAACTATGATTCAAAACATGAATTGTCAACATATGAACATATATATAGTAAATATTCTTAAATCAAAATGTATTCAGTTGTCAAGCAGCACTTTTTTTTAATCTGTACACTTCAATCTTCAGTGGAGATATTTTTCATCAGTTTGTGTGGAATGGTGAAATTGACCTTTACAGACATCTAATCCATCCTAGCCTAATTGGGGCCATGAGGAATAGAAGAATGCAGTGCTTTTAGGTAAGATATATTACTGTTTTCACTTAATTTTTTTGTTTTATGATCAGTGAGTTGTTTAGGCTTGTTCTCCACATAGCTTTTTATTTTAAAAATCAGAATTTTGTTCAACGTATGAGCATAACTAAAGATACATCCTTAAAAAACGGAACATGTCAGAAGAATTTGATAGCTCCAACAGAATCTTCCACTGTAACATGCCTGCACTTTCCCTAAACTGTACAGCCTCCAAATTTCAATGGGAAGAAGCCAGAAAGCATCTGGATGAAAATGTATTTTCCACATCATAAGCTGCCGTTACTGGAATAATGGCATCTGAGGAGTTCCATAAATAATATCTTCAGACTGTCACCAGAACGGATACATTTTGTCCCCTTCCCCTTTGTTATCCGCAACTTTGTCAGTAAAATGGATAAACTTTGCACTGCTATCTTTTCCCACCACTGATTTTATCATAGGTATGAGTTATCGCTGTATCTCAATGCTTGATATGCTCCCATTCTTAGAGTCAGATCTTTCCCTTGTGACAAATTTTTAATAAAAGCAGAAAATACACCAGAACTAGAGTTGGTGGGGGTTGGGCATGTAAATCTCTGAGCACAGAGATCATTATAACCCTCTTTTTCCTCTGTGTATTTTTCAAACCTACTGCAAAAGCAGCTAGTACAGTCTGCTCATGAGTATTTTGTATTTTATAAGTCACTTTTCATGCCATACTTCATATTTGCAAAATGCACTGATACTGTGGGGTGATCATTAAAGTAGTCTGCTGGGCCTAAATGTACAATCCCATTAACAAATGACATGGAATGGAAATGGGTTTTATAAATCTGTCTCCCATGTTCTATTTTGAAACTGGAGCCCTATGCATTTTAATATAGGGGTTAAACTGAATAATAATAATTTACATTTATATTGCACCTTTCATCCTGTTGGATTGTTGAACACTTCCAATTATATACATATAATGCCACACAGATTTAGCCATATCTGTGCTTGGAAGGTAGCAAGCAAATGACATAGTGAATACTGCTCAACAGTGGGACAGGACCCTTATGATCCAGGATACTAGCATAACCTCCGCAGTCAGAAAAAATACCACAGGATTTTCATGTCCACACAGAACAGACAAAACTTTGTTTTTTAAAGAAACACCCAAAGGTCCTACACGCAATGAACTCCGTCTCCTTTGGACAGATGAAGGGCAGAGTCAGCTCTGCAAGAAGTTGAAGTATTTCAAACACAAGTTTTAGGTCACCAAATCACCTCTTCTGGATGCTTTTAAACATAGTCATATGTGTGTCTCATTAATATAACTTTGGAGGGGAGGAGAAACCTGAATTTAATCCAATAGCAAATAGGAACCTCTCCAAAGGCAGTCAGTCTGATTTCTATTCACTCTTGCCAGGCTAAGCAGGTCCAATATCACTAGTATGTCTGATATCATGTGATTAGTCTCATTGAGAGAAACCAGTTTACATACTGAAAGCTGAGGATGTGGAACCATTAGTAAGAATAATTTGTACACCTGTTTTTTAGGGGGGGAAACATTTCAAAGAAGCTTCTTTAGGTGGGGGGAGTGGTAAAGTGAAGCCTTGCTTGGAAAAAGATATTCCTCTTTGGGGCAGTGTTGTTCCTGTGAAAGGAAGCAGGAAAGTAGCATTCTTACTCTGTACACATTCTAATTCACCTTTGTTTATGGAACTTTCATGGGTTTCCTGGGCTCTGCTGCTTCTGTCAGTCCTGACTCTTCAAGGGAAATCCCGTACTTTCAGCGGTTTTAGGCAATCCAAGCTCTCCGATTCTTTAGTCAGCAGTTTTAATAGTCTTGGGCCCAGAATTTCAAAAGAGCTCAGTCCCAATCCACACACCTAAATGAGGTGCGGCAGAGTATTTTGGAAAATCCAGCCAATGGCTCATTAGAAGGAACCCACTGTAAATGCCCTACCATGGGGTGAGTTCTTCTCCAGCTGACTTGATGTCATGGTGCTTTGTGGCGGGCCATGGAGTATAGCTTGCTGTTGAGTCCTCCCTTAACTTACAAAGGTGTGTTCCTGAGATCAGCCAAGGAAAGTTTATATTGCAGCTGCTTACCATTACTTGCCCAATTACCTTAAAGAAAGGTGTGGCTAATAGTAGTCATAAAAAATAGGCTGCTAGTTAAAATTAGGAGTTAGCATGTCAAAGGAAGAGCAAGAATCAGATCATTCCAAGAGGCTGAAGAAGAGATCTAATAAAAATGACCCTTAAGCAAAACTTTCATCCTCCTCCCTTGAACTATTTTTTTAAAAAATCTGCATTGTTTTAATTGTGGTCTAGCCATTCCTACTCTTCTTCCCTATCCTCTGCCCCACAATCATGTGGGATAGACACACTATCCTAGAGATGGAATACATCTTGCTTGCAGTACCACAGGCAGACGTATTTCTAAGAAGACTAGAGACTGGTGTTGTGCATGAGAAAGGAGCGCTTCTATGCATGAATTCGTCACCACCTGATCCTCTCTGCAACTTACAGTCATGGAAGTATTTGTTTCTGACTTTGCTGAATTATGGAATTTGGTGACAGACTGACTTTCGTCGGAATAGTATGGCTTCCTGGGGAGCAAGGATCAATGACCTCCTGGGGCTTGTATAGTCCAGAAATAGGCAGATTTTTTTTTTCAGCTCAGATCCTTCAGTGTCCTTTATCAAGGGATGTTACAAATTACAGTACAGTTGCCCTTGTGTGGTATTTGAACTTGTTTTAACAGTCTGGAAGTACATTGTAAAATATTTTAAAGAGCAAATGTATGTAGTGCATAGAATACATTTTTGGGATTTTGCAATGTAACACCTAAATACACTTTCCCCATGTAATTGGGAAATTGCTGTTATTGAATGCATCTCTGAGGCTTTGCTGCATACGTACATATCAAAGTGAAATTTAGAAAGCTTTCTCATTAGTCATGGGAAAACTGAAAAAGGTTCAGAGAAGTCACCAAAAGTTCAGATGCTTTATCCAGATGCATTCTAACTATTTTTGGCCAAAGTAGGTTTCATGGGAGGTGAAGAAATCAGCCTGAAGTCAATATTTATTCCGGGAAATAAGTAGCATTGTAAGGAGAGGAGAAATCTAAACTATTTCCATCTATGCAAAAGGCAAACCTACTTCCACATCAATTATACAGACAATAAATCAGGTAAAACATTTCAAAAGTGATGTCAGCAGAGGCAGGTCTCTAAGTTCTTGAAGGAGTCAGAAAAATGGCCTAAAACTCAGCAGATATTCCGACAAAACCTATCTGTGAATCATTCAACCATTTTCATTTACTTTATGAAATGTAAAAGAAAAAAAAACCATCAGGAAACCCTACTTTCTGGGCCAGTTCAATGAACACTATTAGAAGTAAACTTACACCTATCAAAAGGACTACTGAACATCACTCCCAATCACTCCCAATGGTCTTTCATTATCAGTTGAGACGTTCACATCCGTACTTTCCATTATTTCTAAACACGGCTCCAAAGATATAAATGTGATTAGACACCAGCTCCCACTATCATGAGATATGTAAGATCGTTGCAGAAAGACTCAGTTTTTGCACTGTCTTTTTAAATTCCATGAAGTTCATTCTACTCTATAAAGGGCAGGTCTATGAACTGGGTGGATCTCAACTTAAAAATAATTTTATTCTAATCATGAGACAAATCCAGCAGTTTTAAGAGTTTTGGTCTAAATGTATGGCCACTCACCTATCGCCACCATGTTTCTAGTAGACATTCCTTTGTTTCCAAAGACATTGGTTGAATGTGTCATACATCTAAGGAAAACACTGGCTGATAAGAGCAGAGGGTACAGTTCTGAAGAACAGAATGGTCCAGGGCAAGTGGTGAAGACATTTGATGGAAGGGGTTGAAGTAAAGCTTGAATGACAGATATATTATACTAAAGAATTCAAGCCCAGTTGGTAGTGTCCTTCCTAGATCCAGTGGGAAAGCAGGGAAATTTGCTTAATATTCCCATTATACACTGTTTCAGAAAAAAACATTGTAGCTATGACACTCAAACTGGGTCAATTAACCTGAATTTGTGTCAAGCTATTGATTAGTCCTATGAAAATCTGGCTGGGTGATGTCAAAGTGATTGTGCCAGTTAGAGTTTTTCTTGATTTTTATTGTGCCTGCTGCTTTCTTGGTGCACACACTAGGCCCATTTTCCTTTCCTGCCATTGAGAATCAGAGCTACTTCTACTGAAGTTAGTGGAGTTACTCCAGGCTTACGCCAATATAAAAGCAAGGGGAGAATTTGGTCCATTTTTTCCCAGTTTTGATGTCATTATTTGTTTGTGTGCCAAGGAGCTTAGTCATCTTTTACAGTCTACTCCTCCATCTTTGTGTACTCCAAACCATGCAACCAAAAATGCAGACATTTATTTTATTTTCTAAAACAAGCTGAAGCCAAAATGGGGCATAGTTTTGAATGAGTTCAGACTTAACAAATGGATTTAAACAGTCATTCTATGGATCGCGCAACTCTAATTAGGAAACATCTACAGACATCACAAATTCCCTTTTCCTTCAGCCTGCTGCTGGACGTGAGTTTCGTTTTGTTTTGATTCATATGTACTGGCTTTGGTCACTAGCAACGCATGGATGTTGGGGGATGGGAAGCAAAACTTATGGTTGCTCATGGCTGTGTACTGAACTAAAAGCCTTATTAGCCCTTTTGCTCCCTACTCAAACAAGTATAGAATAGTCACAAAAACGATGCACACCCAAGTGCTGGCTGGCTTGATAGGCAGTGAATTGGGGGCAGTCCTCCTTTGCCTGGCACAAACGGCAGTCAGCCTACATCAGAGTGAGCAGGACACATTTGTTTGGAACTCTCACACATTTGATCAGAACACAAACAATACATAGTTTTGGCACGCACGGCCTGTAGACTTCTAGTGAACTGGAAGTGCCAAATATTTTTTACTGTACCTCTTTCTTCAGAGAGAGACCCAACAAGTGCTACCCTAATTCTTCACTCCATTACCCCAGTTTTAAGCAGGGGCAGCTCCAGTGACATTCGTGGAATCACACCTGCAAAAACACGAGTGTAATGGAGTGGAGAATTGGCTCCAGATTTTTGCTGTTGATAGATGAAAAAATAAAGGTACTTAGCCTGCATTCACAAAAAAGGAAAGCATATCCCTCTGTGTGGAGGGTGGGAGGGAAGGGAAGGGGCTTTATGTGCATTAGTGGTTGCAGCTTTGTGCTCCTTTGAATTTCCTTTCAGCACTATTGATATATAGCTGCATGCTCTCACTCTCTAAGTTTTAAATTTTAATGGCTTGATTAATGTATTCAGTTTCCCTTCCATGGCTCCTTTTCAGGCTAGGAAACCCTGCTGCTAACAGGATACGGTGAGTTCTCAGTTCCCACCAATGATGACTGATGCCCAAAATAAATGGGGTGGGGCTGGCAATTAGATACCACCTCCCCTAACATGTCTCCCCAAAACAATTACTTCTTTCCCCACATACCAAATCAGCTCAGATCACCTAATTATGATCAACCTAATAAACAATTTGGGACTCTTCCTTCTTCATCAGTAAATAATTACTGCCCCCACAGCTCCTCTGTTGGCACTCCCACCCCTGCTCCTACTGAAAATGAGCAGGCCTTCCATTCTGCTCCATACTACTGCTTTGCAAATAGCTAACTGTATGCTTCGTTGGCAGTTTGAAAAAATAAACTTAAAAAAAGTTTCATGTCAACATAAAACCAAAACTGGGCACCCAAAAGTAGTGGACACTTTTAACCTTAATTTCTCAGGACCATTGTTCCCTGTCTGTAAATTGGAATAATAAAACTCCCTCATGTCCCGTGACTGCTGTGAAAATTAAATTCATATTTGTGAAGCCCTTAGATACGATAGTGATGAGTGCCATAGAAAAGCCTATGAGACAATTAATAATTCTCTCTTTAGATCAGGGTTTGAATCACGTGCAGTAAATAAGACCTAGGGCCATACATTGAACAATAATGAGACAAGAAAATATTGACTAGCTGCTCATTAGGAGTACACCTATTCTGTGTACTGATGAGAAATGGGTCCCGTGGAAAAAAATAGTATGTGATCACGTAATGAAAGACTCATAATGCCCGCACACGCAAGGGCTTAGCAAGTTACACAGGCAACTTTAATTATGTTATTTCCTAACTTTTGAGTTCTACTTTGCTACCTTAATGTTTTTTTTAATATAGTCTCTGTGTAATTTAAATTACAGTAGCACCCAGAAGACTCCAACAGAATTGCTGTCCTATGTTACCGTATGCAAAGACATAGTCCATGCCTCAAAGTTTTCTAGATTTTTCAAGCTAGTTTAGCTTTTAGGCTGTAAATGCAGAATGATCTATTGTACTGGGCACTGCATACAAATATAAGAAAAAAGGTCTCTGCCCCAAATAGCTTACAGTTCAAATATAAGCTGGGACATCAACTGGATTCAATGAACAGACCAGGAAGCAAGTAACTCCATGATAATTGTAATAATCAGTGGTTATACAGCAGTCAGGAACCATACATTTTAAATTAGAGATAGCAGAGAGGAAGGTTGGAGAGCTAGGAGAAAAGGATGATCGCTATGACAGATTAAATAATGTGCTTTTGTTACATGATTATAGGGGGGAAAACAAAGGTTGCTGTACGGGTGGAGTCTGAGAGAACATTGAATTCAGAGTAAAGGGGAGAGCAACACTGGAAGGTGGGCTGAAAGAGGTGAGTCTTGGGGAGGAATTAGGGTGAGGGTGATATGTAGCACATGGGATCAGGGAAAATATGCTGGGCATAGATGTACATAAGAGACAAAAAGAAACTCATTTTAGGTCAAGGTTCACCTCTGCCCTATATAGCCTCTCACACTGTTAATTATGGTAAATTGACATGAAAATATGATGTCTATAGAGTGAAGTTATAAAAACTTTATATGCTTAAAATAAATTGATCTCACATTGTTTCAATCTCCTTCCCCCCACGGTTTGTTGTTGTTTTGTCTCCCATTTAGGGTCTTTGTCGCACATTTTAAAGACCCCTGTCACACACATTTATGCCTTGGTGGATGAAGAGCTATGAAGCCAGGAGCACTACAGAAGTAATGCTTACAGTCTCAGGGGTAGAGGGAACTAGGGTTGCTTACTGACTGCACCACTCTCCATCACCCCCTGATAGAGTTCATTAAAGCCTCCGGGACTGTCAGCCCTCCTAGAATCAGGCTGAGTGTGATGCTGTGCATGGAAGAGGGTTGTGAACATAAGACACTTTAGTAACAGGAAAAGGCTACTTGGCCAAACACACCTGCCTTTTCTGGTTTGTCTTATTTCTGTCATACTGGGTTTGTTTTTGTTTTCCTTGCATCTGTCTCAATATTCTTTCTCCAAAAAGAAATCTCTCTAGAATTCATTTGCACTCTTTGTTTCAATTACCTTCAAAGGCAGCATAATCCATATATGTACTATCCTTTGCAGGGAGCAATTTCCCCCTCTTCCTGGAGTTTAGATTACGCCCCTAATTTTTATGCCCTAAATAGGCTCACTTTACCAGGACACAAATATATTCTATCAAGCCCTTTTAAGGTTTTAACCATCTTTGGGCCAAATATTGATCTTATCTTGCTGGTCTAAATCTGGAGTATGTCTATGGACTTCAATGGATCACTTGTTTTACAGGAAGCTCCGACTCTCTAGACAAGCAGAGTGAACAATGGGAGGGTGGCAAACTCCATGTTACTTCCACAGGTTTGGTGTTTTGGGGGGTGGGTTTATTTAGGAGGGAATTAGCTATATTATAATAAAAGTGAGGTGACAGAGGGCATTGAAAGGAAGGGGGAAAGGGACAAGGCAGAGGAGAAGTGGATAAGTGGGCATGAAGTGAAAGTGAGGAGAAGAGACTGGGAGAAAGAGAGTTGGTGCAAATGGCCAATCAGCACAGAGCAGAAAAAATCCAGTCCAAATTGTAGTTTGCTGAATGTCCAAAGGTCCTTGCTTGGGTAGCTACTGCTTCTTTTCCTACTGGCTGGACTCTTTGGCTGGTTTCTCCCTGCCCCTGCAATTTTTTTTCCAAGGCCACATAGAGGTGAGGGGGAAAGCACCCCTTGATTTTAGTGCCCCCATATTGTGTGAAGGGGAAGATCTAACCTGTAGAGTTCAAGAAATATGGATGCTGGGGTGGAGCCCCAACTGGGCCCCATTTTGTCCCCTTCTCACAGAAGTCCCTGCTATGGCTTTTTCTGCAGTTGCTCTGACTGGGTGGAGTCTAATCAGTTCCTCCCAGCAGTTTTTCTCCAATTACCTCTGGAACTCACTGCCACAAGATATTTTGATATTGCAAGCTGTGGGGTTAAAGTATTAAAGTATTAGTTTTATGTGACAGTTTAGAATTCATCTACATTTACAAAAACTAGGATTATTAATTATTATTGTATTTTTTTCAAGCAACCAAAATGTGATGGGCAATTAAATATGCTAGTATAAAAGTCTGAAGGGTACTAATACTCAGGACATAGGCCAATTTCTAACTTCAGGAGTTGGGAATAAACCTTCCCCATGTGTGTATATCAAAACGATCCATTACGGCAATTTTATACTTTCACTAAACAGCCTAAGTACCTCCATACTTAAGCACTTAATTTAGATGCCATTGTCTGAGGCTGGTTGCCAGACTAGGTGGACCATTGATCCTATGCTTTTGGTTTGGTTTTGCAAAGCCAAAACTCAGATGATAAAGCTTTGCAAAATTAGAAACAGCATGCAGCCACTTAAGACTCTCTCTAGATTTAACAAATAAATTGCATCACCTCTTTTGTTTGATGTTATATCCCTCTTCCAATTCAACCTATTACATTTTCTTGGCTATTTGTGATGCTGTTTTATACAGAAGGAACTTTGAATATAGGAAGTCCTCATCAGCAGGGTGCTCTTCACCACAATAAATGGTATTTTGTTTCCCACCATGATAGCTTCAGAGAGGCCAAGGATGCTTGGATTATTATTAAAGTGTATGGAGCCTGAATCATCGAGGAGCAGACCCTCAGTTGACTGGTAATCCTCTAGCTCTGCCTGGTCTAGTTCTATTCAGGGAAGCTGAAAGAGGGATAAGGAAGTCTGGACCTGTTGTGTGGAGTAGACCCTACTGACAGAGCAGCAAGGGAACAGACAAAGATATTCAGATTGGGACTGAGTTTTATCTGAGGGTCTGAAAAATCTCCACATTTGGAACCCTGAATGATTATCAACCTATTCACTCATCGCTACATGCCATCTTGCGAAGACCTGCTAGCCTCGACACTAAGTGGTGCAAACCCAGTGTAAAACACAGTTCAGAGTGAAGAGGCATCCTAAGAATGCCCATTTACACATTGCTGGCAAGATAATGTTTCATTTAAGCTGCTTATCTAAAATCCATGCTCTAGATCTGATGGAAGGATTTATCTCTGAGGGTGGTCGGAGAACACAGAGGCAGCATTTGAAAGAGAAGGGGAAAAAAAGACTTCTAAGCAGTCCCTAACACTTGTACAGCTAAAGAATCAGTTCAGAATGTTTGGGAGGGAAATGTGAAATCAAATGATAAGTGTAAGTAAGTCAATATTAAGCTGCTACTCAGCACACTGGGAAAATCCCTTTCTGCATATAGGAATGCATAAAGAAAATATGTAAAAAACAGTATCAGCTATCGCTATAAGAATAGTAATATTTCCTAACTGACATCACCACCAAATTTAAGGGACACCAATGATCATTTAAAAAACCACTGCTCCTGTGTTTACTTTTCCACTGCTATGACACGTAACATCTGAAATTACTGTAACTGAAAAGGGATCAAGAAGTTTTTTTCTAAATGTTTTTCAGGTGTGTATAGTTTATGCATTGGCAACCATGTCTGATATAGGTTCCCATGTGTAGTAAGATTCCCCTGTTTGTATGGCTCCTTCTGACATCTAAGGGGTCAAAATCATTTAAAGAAATAGAAAAATTTAATTGCAAAACATAAAAAGTTACAGAAGGATTCAGTTGTAGGAAAATCTATTTTAACTCGATTTCAAGGTGGTATCCCTTTAATATGTTAAAATAGTGGTATCAGCTCTGTGTGAAAGTCTTGTTTATATAAAATCATCATTATGAAAAAGTCTGAAAAGCAGACAAAGCTACCAACTATGCCAGCATCCCATGTCAATACACAGGCCACGACAGTCAACTCAGGACTAGAACAGACCTCACTTTGTAACAGCAATAACACACTTCACCAGTTTTGTAGTTTTATGAATACCTACATGTCTTAGGTGGTTATGGCCATGGTTATTTATGCTTTACCTGAACATGTCCAGCATGGCTGAACAGCTTGTAGTGTGTAATCATTTGCACACAGTAAGATGTAACATGCATGTTAAGTGAAAATGAAGAACATTTCTACAGAAAGTTATTCTGGAATTTGTGATTAACGCCATATGTAGATACCCCTATTCTGTAAAAATTAGTTAATCAGGAACAGTTAATCCACTTTAAATTCATACCCTTCTGCGACTGGGCACGCTTGCCCCTCACTGGTTCGCTAAGGGCTAATTCAACCCTGTGGGCCAAGGAGGCCATGCCCCATTGACCTTGCTGGGCATGCTCCAGCTGAAAATTGGGTATAAGAGGAAGCCCATCAGCTCAGTCTGGGTGGGGCTGGCTGCTGAAGGGAGAGGATGCAGACTGCTGGTTCTCTCCAGGAAGCTGCAACAGGCTTTGAACCCCAAGCTAAGACATGCAGAGACCCAGATGGATTTGAGGCCATTGGATAAACCCAGGGAAGGGACAGAGCTTCCAGGAGCTGCACCAGCTGAGAACCCTGGAGGCCATGGGGAGTTATGATCATTGCCCCATGAGACAGAACAGGAAGTTGTCCAGGAAACTTAAACATTGCTACAGTGGAATAATTGGAGAACTGATCAGCTTGTTTCGAGAGGATCCCCACTGACTCAGTGGAGAGTGCCACTGCCAGGGCCCTGGGTTGGGGCTTGGAGAAGCTGGAAGGCCTGAGCTCCCGAACCCAGGCACAACACACCCCTAGATGGTGGTCCACTTCCCAATGTGCCAATAGGCCACTTTATCCCACAGAGGTGGGTAACTTTATGGACTCCAGCCCTTGGGCCACACTGCCCTGTGAAGAAGAGCCTTCTTTCTGATTACTGCCCTGAGCAATGGGGTAGCCATATTGATTCTGACCATTGGACCATACTACCCTGAGGGATGGGGAAGCCATATTGACTCTAGCCATTGTGCCATACAGTTCTGAGAGAGAGAGCAGACACATTGACTTTGGCCATTAAACTACAGACCCTGGAGCTAAGTGGGTTGGGGCACACAGCTGCGGGGTGATAGTGACCCATATCCATCCAAAACAGGGGACAGGCATGCTTTCACCGTGACAACATTGTGGAGAATCTGGGTATCAATCAGGAACTACTAAAGAGGTCTGTAGGAGGGGAGAACTGTGACCTACCTCCTCCCTCCAGTTTCTTTCCTTCCTGTTTTTTGTTGTTGTTGTTGTTGGTTCGACCACCCTGAGGCCAAGTAGGATGGAGGTAGAGAAGGTCCTGAAATGGTTGTTGGATAGCTAGCAGATGGTGGCCCAACAACAGCAGGATCTGGTTCAGCTAGAAGAACAACAGCAGCATTTGCAGCAGGAAGTGTCAGCACTACACCAGGCCCATCAGGAGCGCCTGGTGCAGCAGGGGGTGACACTGATGAAGCCCACCATCCCTCTGGCCAGGCACTCCTGTGGGCCCAGGGCCATGGCAGCTTGACAGGATACCCGACATGGCTATCCGAGATGAGACACGTCAATGATCCTGGAGACAAGGGCCGGACACAAGAGCGCAACACTCATAGGTCTCATGTGGGGACTCCAGAACCCCAATCTAGACTGCTGCCAACTAGGGAAATGCCAGGAGGCATCTGGTAGGTCCACCCTCTAGTTGAAGGACGAGTGGCCTGCAAGGCAGACCCGCGGTCATGTGTCCCGAGTTACTGATGAGAGTGAGTCAAGGGAGCTGTGATTAATGTGGACAGGAGAGGCATTTCCATCACAGTTGCCCTTTTGTGCACTGTAGCTATGGCCACGCCTTAGCTGTGGGCTCCCAGGTAAGGAAGAGGGGCCCTGCTAAGCTTGTAGCAACTATGTGGGTGGAGGGCACCCCAGTGACACACCTCATCAACTTGGGGTGAAGCCAAACACTGATCTGGGTCAATCTAGTAGAGTCCCCTGACCAGCAGGGAACTCCATTCTCCTGCAGTGCATCCACAGGGACATCTGAGCATACCTGGCTGCCTGGGTATGAATGGCAGATGAATACCAAGAGGAGAAGTTCAGAGTCGAATTAGCCCTGACATTGGCTTATCTTGTAATACTAGGGTGCGACTGGTTGGGGTTCTGCGGGATCGTGCATGACTGGAGCCATCAAGGGCCAGAGGAGGACCAGCCGCAGCCGCTGAAGGAGGACTTTACAGCACAAGAAGGCATGAATGATATGGAAGACAGCCATGTCCAGACACTGGGCATCTCCCAGCGACCCCCTCTCAAAGATGAAGCAACCATCGAGACTGACCATGAATGGCTAACAGCTGATGGGGATTTTCTGGGAGAACAGCAGGAAGACCAGAACCTGAGCCGAGCTTAGGAGCAGGTGGCCCAGTTCAGAAGAGGGTGAGGAGTGATGGACCTCATAGGGCCCTTGGTTTCAGGTACATGATGACCTGTTATACTGCATGGTGTAAGAACCCCAGACAGGAAGAGCTCTGTCAGCTATTGGTCCCCCAGCATTATCATACTTGCCTGCTACAGCTAGCTCACTCCATATCCTGGGCAGGGCACATGGGGAGAGAAAACCCTCCAGAAGGTGGCCGAAAGGTTGTTCTGGCCCAACATCCACCAAAAGGTATGGAACTTTTGCACAGCCTGCCCAGAGTGCCAATATACAAGCCTGAACGAATACCAAAGGTCCCTCTAGTGGGCCTCCCCATGGTTGTGGTAACCTTCAAAAAGATTACCCTAGATTTGGTAGGACACCTGGAAAAGAATGGATCTGGATGCCTGTACATAGTGGTAGTGGTGGACTAGGTAACCTGGTACCTGAGGCGGAACACCAAGCACTGCAGAACACCAAGGCCCCACCATAGCAACTGAACTCCTAAAAATCTTCTCCTGGGTGGGGATGGTCCATGAGGATTTCCCCGGGTAAGGGATGAACATCACATCAAGTTTCGCCAGTGAACCCATTGAACCCACACATGTTGTGATCAGAGCCGAGTTAGACCCAAGCCAACAAGAAGCACGACTACAACTAGTGCAGAGCTTCTCCACTGTACTATTGGTGCATGAGGGATGGACTCAGCTAGTGAGCAACCACATCACCACTATTCCTGGCCAGAAGATCCATGATCACCATCAACCACTCCTGAAGAACATATGGAATGCAGTCTATGAGGAGCTACAAGTGATGCTGGAAATGGGTTTGGTGGAAGAGTCACAGAGCAAGTGGTGGAGTATGATCATGCTGGTCCCAAAACCAGACAGGAGTGTATAAGCTTCTGGAAGATGAACACAATCTCACAGTTCGATGCCTACCCCATGTCCCGGGTCGATGAACTGTTCAAACGTTTGGGCACAGCCAATTACATCTCCACATTAGAGCTGACCAAGGGGTATTGGCAGATGCCACTGACCTCTGCCTCATGAAATAAGACTGCCTTTCCCACCCTCTTTGGGTTACATCAGTTCATCACCATGCTCTTTGGCCTACACTGGGCCGCAGCAACCTTCCAGCATCTCATGGACCAACACTAATATGCTGCCACCTACATAGACATACAGTGGTATACAGCCCCACCTGGGTCTGCTACCTCACTGCTGTATTACAAGCCCTGGGAGAAGCAGGACTTATAACCAACCCAGCCAAATGTCATCTTGGGCAATGCAAAGTGACTTACCTGGGATATACAGTGGGATGGAAAACACTAAGGCTTTTGGTGGAAAAGGTATAAGCCCTGCAAGAATACCAACACCCAGGACAAAGAAACAAATACATCAATTTCTAGTTCTGACAGGATATTATCACTGCTTTGTGCCAGACTTTGCGCCAGACTTTGCAACCCTGGCCAGCCCCTTAATTCACCTAACCAAGGGCTCCCAACCGCAGAAGGACCAATGAGAGGACCAGTGAGAGGATTGCAGGAAGACCTTTCAGCATTTGAAGGACTGATTAAAAAAGGAACCTGTCCTATTCCACTTGACTTCGCCAAACCCTTCATCCTGCAGATAGACGTGTCAAATGTGGGGCTAGGGGTAGTGTTGTCCCAAGAGATTGATGGAGAGAAGCACCCGGTCCTCTACTTAAGCAAGAAGTTGTTCCCCTGCAAACAGAAGTACTTAATTATAGAAAAAGAGGCCATGATATAATTGAAATTGGACAGCAGGCCTGATAAAATGCAAGGCCTGGCAAAATATAGAGATTGACTAAATTGCATAGAAAACTCAAATAGAACAATGACTGAGCTAAAATGATTGAGCAAGACTAGAACAAAAATATGCTCAACCGCAGAAATATGCTCAGTGGATAAGCTCACACACAGGTCAACTGCTGTGGGGGGACCAACCACAGAACACCAGATGCGCTTAGGCAGGCTTCTGCAGGATAGCTAAACTATGTAAAATTGTTCGACCACAGAGTGCTCAGAAAAGTACATAAATACTCAGAGCAGATAGGGGTTCAGTGGACTGCAGCCCGGCTCAAGAGGGGGGTGTCTACTCTTGAGTCTATCAAGAGGACACCAACCCTAAGAAGCTTGCGAGCTCCAGATCCCAGCGACCACCTGTTGAGGATGAGGGTTTTGAAGCAAGGATCCAGACCAGAGGCTGAGGCAGAGCCTGGCTGTGAATATAGCATCCGGATAGCTCAGGAGTCTGTGGACTCAGGGAATTGGGGGGATTTAATTGAGATCTGTAAAGCACATCTCTCCTAGGCAAAGTGCTAAATTGCTTATAAGAAATAAAGGTTAATAGGAAATTAAGGGAAACAGTTAGGTTTGTTTAGGTTTAAGAATCTAGCATAAGGTGTGTATAAGTTAAAGGACTTGTCCCAGTGCCCATCTGTCGAGGATAAGGATAATCAATAGAGAAGCCCCCATAAATAGTACTGATCAGTGGAAGTGTTAACTATCAAATTGTTTGATTGTAAGAATTATTGTTAATTGTCTTGTTTGTTTGTGTTATTGTCCATAAAGCTATTAATTGATTCAACCAGGGCTGATCTCTCCCATCGATCTCAGAATCCTCGTAAAAGAACCCAGGTGTCTTGCTACCCGTCTATTTTGGCTTTTTCCCTACTAAATTTTAATAGCAGCAAGGAGGCTTTTGTGGTAAAATGTGCGGTTGATACCCTGAAATGTTAACAGCTGGGGAATCACTTCCAGTTGGTCACAAATCACACATATTTCAGATAGCACCACAGCATGAATGAGACCAATGCCCAGGTGATGAGATGGTATCTCTTCCTACGACTCTATGACTTCCAAGTCACTCATTGACCAGGGAAAGCCCACACGAATGCAGACTTCTTCTCCCGGATGGGAGGATATGACAGAGAAGGGGAACCACCACCGGACCCCCTCTTATGGTCAAGGGTGTGTGACCAGACACGCTTGCCAGGCACTGATTCTCTAAGGGTTAATTCTACCCTGTGGGCTGAGGCAGCCACTCCTCCTCAACCCTGCTGGGCATGCCCATGCTGGAGACTGGGTATAAGAGAGGGACAAGCAGCTCAGTCTGAGGAGGCTGTTGAAGGGAGTGGATGCAGGCTGCTGGCTCTCCTCAGGGACCTGCAGCAGACACCAAACCCTGAGCTAAGGCATTCAGAGACCCAGATGGATTCCAGGTCGTCAGATAAATGCAGAGAAGGGACAGGGCACTGCACTGGCTGAGGACCCTGGAGGCTCCAGAGAGTTCTGGATCATCACCACAGCAAATAGGGTAGGAAGTCGCCCACAGAACTTAAATGTTGCTACAGTGGGGAAATCGGAGAACTGGTCAACGTGTTTTGGTAGGATCCCTGCTGACTGGGTGGTGAGTACCCCTGCCACTGCCAGGGCCCTGGGCAAGGGCTTGGAGGAGAGCCCAAGCACCTCTACCCTGGATGCCACACGCCCCGAGGTGGTGCTCCACTTCTCCACCATGCCAATAGGTCACATTATCCCACAGAGGTGGGAGGCTTTAAGGACTTGGCCTCGCTGCCCTGCACACCAGGGCCATTCTAATGACTCTGGCCACTGGGCCACTCTGCCCTGAGGGAAAAGGCAGACATATTGACTCTGGCCATTGGGCCATACAGTTCTGAGAAAGAACAGCAAAATTTACTTTAGCCATTAAGTTGCACCATCTGAGGCTAAGGGGGTTGGGGCACACAGCTGTGGGGCTATAGCAACTTCTACCTTCCCCAAATGGAGGATAGGGAAGCTTGCCCTGTGACACCTTCCTTTTTCCAGATTAACTTTCATATGTAGACAAGCTCTAAATCCACAAATGTTCCTCTATTTAGTGGCTGAGGATTGGCAAGATAGCTGTGTGCTATCTTGAAAAGCATCCATAACAGCATGCAGACTGATTGCCAAGCTGGAATTCCCCAAATGGATTTCTGTGGCTGCTATATGCATCAGTTCCTGATATCATCCAGGGAGAGAGATAAATGCCAGTGAATTGCCTCTCTCCCCAACTACCCAGGGATAAGATGGACGTATGGTATCAATCAACCAGGGAAGCACTTTAAAGAGGCAATGTCCAGAGGACAGGCAAAAAAAAGGCTTTAGAGATCAAAAAGTCCTGATAGCTGAACCTGCTGGGACCTACTGAACCTGCTGTCCTGCTGGGACCTATAATATTTAAGGAAAAGCTGCAATGGAATATACAATATTTTCCAATCTTTTAGGGCTAAGATACTAGATAATTTATTTTTAAAAAAACATCAAAACTAAATCATTTAAACTTGAAGTAAAGACTCATGACCCAGCCATTCATTTTGCCTGATCTGACTTAGCAAGACAGGGAGATCAAAGGTGCAGCCAGAGAGACAGGAAGCAGCAGGAGACTTTAACAGGTCACTTTTAAGTTCTGTATTTTTTTTCCTGGTTTGTTTGCGGTGTACAAAAAAATGCAAACTTTTGATAAAATACAAAGCTGACCTAAAAATGGCTCAGGAAACCTGCTGCTGTTCCTAGTGTTTACGGCGGCAACTTTCCACACGTGTGGCTACTGCACTGATCTTCCTGCTTTGATACAGGTCATGAGACTGGGTCTCCAGTTGGAACTATCATTGAAATCGCAGCCCCCTGGGATTACACTGCTGCCACATTTGGATCGGTGGAATGAAACACATGTTCAGGTATTCGGAAATGCGGTTTTAAAATGTCGTCACTTGAGGTAGATGTTCTCATTGTGGTCCCAATCCTGCAATGTGATCTGTGCAAGGCCTTTGTACTGATGTAGATCCAATTGCAGGATTGAGGCCTAAGTTATTTCTTCTGTAATCATCCAAAGCAGTAGTAAAAAAATTACTGAATATTCATGGTAAGACTTCGCACTCTTATAGCACGTTCTATCTGAGGAGCTCAAAGGACTTAATGGCATATTGGGCTGCATTAATAGGAGCATTGCCAGTAGGTCAGGGGAAGTGATTTTTCTCCCCTCTATTTGGCATTGGTGAGGCCACATCTTGAGTATTGTGTCCAGATTTGGGTCCCCCTCTACAGAAAGGATGTGGACAAATTGGAGACAGAGTCCAGCAGAGGGCAACAAAAATGATTAGTGGGCTGGGGCACAACTTATGAGAGGCTGAGGAAACTGGACTTATTTAGTCTGCAGAAGAGAAGAGTGAGGGGGGATTGGTAGCAGCCTTCAACTACCTAAAGGGGTGTTCCAAAGAGGATGGAGCTAGGCTGTGCTCAGTGGTGGTAGATGACAGAACAAGGAGCAATGTTCTCAAATTGCCTTGGGGGAGGTCTAGGTTGAATATTAGGAAAAAGCTTTTCATAGGAGGGTGGTGAAGCACTGGAATTAGTTACCTAGGGAGGTGGTGGAATCTCCACCTTTAGAGGTTTATAAGGCCAGCTTGACAATGCCCTGGCTGGGATGTTTAGTTGGAGTTGGTCCTGCTTTGCATAGGGGGTTGAACTAGATGATCTCCTCAGGTCCCTTCCAGCCCTAATCTTCTATGATTCTATGACCTCATAAATGCTGAAGTACAAGTCCTGCCTCCTCTCCACAGTCAGAGTGCCCCAGACACTGACTTCTTCTGCAAAGATAGGGAGGGGGCAAGACCTAGGAAACCCAGAAAGCCCTATGCTCTGTAGAGTGCAGTTCTGCTGGATCTCGTTGCATGACCCTGAACGTTCCAGTTTAGCAAGGCAGAGCAGAAGTAGTGGGAATTCAGGCAACTTTGGGGCTGAAATAATGGCTGTGAAGTGACTCTACTTCCAATCTGTGGCTTAGGGAGGATTGGTTTCTTTACTCACCTCCACATTGCCAAGTGTGGCTACCTGGGCATGGCTCAGGAGAGAGTTTACTCCCAAACCCCACTGCTATGGGGAAATATTAAGCCCATTCTGAGGATCACAAAACTGAGGCACAAAGAAGCTAAATGTCTCACCTGAGGTCACACGAGTCAGTGACAGAGCTAGGTAGCTCCTGCTTCTATCTTGTGACTTTAGCTACAATACAGTAATTTGTGAATACCTACAGTCATCTTATCAAGTAATAACCAGTATATTTCCATCTCCCTTTCTTTATAGGTTTATAGCTAGCTAGGTCCTTATACAGATTGATTGAAGCCCTTTGAAGTGTGGCTACTGAGCCCATTCTCCATATCAGCTGTCATGCCAGAGTGCAAGTGTGTGAATTTTGGTAGTGGGACAGGGACATGAGGTGGTTTTAACAAGGTTCCATAGAATTGGTTGGTATGGGGTGAGAAAGGTCATTTGCAAATGTTTTACACCTCCAGGTTGGCTACCCAAATGCCTACAGTTTAGCACTGCATAAGAGTTTTATTGTTAATTGGCTTCCACATTTCAGCTGATTCCTTGCTGCATGAACTAACTGGGTGGGGAGCCAATTTTCACAGCTTCCAAGTTCTTACATGGCTTTCCATGCCGCAAAGCTACAAAATGTTTTTAATTGAATTAAGCCCGTAATTGTGCTCATAAATGTGGAAGGAATACATATATAATATATTCCACATTTATGGAAACTCCCTCTGAAATAGGGAGGGATACCAATTTGTAAACCTGAAACAATGGCTCTGAATTCTGTGTTACTAATGAGAACCCTGTTGAAATGCAGGCTGATGATCAATGTTTTCCTATAAGATACCATTCTTCATTATGAATGTTTTGAACAGAAACTTATCTGGGCCTCACAAAGATACAAATAATTAACTGATTTGCCATCATTTATATTTAATTAGCTTTTAAGCGGTAATATGCAGTCTTTGAGAGATTTCATTTGGTTTTGATGGCAGTAACGGTAGCACAGTTGGAGTGTGGTCAGACCAGATGGCACTGTTTCTTCCCCCCTCCCGCCCCATATATCCTTTGTCAATTGATCGGGGGGGGAGGGGGCCGTATTATGGGAATAAAATTAAGACTCAAGTATGCAAATGGCCGTGAAGCTGGTATTTAAAAGTTTTATCTGTGCAGGGTTAACATTTCCTTTCAGTTCTGTTATATGCTATTTGTAAACCTTCCCAGCATTCCATCTGTATCAGGGAGATAATGGAAACCTCCCCCAACCCCAAAAAGGCCACGTGGAAGGGAAGAGGCACAGTGAAGAAAATCTCATCAGCCTGCCTATTGCTTCTGAATGTGCCATTTTTTGGTGCCCTAGTGGGGGGAGAAGGGGCAGAGGAAGGAAGGGAAGCATGATTTAAATGAAAAAAATATATTAAGAGAAGATCTTATAGGGAACTTAATTTTGGTTCAGAAAAAATATTACCGCAAAGAAGAAAAGAGGTAATACAAATAGTACAGGGAAACTTAAAAGCCACACACTTATAAAAATCAAGTTCAGGTGGCATATTAAATTAGTTCTGAAGGCTAAAGACAAACTGAGTTGTGTGAATTTTTCTTATACCCAGTAGGTACTTTGCAGGTCTATACACTTACAAGCAAGGGACAATGTTTCATGCTAGAAACATATTTAAGGAGACAGGCAAGAAAGGACTGCATGACTCTGGGGGATTGGTAATGGTCCATAGGGTCTTTCACCTTTAGGTTGCCAGTTCAAATCCAACTCAGATAAAGTAATGACTGGAAGTTTTTGCTGTCTGATAGCTGTTCAGTGGCCTATGTGAAATGAATGTGATCGTAGTCCAGTTCCCTGTGGGTTGGCTCCACATCACATCTCCCCGTTCTCATTGCATTCAGGATTCTTGTTCAAACTTTAGCAAAAAGGGAAAGAAAATAATGGGCATGAAACCTAACAATCCTTTTAGTCCTAGAAGTGGCTTTTCCAGTGTACAATAGGTTTGAAGCATCTTGATGGAGCACTGTGGCTAAACTTAGATTACTAGTGGTAAATATGCCCAATGGCCTGTGAAGGATGTTAGATGGGGTGGGTTCTGAATTACTAGAGAGAATTCTTTCTGGGTGTATGGCTGGTGAGTCTTGCCCACATGCTTCGGGTTTAACTGATCAAGAAGGAATTGTCCCCCAGGGCAGATTGGCATAGGCTCTGGGGATTTTTTGCCTTTTTCTGTGGCATGGGACACGGGTCACTTGCTGGTAGATTCTTTGTACCTTGAGGTCTTTAAACCATGATTTGAGGACTTCAATAACTCAGCCTTAGGGTAGAGGTCTATTACAGGAATGGGTGGGTGAAGTTCTGTGGCCTGTGTTGTGCAGGAGGTCAGACTAGATGACCATAATGGTCCCTTCTGACCTTATAGTCTAGGAACTTGCCCTGCCACTGCTTTATAATCACTTACACTGGAGTAGCACCAACAGTGGTATCAAGGCCCCATTATCAGTACATACAAAGATGGCTCCTACTTCAAAGACCTTAGTTTAAGACCGATGACATACGTCTGGTGGGGGGCAGAAGGGTATAATCAAATTATCTCTATACAGTGAAGTTGGTCTTATGCTTCTGGCCCTCCTGCCTGCATGCTGTACCTCTTCCAGGGCTTTCAATCCACTACTTTTCGCAAACACTAAATACGTTGGCAAATGGCTTTTAAAAAGGGAAACAAAGCCAATGTGTCTTTGTACCTATAATTTAACCCAGATACATCAGCCTAATTTTACACTGGGAGCACAACACAGCAAACTGAACTACAAGGGCTGGAGCTCTGAAATGGATTTGACTCATAGGAAGCTGCGACTTCTGTCTCAGAAAAGCGTGTACTGGGCTAGCAGCCTGAGTCTTGCAGTATCGTGCCAGATAACTCACGGATCAACACTGCCACATTTGACCACCTTTACGCTCAGGAGATAAACGCCTTATGTCAAATGAGTCGCTTCCCACATCAGAGAAGTGCCTTAAAAATCCCTAAAGATTTTTTTAAACCACCACTTAAAAAAAATTACTAATGCTATAGGAGAAACATGGCTTAAATACAAGCATTTATGATGGGCTTTAATTACAGTCAGTGGATTAAAAATAAAATTAAAAATTCCATTTTCAAGGCTCACAAAACTAAGAAAAAAGGAATGCTGTTGTTTGAGGTTCATGCTTTGCTGTGTGGTAGTTTTATCATACAGCCCACACCGCCCCTTCTCTCTGCTCTAAGTTTCTGGGACAGTTTTTGAAAAAAATAAAGCTGTTGGGGGAATTTGATTCATATGCCAGGCACTCAGATGCTTTTAAAAAAAGAAAGACTATTTCAAAATAAAAATGCAGTTTGGAAACTGAATTCCTTGTCCTCTTAACTCTTATCCTCTCTGTTTTTCCTCATACACCCAACAGTCTGGCCTGGGGATCGACACACACATATGCTTTGAAAAAGGTCATGATTCAGTGAAATTTGTCCTGAGCATTTGCTTATGTTTCAGCAGCTTCATTGGCTTCTGCAGTTGGAAACATTTAAAATTTCCCTCGACATCACTGGCATGATCTAACTTGGTGAGGCTCATTCTACAGCTGAGCCTTGGAAGCATATTTAAACTTGTGATGAAGAGTGAGCATACCAGGTAAACAGCAGCAAGCATACAAGCTTTCAGGGTCTCATTTGCCTAAGCTTGCTGGGAGGATGAAACGCTATGTCAGCTTTAATGTGACAGCACAAATGCTACATTGTAGGACTGATTCATATACACCAAAGTGAAAACCTTTAAAGTGAAGGGTCTATCCTAAACTTATGTCATTGTGCAACCGCATCCAGTCACACTTATCAAGCTAACTAATCAGAGGTACCATAAATGGTGGCTAAACTACATCATAGTAGTAAGTTAGCAGGAATATGGACTGAGGGCAGAAGAAGGGTAAAGATGGAGTTGGAAAAGGAACCTTGGGAAGGTGTAAACCTCTTGAGGTCCCCTGCCAAACCTAGTCTTTCTGTATGGCATATAAATTATATCCTTTTATGTTTACACAGATTTGTAATTTACAACACCTTTTATGTCTTTTCTTGGTGTGAAATATGGGGTCTTAGGGCCAGATTTTTAAAAGGTAACTAGGGACTTCACAGTGAAGGTAGGCACCTAGTGGTAGGAATTAGATGCCTAACCTGCTGAGACTCTTGTGTTGAAAAATTGTACTAGGCATTTATCTGTGTCTTTAGGTGTCTAAATACCTTCAAAAATCTGTCCCCTGGGTACCAAAGTAAGAGGCTCCTCAGGAAAAAAAATAGGAAACACAGAGAACTCTGCCATGCCAGAGGAAGTTAGTAATGATTATTTAATATTTGGTTCACTCTTAATGTCCAGGTTTGATTTATGACTGGTTTACAATGGTTAATAGTTATTAAGAGATGTGTAAGCACATTACAGATGAGTTCATGTAATCTTAAATATGCCTCTAAAACCTGTTCTCCTGTAAAGTTGGCTTGTGGATAACAATTAATGCCTCTAGTCTTAAATGTATGATACAGATTCATCTTATTGTTTTACAGTGGGGATCTATTCTTCTAAAATGCAGCATCAACAAAGGGAGTTACACACATAAGGGGAAAACATTCCTAAATTGACAAACTACTGTTCTCAGTTGCTACACCCTACCAGTCAGGACATCCAAAACGCAGCTGCCTATGCAGAGTTGACCATCTGGGTATAAATTCAGATTTCAAATACAAGGTAAGAGATCCCTTCTTCTTCTTCTCCCACTCCCCCTCCTCTTCCTCCCCCCTTTATTTTGGACCATAAAAGGAACCTGGGCTAATCTTCAGGTGAGCTGCTACTTTTATTCAGTGTTTGCCAACAAAGAGACTCTCCTACCAGCATACAATATGTAGAAATGTGAATCCCAAATTCTGCCAGCATCTTAGACTGCGATTAGAAAGGAAATATACATGACAAGCAATAACAGAATGGGAAATTTCCAGTTAGTGGCAGAATACAGATTTTCCTACCATAGCAGAAAGTCTAATATGCCTGATATGTTAAGTAACTGGGTATCTTTGTTCTCATAGATGGATTTCATTGGCTCCTCCATTCACCATTTATGGGCTCTTATAATCTCAATGCCATACAAAAACTTTTTTGCCCATTTTCAAAAAGAAAAAATAAATACAAAATAGGACCCATATTCTTAGCTGTGTGCCTCTGAAGGATCGCAAGAGATTGATGGTAGCTCCCTGAATCTGTGGCTTTTTCTGTACCAATCTTGACACAGCTCAGAGCAGTGTAGGAGTTGTATCTATGTCAGCAGCCACTGAAGGGCTATAGTGATTTGGGGATTACTGGAGTGCAGTTTCCACAAGCTGAATCCCCCTCCACACTATAACCACTAGGATATGTCAAGGAAGTGGTGATTTGAGCTGGCTCTACACCTTGGAAGGAATCTCCAGCTAGGAATATCCCCAGCTGATTTCTGCCGTGACACTAGAGTGGGGCTCAAGACTGAGCCCTAGATCAGGTCTTCATGAGGAAATTAGGTTGGTATAACTATGTCACTCAGGGGTGTAAAAAATCCACACCCATGAGTGATGCAGTTAAACAGACCTAACCCTCAGTGTAGACAATGCTATGTTGATGAACAACTTAGCAGATGTCATCTTAACTAACATCTGTCTGCACTGCTGCAGCTTTTAAATACAGACCTGCCCCTAAACATATTAATTAAGTAAATAAGAATACTTTTTCTTTCAATCAGTTAAAAACAAAACATAAAACAAGTTAAAATCTCAAGCTCTGATCAGAAGTACATTATTTGGTAATTGCAGATAGAATATCAGCAAGTATTTTACTGCCTCAATATTTAAGAATAGATTTTTCTGAAGTTATAAACAAAGTCTGAACAATTGTTGTACAGTAAAGATTTCTTTTCTGTATTACCTCTCTGGCTCATGATCACCTTAAATGAATAGTATGCAGATTAGTATTAAAATCTTATATATGCTCTAGTATTAAAAGAACCCCAGATGTTTGTTTAGGTAACAAAAAGGTGGCTTTCTGAAGTTGTTAATAGCCTCTGTCCTTCACAACACAGTAATCAATGCCTGACTCCTGATCACACAAGGGAGTCATTCTCACCCGATCAGACTAAAAAAGATTAATTGCCTTGCAAAAGTTTAAAAAGTCCATATAAATGAACAAAGACATGCATTGTATGGAAAACGTCTCCAATAAAACACAACCATCATATAGTCCCTCTGAATGAAGGTAAAACTAAATTGTGTGTATTTCATTTTATTGTCTCTAACTTAAGTTTAGTTTGTGTGCGACAAAAGTATAGATATGCATCACAGAAACAAAACAGATAAATGACATTTTCGATGGACAAACACCAAAATGTTCCAAAGCTTCACTGTGAATTGAAAATAGATTTCTATTTTCCAATTCTTCAGGAAATAAGAGAAATCTTGCTGAATTTCAGACGTTCCTTAGCATTGATTAATGGAACAGCCAATGAAGAACTACTCGCATGCGTAACAGTTGCAGGATCAGGTCCATCATTCTTAATCAGAAAAATCAGCTTTCTAGACTCAGGTCAAATGGCTGGAAAATTAATTTTGTTTTTGTTCTTTTTTTTTAAACAAGAATACACAAGTATCTTATGGGTAGAATGTGCCTGTCATGCCTAGCCCTCACTAAGAGGAGAGAGAGGCTAAGAAGAGGTGCAGCAACTCTCTCTGGTAAACCTGTACATGGGCCAGACAAGGAGACTTCTTGCACTTTGCCCCTCAAATGTAAAAGCCAAATTCTGACCTTGACTATATAAGTGCAGCTCCCATTGATTTCACTTAAGTGTTCAAAATCATGAGTAAGGTTTTAAAATAATGAGATTTAAAAATAGAAGGGGGGAGAAGAGAACTCTAAATGTAATTTACCTTCTGAGTTTTTGAGCCTTAAGGATTCATATTTTCAAGATCTTCCTCCTCAACTAGAATAGGAATTCTGTGGCAGAGGCAGGGATGAGGCCATTTCATAAGACCATCCTTTCTCTTCCTGCAATCCCTTGCTTCCTTCACTACACATCTTTCAACTTCTACACCAAATAGAACAGTAGCCCTACAAACAAGCCTCCTTCACTTCATGGCCCTAATTCATCTCCAGAGCAGGGCCACCCTGTGTATTGAATAAGGTAGGGGTCCTGTGACAAAAATAGTATGTGATCATGTCATTAAAGACTATCATAATGAATATGCACGAGGGGATCAAATTAAGGTTACATGAGCAACCTTAATTCTGGCACTTCCTGACTTTTGAGTGCTTGGATTTGCAACCTTAATTTTTTTGATATAGATCTTTTGTATGTGATATTCAGGAGTTTAAGATCCCTGAAAGATTTGATGGAATATTTAATATCAAGCACCCTCTATTGTATCCATCCAGAGTCAATTCAAAAGACAACTTGTTTACAGTTATTGTGCCTATTCCTCTGAGGAAACTATTTCTCTTATCCTACAATATCATTTGTATCCCAATTTTAGTCAAAATGTTCCTGATTTATCATAAGCTTAGGAACCAATAGACTGATTAAGTAACAAAGAACGTCCATATATATTCCAACATTGTGCTTCCTATTGCAAGTCATTGTTTAATTAAACTAAGTAAGATTAGCAAGGTCTGATTTTTCAGGAATATGGCGCACACTCTACTTCCATTTACTTCAATGAATTGCTCACCACCACTGAAAGTCAGGCCACTAATAATTGAATCAAAAAGAAAGTGAAAATGAACAGCTTCAGCAACCACCTCATCATTGTGGGGTGAGGAGGGAGAAGAGAGAGACAGAGAGAGATTTCCTTTAATAAGGTTTGGGGGAGCCTATGAAGCAATTTTACACATTGTCATATTTGTCCCTTAGTCCACTTTCTCCAAACCTAAAGGCCACTCCATGTGGTCCTCTTCTATGTTTTTGTTACTGGCATGATAATTTAATAATTTTCCAGAGATTGCCTGTGGCTTTGCTGCCCAAAATGAGTTTGGCTGGGTCTGGATTAGTAGGGCCAGGAAAATTTTTATCTAGCAGCCTAGCCAATATGTTCCAAATTTCTGTTTAGCAAGATAGGTCAGTGGGATACTAAAAAAAGTGGAGAACTTTCTAGATTTAGGTACTCCCACTACGCAAGCCTTATGAATAGACTAGGGAATAATGCTGAATCCAAATTTTAAAAATTAAGTTTCTTGAAGTGCAGTGAATGGTTCATTTATCTGCAAAAGGTTTCAAGAAGTCTATCTCATCATAGGTGTTGTCCGCCAAGGAAGTTACCAATTTCACCAATGACTGTTAAAGAATCCAAAATTTCCTTTGTCCTAAAAGAATCAGTTTTAAATATTAAACTAAGGTCCAGATGTACAAAGGTATTTAGGTGCCTAAAGATGGAAATTGTTGCAGAGTGGGATTTACAAAGTGCTTATATTTCAATAAACCAACTTAACTGATTGGGTGCATTTGTAAATCCCACCCAGAGCCTATTTGCATCTTTCGGCATCTAAATACCTTTGAAGTCTGGCCCATAAGTTCAAACATTTATCTCACTAAATGCACTACAGGAGTTCAGGTAATTGACCTTTCGCCAAGTGGAATATTACCAAGTGTCACAAATCTTTCCAAATATGGGAGGGGATGGACTGGGAAGAATTACTTTGGTCTATCTACAAGTCCTGTTCCATTCAGAGAAGCTGCAATTTCTCTGGGAGAGAATGATGTTGGAAGGGGGAAGTCTGCAAGCTTTGAATCCAAGCAACCAGTCTAAGGCCTTTTTCAATGAGACTGTTGGAAGAATGGTGCTGAGACAAATAATCAATGTGACCATGAGGGAGGTTGAGGCAAAACTAACAGGAATCAAACTGTGCACTCAATTAATCAAAATCAAACATTTTCTTCATGTGCATGCATGCTTGGTCAGATGTGGCCCAATATAGGTTGCAACACAAGTTCCATCATGTCAGATTTAAATTCAGCTAAATTACAAAGTATATTTTGTCCTGAAAGATTAACTAAAAAGCCAAGGTCTGACAAACTACCATGGCTTTTTACATTTGTTACACATTTAAAATAATGAACGAAGTAAGTTTTCTTCACATGATTTTTATATGCTGTCATCTTGAAATACTGAATAACCACAAATGTGTTTTTATAAGCCTGTTGACACTGGTCTTACCTCATCCTATGGGTCTGTAGTCCCTACCTCATCTTCTTTTTGTGTCACAGTGGCAAACCTTCTTTTCTTTGTCATGTGTGGCTTTAGCCTTCAACCTATACCAGGTAAATTCCATCCCTGACAGGGTAAACAGTTCAAAAGAAGCTGATCGGAGCAGCACCAGCAGTAGCTAAAGCAGGTATTGCTTCATTGTGTGTGTGTGTGTAGGGAGGGGGGGTGTAAAATGAGGCCCTGCCAGTGCCTCCACTCAACTCAGAACTGAGCAAGGAAAACACCTGTGGGGACATTAGGACCCATATGGCATCCCCATTTTCCCCAGCCATGTGGTCTTAGGGAAAGAAATTGCAGGGAAATGCCAGACAGATACGCACTCAAGCCAGCAAGAGCAGCTGCAGAATCAAGCAGGGACCAAGAGACACTGATGAATAATGATGTCAGCAGAGTATTTTTTACAGATTTGACTGGACTTTCTCTGGCCTTTTGCTGATTGGCTGTGCACTCCAATGCCTCTGTGCTCTCTCCCATACAGCCTTTTCATCTCAGCCTCAGCTGCCCTACCTCTCCTGCCCTCTCCATTCCCTTATGTTTTTGTTTAGCTTACCCCCACCTAACTTAGGCCTAGTCTGAAAATTAGGTTGGTTTAACTATGCTAGTCCAGGGTGTGAAAAATCCACAATCCTCAGCAGCATTGTTAAAACCATCTAAGTCGCCATGTAGCGTTATTCTACCAACCTATCTACCACCTCTTAGGGAAGTGGATTACTTACACTGATGGAGAACCCCTCCCATCAGTGTAGATAGCCTCAAGTGTAGACAAGCCCTAAACCCACCCAACCTCCCGCCACTCACCCCTCCCCAAAAAAACCCAGATAAATATATCATGGAACTAACATGACATTTGCAGCCATCACATTGTTCACTCGCTTGTGTGTTCTACCCCTTTCTTCTCATCTGTGCCGGTGCTATTAGATTGTAAGCTCTTTGGGGGCAGGGATTGTGTTATTCCATGTTTTTTACAGTGCCTGGCACACAGAGGTCCCATTCTCATTTGGTCCCTAGTATAGCCTCGCAACCTGACCCAAACCCGATGTGACCCAAATTCATGTGTCAGGGTCAGTTCAGGTCTGAAAACAACCCAACACTCTCGGGTTTGGGTTGGCTCATCTCTTCTCATCTGCTCCTGCCTGTTGGTTTGGTGTGGCTGTATGGGCCACTCCTTTCGGCCACCGCTGCCTCCCTGCACTACAGTGACAACGTCTCACTCCACAGTGCAGTGAGGCAGTGATGGCCAGTGAGAGCAGGGCATGCAGCCACCCCTGCACTGACTCCCTGGACAGGAGGGAGACAGGCATGGATTGCAGGCCCACCTCATGAGGAGCAGGAAGCCCCCACCAGGCTGAGCCTCAAGGACAAGGCAGCAGTGGCAGCACTGAGTCCCAGTTTAAAGAGGAAATGTAATGGTCAGGACAGGTTGGGTCTGAAAATGACTTGATACTCGGTCTTGGTTTAGTCGTGGGCTAATCAGGTCCAGATTGGGCTTTAAAATTAGACCTGAGCACGTGTCTATTCCCTTGACACTACCATAATAAACATTGGGACAGGTTCTCTGTTACCTGCAAGAGCCTCACAATTTCCATCTACCCTGTGTATTCTGAGTCTTGTGTTCATTGTCCCCTCAGCCTCCTTCCAAGCTGGCTTACTTTGACCTTTTCTTCCATTTCTCCTTCCATTTTCTGAAGGTGGATACAGTTCTTATTCATCATCATCATCCATTATAGCCACCTGGAAATCTAAGTGATGCTTTTCCTCAGCTATATTATTCTTTTCTTACAGGTCTTGGTGCTTCACTCTCTCGGAAGCAACAAATCCTTACTGGCCAGGTCAATCAGGCCTTTCATGTGTGTCCTCTTTGTTTCAGCATTGGTTTGGCGGCTACCTGCATGAGGCAGTGTCATAATTGCCAATTCTCTTTTGTATGCAGCCTCTGTGTTTATGCTTCAGGATACAGCCAGTCACATTCGCTGAACAGTCTCCACAGCCAACTGGCTTCACTCTCTTGACCTGCTTTCACAGAAGATCTGCCTCTGTCTACTTCTCCCCTCTGCCTGGATTTACAGCTCTATTTCTTCCTTTGTCTTCATCTGAGAGATATCATTACTTGCAGCTAATTACTCAATGAGAATCCTTTCAGCCTTGGCCATCTGCTGGGCAGGCCCCCTTTTTCTCTGACTCTCTTCTTCCTTCCTTCATAGGCTACACAGCTACCCTCCTTCCTCCTCAAGCTCTGGGAGTTGTCTGGTCTCAACCTCCATCTTCTGCTTCATGTCCTCTACCTGCTGTTCCAGGGCAAACTTAGACTTCTCTATCATATAAATGCTTTCCCCACTATTGTCCTTGGAAATCACTAGGTCCACAACCTCTGTACACTACGGTTTATTGAACTGCTCCAGCTCCACCTTCTGCTACAAAGCTTCCTCTAGAGTTCAGTTTGCCGCCTCTTGCACATTCACTTCAGCACAGTTCTGCTGCTTTGTGCATCTGGTTGAGAGGTTCTTCTCTTCTGCCAGCCATCTGTGCAAACCCTTTCTGCTTAGTCTCCATACTGGAAACTCTCTGTTTCTAGAGCCTCCAAGCCCACACCCAAATCATCCATCACTTTCTGCAGATGGGTATGTTTCCACTTTCCTCTACTTGGCTTTCAGTTCCTGGACCTGGCACTGTTCTACAAGTAGGTTACAATACTTATCCAAATACTGTACTACAGTACTAAGAACTGAATTTGGGCATCTATATCTGCTGGACAAAAAAATCTCTTTGAGCCCACGGGAACCTGAGTTCACAAACCACATCAGTCAGACCCTCCCATTCCTATTTTTGGTTCTCCACCAAAAGCAAACTGTTGGAGCTTCCCCCTTTCCTTTAAGTGGAGGAGAGCAGGTCTCAGGAATCCTATCGCTGGTACCTGTGTCACAGAGCTTTTCCCTGATGCTGTGGTGATGTGGCCACTGCTTCAAATCCCTTTCATGTCACGGATGTCTGTCTTTCAGTCATCAGGTGCATTTATTGTCAGAGTTTCCTTGTCTTAATTTAGCTGGAAGATGATAATTCCACACTTTGCCTGGCACACAAACCTCCAGTGGAAGTCCAAAGTAGAGCTGAACACAAATCAAAATTAATTTCTATCCTATGGGAAATATTAGAATGTCAACATTTATTTTCATTGCAAATCATGATGAAAATCACAGAATGAAAAAAATTCTATTTGGAATTCGCAAAGTATTTTATTTTGTCATTTTGAGACCAAACAAAATATATTCCTGAATTGAAACATTTCATTTTGGTTTATTGAACTGTTGCAAAACATTTTGTTTTCAGTCAATTTAATGTTAAACTGAATTTCTCTATGGTGCTATACTGCCTGATGGAAAAAGTAATTCAGATGATTGATGCCCCCATTCTCCCCTATGACCTATGCTTCCTGGACAGACTACATTTCCCATGATGCATGTGAAGTAATGTGATTCCCACTATGCACCATATGACTTGTTCAGAAGGGCCATTGCATTGCATCGTGGAAGATGTAGTCTCATTAAGGAGCAGAGCCCATGGGAATGAATGGGTACGTCAGACACTTGAACTACAAGTCCCATTAGACAGTATGACACCATAAGATGATGCACTTTAATATTGAGCTGACACTGCAGAAAAAGGTCAGAACAATTCAATGAACCAAAATATCTTGGTTCAGTTGGGGTTGAACAGGCCCCAAATGAAATATTTTATTTCAGTTTTCCCAACATAAAACCAAAATTTTCAGTAAAATCAAAATTTTCCTACAAAAAATTGAATTTCTGTGATAATAGCATTTTCTGTTAAACAAAGTATCAGAGAAAATACATGACTAGTACTACTCCAAACAAACTAGCTTTTTCCAAGCCACTCTTGGCCCAGTTTCTGGTCCCTGTATGAGCCAAAAGCCTTTGAGGATCTGAGCAATCTTCCTCCTTGATGCAGAAGAATGAAGGGTTGTCTTCTTCTCATCCTCCCATGGAAGCCAGATCTAGGATCCCTCAACAATAAACAGGTACCTACTCTTGTATCCCACTGGGGAACAGGAAGCAGTTCGATATACCTGCTCACTTTTTTCAGCATACACTGCAGCCAAGCTTCACACTCTCTCATCAGTCCTTCTAGATGGCAAGGCTCACAAAGCTTGAATTTTGACTCTCGTGCTAAGCCATAAGCCTGTCTTAAAGGTCACAACACATAGTAACACCAGTCTAAGAGTATGTCTACACTTAAAACACTACAGCAGTGCCACCCACTTTTGGGGCTATGTTGTCATCCTGTGGGCCTCCCTGTTGGAGAAGCAGCCATGGTCTAATATTCTGCTGCAGCACAAGCAACATCTGGGTCTGAACACCTGTCTTAGCCTTACCCACATGTGAGCAGCCATGCTGTAAAGCCACACCCAAGCTACTGTCCTCGCTGCTGCTGCTGCTGCGCTTCCTTGTTTGTGTCACTAGGGCTGCTGGGGGCACATCCCATGGTTCTCTGTAAGCTAAACTGCTCTACAGTTCTCAGTGAATTGTGGGGGAAGCTGTCTTCTCTTCTGGGCACGAGGGGAGAGGGTGAGATAGTGGGAAAGCATTAAAAAACTATTAGCACTCAAGTGATTTAGCCAGCATCCTCAACGCAATGTGGGCAGGTTACCAGCCTGAATGAAATTGAAATCGGGCCTTTAATTCATACTTCCAGCCATGAAAGCCAATCTGGGTTCAAAGCATCACTTAACTAGGGTGAGAGTGTTTGTATGTAGATCAGGAGAAGGAGGGGCAACACCTGGGTGAGAGCTTCAGCTAACTCTGTAGTGAAGACAGGCCCTAGGACACTGGCTCAAATCCAATCCAGATAACTCATTACCATCAGAAAGGCATTTAAAGGCCTATGCAAAATGAAGTTGTGGTTTCAGCTCCATTTACAGAAGTCCAACATCACAAGAAGAGCACTGTCCAAGGAATCTCAGTAAAGAATATGGTCTGGCATATGGAAATGCCTTGTGGTGGTCCATCTGAATCAGAGTTCAAGCACCTTACCTGGATCCTTTTGTGGATAAACAGAGTCCCCTCCCCCCAGACTCAAAGATGTCAGAGAGGCCTTTTTCATAAGTCTTTATATTCACTTTCAAAAAGAAAACAATACTGGTCCAGATCCTCAGCAGGCATAAATCAATGTAGCTCCTTTGAAATCAGAGGTACATCAGTTTACAGAGACGGAGTATCTGGCCTATTATATTCCCTAGACCAGTGGTTCTCAACCCACAGCCCAATTGTGGCCCAATCAGCACCCAGTTGTGGCCCGTCACATCTTCAGGGCCATACAGGTGGTGTGTATATATATATATTGTAAGGATGTGACCCATGTAACACAGAGAGCTGCATATGCAGTCCACAGTGATAAATAGGTTGAGAACCACTGCAATAGACTGTTTCTATAAGAACATAAGAATGGCCATACTGGATCAAAGCAGTGGTCCACCTAGCCTAGTATCCTGTCTTCCCACAGTAACCAACCAGGTGCTTCAGAAGGAATGAACAGACAATCATTGTGTGATCAATCCCATGTCAGCCACACCCAACTTCTGAAATTCAGAAGATAGGAACACCCAAAGCATAGGATTGCATCCTTGACCATCTTGGCAAATAGCCATTGATGGACCTATCCACCATGAACTTATTTAATTGTTTTTTAAACCCTTTTATAATTTTGGCTTCCAAAACATCACTTGGCAACGAAGTTCCACAGGTTGACTGTGTGAAAAAGTATTTCCTTTTGTTTGTTTTAAAACTGCTACCTATTAATTTCATGGGGTGACCCCTGGTTCTTTTGTTATGTGAAGAAGTAAATAACACTTCTTTATTCATTTTCTCCACATCATTCATGATTTTCTAGATCTCTATCATAGCCCCCTCTTAGTCATCTTTTTTCCAAGCTGAAAAGTCCTAGTCTTTTTAATTTATCTTCATATGGATGCTGTTCCATACCTGTAATCATTGTTGTTTCCCTTCTCTTTTTTCCAATTCTAATATACCTTTTCCAATTCTAATATATCTTTTTTATGATGGGGTGACCAGAACTGCATGCAATATTCAAGGTGTGGGTGTACTATGGATTTATATAGTGGCATGCTGATATTTATTGTCTTTTTATTTATCCCTTTCCTAATGGCTCCTAACATTCTGTTAGCTTTTTTGAGTGCTGCTACACACTGAACAAACGTTTTCAGAGACCTATCCACAATGACTCCAATCTCTCTTTTTTGAGAGGTAACAGCTAATTTAGATTCCATCGTTTGTATGTATAGTTGGGAATATGTTTTCCAATATGCATTACTTTGCATTTAGCAACACTGAATTTCAGGTGGCATTTTCTTTTCTAGTCACTTAGTTTTGTGAGATCCCTTTGTAACTCTTCACTGTCTGCTTTGGACTTAACTAGCTTGAGTAATTTTGTATAGTCTGCAAATTTTGCCAATTCCCTATTTACACCTTTTTCCAGCTTGTTTATGAATATGTTGAACAGCACTGGTCTACTGGTCCCAGTACAGGTCCCTGGGACACATTGCTATTTACTTCTCTGCATTCTGAAAACTGACCACTTATTCCTACCCTTTGTTTCCGGTCTTTTAACCAGTTATTGATTCATGAGAAGATCTTCCCTCTTATCCCTTGACTGCTACTTTGCTTAATCTAAGTACTCTAGAGTGTGTAAAGTTTGCTTTGCTTAAGAGTTTTTGGTTAGGGTTCTTGTCAAAGGCTTTCTGAAAGTCAAAGTATTCTATATCCATTGGATAACCCTTGTCCATGTTTGTTGCCCCCCTCAAATAATTCTAATTGATTGAGGCATCATTTCCCTTGATGAAAGCCATATTGACTCTTGCCCCAACAAATCATATACATCTAGGTTCATCTGATAATTCTATTATTTACTAGTTTCAACCAGTTTGCCTGGTACTGAAGTTAGGCTTACCAGTCTGTAATTTCCCGATCCCCTGGGACAGGTTTTGTGTGTTTTTTTTTAATTTTTTTAAATTTTTTTAAGAAGTCTCGTTAACTATTCTCCAGTCATCTGGTATAGAAACTGATTTAAATGATAAGTTACATGCCACACTTAGTCATTCTGCAATTTCATATTTGAGTGCCTTCAGAACTCTTAAGTGAATGCTTTATCAAATTTATCAATTTGTTCCAAATCCTCCTCTACTGACACCTCAATCTGGGACAGTTCCTCAGATTTCTAAAAAGAATGGCTCAGGTGTGGGAACCTCCCTCACATCCTCAGCTGTGAAGACTGATGCAAATAATTCATTTAGCTTCTCTGCAATGGCCTTATCTTCTTTGAGTGCTCCTTTAGGACCTCAATCATCCAATGGCCCCACTGGTTCTTTGGCATTCTGATGTCCTTAAAAATGTTTTTGCTGTTAGTTTTTGAGTCTGTCTAGTTGCTCTTAATCCTTTTTTGGCCTGCCTAATTATACTTCTGTACTTGACTTGCCAGGGTTAATGCTCCTTTCTATTTTGCTCAGAAGGATTTAACTTCCAATTTCTAAAGGAGGCCTTATTGCCCCTAACTGCTTTCTTTACTTTGTTGTTTAGCCATGTTTGAGGTAAATATAAGTTTTAAAAGATTGTTTTTCCTGTTTTAGTTTAGAAGAGCTCTCCTTCAGGTCTGGGAAAATAACTCAAAGTGTCACTGCTCTGTGTAAGCTCAAAAGCTCATCTCTCTCACCAACAGAAGTTGATCCAATAAAAGATATTATCTCCCCCATCTTGTCTTTCTAATATCCTGGGACCAACATGGCTACAACAACACTGCATACAAAAATGTGCATAAGGACAGTATCTTGCTCATGAAGGGATGGGCAGAATGACCTAATATTATAAGGCTTTTCCATCTCTTATCCTCTGGTTTATATAAAGAACATCGATATTTTCCACAGAGCCAGCTGAGTGGGTGTTTGAGAACATGTACTGTATACACATGTCCACACACTCCAAAAGGTTAAATTGTTGTCTCTTCTGTTTAAATCATGTACTGTGTGTTGCCTTTTAAACTTGGGATACCTTGGCTTTGTTTTCATATTCACTTTTAAGCAAAAATACATGTTGCCATAGCAATATCATTTTACTCTGATTTTTTATCACACTGGCTTTTCTTTGGATTTCTGCAAACTGCAACAATCATCACTCCTATGTCAAATTTGAAGCCACTTACTTCTTAGCAACTTTTAACTATCTCAAACAATATACACACAGTAGAAAAGATGTGAACAGGCCTCTGTGTCAAAGGGATTTCAAATTTAAATAATAATTCAGAATAAAACATCACACCTGTTTTCTTATTCCCATTCCTGTGCCTTTACATTTCAGCTTCAGCCATATATTTTATTCTGCTGAGCTTACTTTACAGAATAAACACACAGTAGCAATTGTGCTCCAGTGATCCAGATAATTTTGTACTGCATTTTGGAAGGTCTAGTTTACTTAGCACACTTCCAGTATCACTATCTTTAAAGATAAATACAATTGCTTAACACAGACATCCGAATCACACTTTATCTATAGCAAATGGCTTTCAGACCAATGAAACAAATATGCTCCAGCACTATGAATTTGTCTATACCCTTAAAGTAGGATACAATTATTACGCAATAAGCTATTTTGCACTTATATAGCACTTTTCATCTAATGATTTCAAAGCACTTTAAATAAAAGTGGATAACTATTATACTTACTATTTGACTGATGTGGAAAGCAAGGCACAGAGAAATTAAGGCCAACATTTGCAAGCCACTAGGGGGTCTAATGTTAGGTACCTAACTCCTCTTTTAAATAAGTGGAATCAATGGGAGTGCTAAGTACTTATGAAAATCAGACCATTTATTCAGGTGTTTAAATATGCATCTTGGCCACAGCAATTTGTCCACATCAACACAACTAGTTTGTGGTAGAGCAGAGCTTAGAATCCAAGTGTCCTGGCTTTACATTTCCTACTTTACCTGAGACAATGCTGCCTTCCATATTAATTAATTCTGGTTTTCTGTGTTTGTTTAGTGAAGTATATTTGAGATTATTTTTGGCATCTTTATAGTGGGTCATGAAACAGCATGTTTTGGCACTTGCTAGCGTCGCTACAAATCTGCTTATTCCGAGCTGTCGTCCCTGCACTACCCAGAGTCCTAAGTAGAAATCTGACAAAAGCTGGTTGGTCTGTGGACTTCTGCAGTTTTGCAAACTCTTTTTCTCTGTTTTTAAAAATCTAATTCTATCTGAAGTATTTTAGACAGGCCTTTACTTGTTAATTTTAGATTTAATTTAGTAAATAAGCAAACAAACAATATTCTTCATCCCCTGATCACCCATTGTATGTGCTGGTAGATGCTAAGTGAAGCAAAGGACCACAGCAAAGAAGCTGAACAGGTATCTGTTTTATGAGACCCATTTGCTCACACTCGGCACAGCACCGTTCTTCAGGGGTCTGAATGAAACTCTGATACTACTAATAATGATGTGGGAAAATCAGTTGTGCATTACCTACTAGTGTAAATTAATTCTCTTTTTCTTATTTCTGTAGTTACTTGCAGGGATTCGGGGGCTGAGAAATGAAACCACAGGGCTATGAATGAAACCACAAACTGAATTTGTTTAGGAAGCACATGTAGACCATAGTGAGATATTGTACTTAAAATCTAGTAATGCGACTAGTTAAAAGCCAGTGGATTCTGGGACTATGGCGTGGATGGGGGGGATAAGGGGAGGGACAGAGGTTAGGCCTCCCAGTATGTTGGATCCAGGAGCTCCTCAGGAAAAGGGGCCCCTGAAAAATAAGAGTTGATGTGCCCTTCTGGGTTTCTGCCCACTGCCACTGATGCTGCCACTGCTGGCTTCATTAGCAGCCACAAGAGGGGCCATGGCATGAGTTAATGCTACTTCAAGCAATATTTCCCATATTCAAATGGAAATCCAGAGGGTCATCTTGAATTAATGCTTCTCAGAGATGCTGGGTATAAACTCCAGCCCCTCTCGTCCAGTCCCTGTCCCCACACCACAGGGGAGTATTTCCCCATGCAATCCCAGGGACCGGTGCTCATACTGCAGGGCTCCTTTGTACACCCTTTCAAAATTCTGCTTTGTACCAGTCTCCTCTGCTTATGAAAGTGGAGGAAAGTTTTGGGCCTGAATTTTTAAACAATTCTATATTTTCTTGGGTATTTACTGAGGAGACATTGCAGATTTGGATAACATTTTCCTTTGGATAGAGAAAGGGCCATTGAACTTGCTGGAAAACTTGCTGGCAGTTAAGTGTAAGGATCTGCAAGAAGATTGCAGCCTACACTGTGTTTTTAGCAGGTCTGTTGTAAGGTCAATTACTTATTCTATTTTTGGTTCAGTGAAAATACAAATTCCCCCTGTCTTTAGCTTCCTGCAGGGTCTCAATTTTCTTTTTCTTTTTAAACAAGTTTATTCCTCTCTCTGGTATTCATCTAAAAGAGCTCTACCCATTGTATTTCTGATTACATTTCAGCTTTGATGCACAATACTTCTTCATAGGTACTCTACGATCATGAATTTTCTATTGTGTCAACAGTAAATTATGGGCCTGATCCTGCATTCCGTGGACACCATGATAAAAGCCCGTTCAATTAATGGGAGTCTTTCCATTGACTTTGACAGGCTTTGGGACAGGCCAGTTGTATTTGCTGTGACTGCAACAGAAGTACTGGGTGCAATAGGTATGCAGCTTGAGGTGGTTCATCTGAAGTAAAATTAAAATGTTCAATTTTTTTTGTTCACTGAAAAATACAAATAATATGTTTATAAAAGTAGAAGAGTCCTTTAATGATAGTATAATCTACTCTGTCTAATCACTCTGCAAGAACTAGCTGGACACCGATTATGAAACAGTATGGATCTGGCTAACCTAAATCATTTTAATCTCTTCTTTTTAAAATAAAAAATCATGAAAAACATTCTAAGTGTTCGTTGTGAATTATCACCCCTATTGTCATCAGGGTTCTTAAAAATATTCTTGGGGTTATGCTCTTACCTGGATATGTGGTAATTTACACCTATATCGCCAGGTGCACTGAGGCAAGACCGTACCCTTTGATATTGGGTTTAATTTGATTTTATAACCCACACAATTGCCAGGATGATTTAAGGATTACATTTTCTAGCACACGAGCTATATATCCTTGAAAACAGCTAGAAACATTTTCTTCTCTAATTCTTATTGGTGTATATGAGCCTTCTCTGACATTTTTAGCTTCAACATAACTGCTCTCTTTAGTCTGCTAAGAGCAGCAGCAGCCTGTGATCAATCACAGTTGGCTGGCCCATGTGATCTAAACAACTCTGCCTGTCCTTTGGAGCAGAGATGGTGTCTATGAACTATAATTTAAAGACCCTGGAATCTCATTTTTGCAACCAATGGAATTTAGAGAGAGAAAGAAATACAACTTTTATGTCATGATTTTTTCTACTAAAATTTACAGTGGTTATTTATAAACACTAAATTTAGAAATATGTGATGTTTTGATTATTAAACTCTCACTTTTTTTAGAAGGTCATATTAAGGCAACTTATCTCATATTGCCAGCAGCTAATGTGAACCTGTCATCACAATAGTATATTTGCAAGACTGGCTAACCTAACTCAATGCAGAATTTTGATTTTGGTTGCCATACATTTCTATCATTATCCATATATATGCATGGTGTGAATGAGGCATACACACCATTCATCCTTGCTGATGAGGGAAGCAGAGTCTGATAATGACTGGATTATTAATGGAATACTTGAAGTTATTGAAAACTGACCAAACTCCCATTGACTTCAAAGGAAGGAGAACAGAATCCAAAAAGTGAGAATGTATGCCATTATGCATATATACTGCAATCGGTAGTTGACTACTATTTATAATTACCTGATTGAAAGAGCCTAGATGATATTGATGGTATCTTGTCATTTTGTTTTTTATTCATTTATTTATTTATATAGCGCTCTGTGAATTAAGAGCTTCATAGCTAAAAATACGGTCAAAAGCTGTGTCTATCCAAGTTTTGTTTGGCACATTTCCCTAGATCGGTGGAGCAAAAGCAGCTGAATGAACCTTTGTCTCCCCCCAATCATCAGGGCAGTGAGGGATCAGTTCAGTCCCTTCCTTAGCAGGATATCTGAACACCTTTGAAAGCTGTGCATGCCTTTACAACATCTGCATGCGATTTTATAAATTGGGAACTGAGCTACAGAGAGGCTAAGCGACTTGCCTACGGTCACACAAGAAGTATGTGGCATAGCAGTGACCTAAACCCAGCATTCTTAAGTGCTAGATTAGTGCCCCGACTCCTGGCACTCCTCTTTGCACCTTATCTCTTCACCTTATTTCCTGGGACACTGGGAGCTAGCTGGGAATGGCAAAGAGCTAACTAGACCAGTACTAAACCGGGTACTGATTCTCCAAATCAGGACAGCTTTACAGCCCGTTAGCACTACTTTGGCAGTGCAATGGGGATGTAGCTGGGGCGATGAGCGAGGGGGGCCATATTGGGCCCACAGTCCCTGCCCTGATGACTTTACCTTCTAAAGAGCCTAATCCTATAAGGAGATGAGCATCTCCTGTGAGGCACTGAGAATTACTATCAAAGGATATAAAGACTGTCAGCACTTTTCAAGAGGTACCTAGCATCTTACAAGACAGGTCCTAATATAAGCTTCAAAATCAGGTCCCCATTACTGTAGTGAGCGATCCTCAAAGGGGCTGCTCACATTTGTAAGAATTTCTTATGTGAGAATGGTTTGCAGGAGCTGATTCCTCAATTTTAAAGTAATTTTCCCATTCTCAACTGTTGTCCATTTAAGTGTGTTTATGTATTGGTTGTTTGTACTTGCACTTCATAAATATTTTGAACATAAAAACAATTTTTATGACAAAATGTGTGTTTAACGTAGCTCTACGGAGATCAGGCCTTACTGCAGCGCTACTTACTCAGGCAACAATATAATAATGCATGTTTCTGTGTGGTTGTGGCAGGCTTGGGCCCTTGTTGAATTATAACAGAGCAAATAAGAGACAAGCTGAATTTGCTCCATTGTAAAATGCTGAACGCAAGTTTGGACCACTTGGGGAGAAAATCATGTAAACATTTCAGTAGAGACTCAACTGCGCTGGAGGCAACTGCTTGTGAGTTATCTAGTCTGTCCCTTGGTGTTACAGAGTCAAGGTGGGCGAGGTAGTATCTTTTACTGGAACAAGTTCTGCTAGTGAGAGAGAGAAGCTTGCCAGCCACACAGAGCTCTTCTTTGGATCTTCTTGGTGTTATGGAAGGATTAAATCTTTCATTCCTCAAGTCAGTGGTCTGAAGTTCTTTCATTCTGTGGACCACTTTAAAACAGTGAGAATCACCTCATGAACCCACTGATCTTTCCAGTGCACAGTCTCCCATTGCTTGCTTCTCAGAGTATTTAATTCAATAAACCATGAGGAAGGATGACACAGACCACTTGCAATTTACAGAACACAGGGTGAGAACTTCTGTCCTCATCCATCCCTACTAAGTGGGTGGTTAGTCAGACCTGGACTAGTCTAGTCACACTTTGGCAGGTTGTTTCATTGCCTGACTCTTCTTATAGTTACATTCTGAAGGCTAAATTTTCCTCTCTGATATTGTGTGTCCCCAGCATACCAGTGTAGATGGGAGGACAATTCACATGAGAAATTTTTCCCAATATTTAATCTTAATTTTCCCTGCTGTAACTTAGTCCCATTTCCACTTGTTTTTTCTTCATTGATTAATTGAAATAATTGATCCATGTCTTTTCATTTATCTCTTCTGTAGACTGAAATACTCCAGTTCTCCTAACCTTTCCCCCAAAAGTTTTATTTTCCAAACTTCATTTAATAATTGATATTTGGTTGCCTTCCTTCTAAACTCCCTCCAATGCATCCAGGTATCTTTTTCAAATGTGGTGCAAAAAACTGAGCATGATGCTTCAACTGAAGCCTAGCTAGAGCTCAGTACAGAAGGGCAGCTACTTAGCTTGTTTATTTAAAAACATTACTCTAATTAATTGGACCCTCCCAGACTATGTTTGTTCTAGTGGATAATGTACCAGAATGGAGGTTGGGACACCTAGATTCTATCCCTGGTTCTGCCATTCAACTGCTATATGACCTTGGATAAGTCACTCAGAATGGGATTCACAAGGAGGAGGTAAGTGCTTAACTTCCACTTTCAAGTACTTAAGTCCACTCAGCTGGCATCTAACCCTGGAGGTGTCCAAAGTCCCTACCTCCCTAAATTTCCGTAGCTGGCCATGTGCCCAGACACCTCAATCCTGATTCCAAATAGTAGTTTAACACCTACTGCATGCCTCAGACCCAGGAGGCATTCATGAAGGGGGCGCTCCCCCCGCAGGCCTGCCTGTCTTGCCTTTGGGGCCTGATCCAGCAAGAGTGCTCAGAGCATGTCAAAACCCTCACAAAAAAATTGGAGGAGGAGGCTATCCTCTTATAACTTTCAGCCCAATTGTTAGAGCACTCAGCCATGATTTGGGAGAACCAAGTGCAATTCTCCCTAAGCGTGGTGTGGACAAAGGATTAACTTGGGGTCTCCTACTTCCTAGGACAGAGCCCAAAGCACTGGACTCTCTCTCTCAATCTCTCCGACTGAAGCTGTTCCACTGGATATAAATAATTAAATAGTCTATTGGACTAGGAGAACTGGAACCTGAGTGCCCTCCCTTTCAGGTGAGTGCTTTAACCACTGGACTATAGAATCAGTCTCATTCTTGCTCTGGCTCAATGCATATTTAAGTACTTTATACAAAATGGAAGAGCTTCAACAGAAAAGACTGAGAAACCCTCACCTCAGAATATCCTTCAGCCAAGTGCTTGGAGTATTCACCTGGAATGTGGGAGACAAGTTAAAATCCCTTCTTCACATTAAGTAGTAGTGCACATTGAATTCAGGTCTCCCATACCCTGCTTGAGTGCCCGACTGGGCTAAAAGTTAAAAGAGGAAAAGCATTGTAGTGCCTAAGTCCCCCTTGAGTATCCCACCTCCAATCTTTCTGTGCCTCAATTTTCCATCTGTAAAATAGAGATAATAACGCTTATGCTTCTCAGTAGAGAGCCTTATGGTTATGGATAAAAAGCAGCATAGCAATGGCGAGTATGATTATTATGTGCATTCTTTATAAAGTTAAAGTATGTAACTTCCCTTCTAATCAATTAGAAATTCAGAAACTTCTGTGAAGTTTGCAGTTCTCTTGGCTTTTTTTGGAATATTGTTCAAGAGTCCTGCAACTATTTCCCTATGTTCACAAGGGCTGTCCATTGGCATCCGACAAAACCAACTGAATTTAGTGGCATAGACATTACTCTCTTTCTAAGTGAACCCCGAGTTCTCAAACACACACCAGGAAACGAGATCCTTTTACAGCTCCGGGAAAAGCACTAGTAAGAGAGTATTTTCCCCATACAAAGCATATGAGCATTGTGGTATTCTCTTGGGAAAACATAATGAATATACAAGAAAATAATTAGAACAATTCTAACCTATTATACTATTTCATAAAACTTTGTAAATAGACAGGTCTTAAAAGACTGAAGTGCATGGAACTTGATACTAGCCTCTCAAATTTCCATGTACTCCAGGGGTTTCCCTGATAACATAAAGACACATGGGGTAGGTCATAGACAAAATTATTAGGAATTTCTGTTTCACGATGAACTCCAAAAGGAATACTATATATTTCTCAATATCCCATATCAGGTGAATGATGATTTATTTAGAAGTCCAGAGGTACTGATTTAAAAAATTCACTCCCAAAGTGCCAGTGTTGCAATATACTAACATTACCAGCTTCTAACTTCAATTCAGTTGCATCCATGTACATTCATAAGCTAAGCTAGTAGAGTTTGGCTTTCTGCCTTGATGGGAAATGCATGAATTGGCTGTATTTGGAAAGCCCTAAATAAAATGACATTAAAGAAGGTCACTTTTGATAAATATTAAAAAAACACAATTAGTAAACACTGCTAACCATTCACTGCTGCAAGTTGAATCCTCAGTTTGAAATTTTTAAATGTGTGTCTGTTTTAGGGTAACTAGCATCACTTTTTTTGATTTGACAGATCAAAGAATTCTATTGCAGCCAGGTCCACAAGGATTCAGGCACTCATTCCTGCTCTATATAACTTCAGCAGCTAGAACAATATATGCATTGTCTAATTGAACTGCAAATGGCTTTTTAGCATGAGTTGTCTGTTTAAAGAGAATGCACAACAGAACTCTTAACTGAATCCCAGAAGCCAGGAAGCATCAGGCAGATAAGATCACAGTAGTTACCAGGAGTAGCAAATGGGAAAAGCACTACAGAAAATGCACTCTTGTCAATAATCTGAAGAGAGTGCTATATTTAGGTCAATTGTACCTGAAATCGTTTGGTGGGGTAATTGCTCTTTGGTCCAGACTCTGCTCTCTGAGCCGGTCAGCGTGCTTGTAGGTCCACTGGATTGGATTCACCAATTTTCCTCCAGATTCATTTTCTAAAAAACAAAACAAAAAAACAACAACTCAGCTAAAAGGCAGCAAGCTTTACAAAAGAGAGACTCTCTTGTGCTTTTCTCTTTTTAACTACATTTCATAATAAACATACGTTAGAATACATTTTTAATATTAGATAACTGATTTCTGCAGGCAAGTTACTGGACTAAAAATGGTCTACACATTTATTCCATTATTCAAGGCTTTTATTGGGCCCTGTAATGACCACTTGGTAAAATTAAGGATGTAGGGTGACTTTCACAATGTTCTATGGCTTTAGCTGATCAGTTAGTAACCAGTACAAAATTAAAATGTTGGACTTTAATCCTATAAAGCAATGCAGTGTTATATTATTCAGGCCTTAAATTGTGCTAAATCCTTTATTTGACAATGAGTTGAATTGTTTATTGTATTGTTAATTGTATTGCACTTAGAACAGCGTGATAAATTCAGTTTTATAAATCAAATCTAATCATAATGTCCTAATCCAGTTTCTAACCTTTTACACAAATTACTTGGATTCACACTGATACCAGAAATCAGAATCAAACTCTGTTGTTTTTAAAGTTTTCTTAGCATCAATACAATATTCTTTTTTGACAGTATAACTCTAGTAATCCTTTTTTTTTTTCCACATTAAAGATTTAGTATTAATGGGAACAATGATAAGGTAAGAAAATGCTTTCTCTAGCATATGCTCAGTATGTGTTTATCTATGATGCAGATACAGTGTCATGTCTGAAGCCATTACTCATTGTTTGGTGTTACTGACTACTGTATTTAAAGAAAAACTCTCGGTATACTGAAATATCACTGAAGATAAAAAATTTACTCATTCTGCTTAAAAAAATAAAAGCTAGGAGATGGTATTAGAAACTGTACTGAAAGCTACAGTCGGTGCATCAGTTGTTCCATCTATTGTTTCTTGTGTAGAGTTCCAAAATCAAAGATACTCATTAAATTGAGTATATGGCAATAACAGACAAAGTGTTAATGGGGCAGCAGTGGAGTGTGTCAGGAAAATGAAGAGACCCTAAGGGGCTCACCATGCTGTTTATGATCAGCTAAATTCAGCAGCATTACCATAAATCCTCTAAAAGATACTGTACTAGACTTCTTATGTATTCCGTCTCAGTCAAGGAAATATGTGAAGAGCATAGAAACTGGGATTTAAACTAAGATCAAATAATCTTTCATAAACAAACAGTTTGCATACAAAAATACAATAAAAACAAGATTTGGTATTTTCTTGGGGTGGAGGATTGCAAAAATATCAACAAACAGAAGAGTCACGGTGCTTTAAAAATGATGAATAAATATAAATGGAAAAGTTCTGCCATTTTACTCAAGGGAAAGGCCTATTCAGGCAGCACTGACCATGAGATGGTCGAGTTCAGGATCCTGACAAAAGGAAGAAAGGAGAACAGCAGGTTACAGACCATGGACTTCAGAAAAGCAGACATTGACTCCCTCAGGGAGCTGATGGGCAGGATCCCCTAGGAGGCTAATATGAGGGGGGAAAGGAATCCAAGAGATCTGGCTGTTTTTTAAAGAAACCTTATTGAGGGCACAGGAGCAAACCATTCCAATGTGCAGAAAGAATAGCAAATATGGTAGGCGCCCAGCTTGGCTTAGCAAAGAAGCCTTTGGTGAACTTAAACATAAAAAAGAAGCTTACATGGAATGGAATCTTGGTCAAATAACTAGGGAGGATTATAAAAATACTGCTCGAACATGCAGGACTGAAATCAGGAAGGCCAAAGCACAACTGGAGTTGCAGCTACCAAGGAATGTGAAGGGAACAAGAAGGGTTTCTACAAGTATGTTACCAACAAGAGGAAGATTAGGGAAAGTGTGGGCCCCTTACAGAATGGGGGAGGCAACCTAGTGACAGAGGATGCAGAGAAAGCTGCGGTACTCAATGCCTTTTTGCCTCTGTCTTCACAGAGGAGGTCAGCTCCCAGACTACTGCACTGGGTGACACAGAATGGGAAGGAAGTGAACATCCCGCAGTGCTGAATGAATAGGTCCAAGACTATTTAGAAATATTGGACATGCACAAGTCCATGAGGCCAGATGCAATGCACCCACGGGTGCTGAGGGAGTTAGCTGATTTGATTTCAGAACCATTTACTATTATCTTTGAAAGCTCGTGGCAATTGGGGGAGGTCCCTGATGACTGGAAAAAGGCAAATATAGTGCCAATCTTCAAGAAAGGGAAGAAAGAGGACCCAGGGAACTACAGGCTGGTCAGCCTCACCTCAGTCCCTGAAAAAATCATGGAGCAGGTCCTCAAGGAATCCATTTTAAGGCACTTAAAAGTGAGGAAGGTGATCAGGAACAGTCAACATGGATTCACCAAGGGCAAGTCATGCCTGACTAACCTGATTGCTTTCTATGAAGAGGTGACTGGCTCTGTGGATGTGGGGAAAGCGGTGGACATGATATACCTTGACTTTACCAAAGCTTTTAATACAGTCTCCCACCGTATTCTTATCAGAAAGTTAAAGAAGTATGGGTTGGAGGAATGGACTACAAAATGGATAGAGAACTGGCTAGATCATAGTAGTAATCAATGGCTCCAGGTCTAGCTGGCAGCCAGTAACAAGCAGAGTGCCCCAGGGGTCAGTCCTGGGGCTGGTTTTGTTCAACATCTTCATTAATGATCTGGAGGATGGGGTAGATTGCACCCTCATCAAGTTTGCAGATGACACTAAGCTAGGGGAAGTGGTAGATATCCTGGAAGGTAGGGATAGGATACAGAATGACCTAAACAAATTGGAGGATTGGGCCAAAAGAAATCTGATGAGGTTCAACAAGGACAAGTGCAGAGTCCTGCACTTAGGACAGAAGAATCCCATGGACAGCTACAGACTAGGGACCGAGGGGCTAGACAGCAATTCTGCAGAAAAGGATGTGGGGGTTACAGTGGATAAGAAGCTGGATATGAGTCAGCAGTGTGCCCTGGTTGCCAAGAGGGCTAATAGCATATTGAGCTGCATTAGTAGGAGCATTGCCAGCAGATTGAGGGAAGTGATTGTTCCCCTCTATTAGGCATTGGTGAGGCTGTATTTGGAGTATTGTGTCCAGTTTTGGGCCCCCCACTACAAAAAGGATGTGGACAAGTTGGAGAGTGTCCAGCAGAGGGCAAAAAATATGATTAGGGAGCTGGAGCACAAGACTTATGAGGAGAGGCTGAAAGAACTAGGCCTGTTTAGTCTGCAGAAGAGAAGAATGAGGGGGGATTTGATAGCAGCCTTTAACTACTTGAAAGGGAGTTTCAGGGAAGATGGATCTAGGCTGTTCTCAATGGTAGTAGATGGCAGAACAAGGAGCAATGGTCTTAAGTTGCAGTGGGGGAGGTCTAGGTTGGACATTAGGAAAAAGCTTTTCAGTAGGAGGGTGGTGAAGCACTGGAATGGGTTACCTAGGGAAGTGGTGGAATTTCCATCTTTAAGGCTTTTAAGATGCAGCTTGACAAAGCCCTGGCTGGGATGATTTAGCTGAGGTTAGTCCTGCTTTGAGCAGAGGGTTGGACTAGATGACCTCCTGAGGTCCCTTCCAACTCTAATATTCTATGATTCACAAAAGAGTCACCTTTTACTTCAAAAGTGCAATTACAGTTTAAAGGTCTGATCCCACAAACAATCGTTCAGATAAGTAGCTCCTCTAGATATTTGGGATTACTCGTGGCAGGAAGGCCTACTCACAAGAGCCCCAAATTCTTGACCTCCAATATATATTTTAAATGTCATTTTCTGGTAGAAAATTAACCCAAGCATTTAGCTATGTTTTTTTTTTCAAATAAATAAAAATACTGTTAATTTCAACTCTTTTGTTTAATGCAGTGAGAAAAATAAGTTTAAAATATCTTACATACAATAGGACCTGATGATGATCTGACTCAGCCTTTAATACTAACCTTAGTGAGAGTTTTGTCTAAGTAAGGGCAGAGTGAAGTCTGCAGGATTCACCTAATATGGCTATTTTTTACTGATCTATTGTTATGCTGAGAATGACAATACCATGCCATATTACTTCAATTATATTCTCAACTCCCAATAAAAATATATGTTTATACAATTAATGTAGCACTGCAACTTGGTGAAATAGATTGGATTGTCTACTTATCTATTTTTGCTTATACAGGAAATGCATATTTATCATTTACAACTTTTGGTCAGGTATTACAGAGTTTATGGTGTGAATTAATTTCCCTTTTTGTGATGCCTCCACTTCAGCACCAAGGCTAGCGACCGTAACCATAGCAGTGTAAAGGCAACCCCCCTATGACATCCATTATTCATTCCCACTGACAACTCAGGCAGAAAGCAGACGGCTCAACTTTGACTTCTGCAGCAAAATTTAACATACGAGTATTCTCTCTCTCTCTTTCACTCAGTCTCTCACATAAGCAAAAACTGACTCCCCAAAAGGTTCTTTCCATTATAAATATAAATAATTATTCACCTGATCAATCACACAGACTTAACTGCTTACTTTTAAGAACAAAACAAAGCCTTGTTTTTTCCTAGTTTCTAAAAAATATTTGGCCTAATTATCAAAGGAACTGAGCTCTCGACTGCTGCTGAAGTCACTAAGAGCTTCAGGCACTTAACATTTTTGAAAATCAAACCACTGTTAAATTTAGTTCTCATGAAGCTAAGAGGTTCATAACACTGACTTTTGCTATGCATACGTGGTCACGCATTTTCAAACCTAATCTCTAGGTGCCTACCTATGCTTGCACTTGCAGTTAATGTAACTGTGTGCCCTGATCAAGTATATTCAGGCAGAAATTGTTATTCAAGTACCTGCCTTAATGGCAACTTGGTGAATACACATACAAGTGTAGATGGGCAATTGTGCGTGGCCCTTAAGCCTTCAATTTTGAAAACTTGGCTCATGTATTTTTAAGTTTCAACTTCCAACGCTCTCTGATCCTGAACTGAACACTCATTCCAGTGACCTAAACGAAATATAAATTAGTTCGGCAGTGCTAGAAACATAGATTGCTCATGTAAAAAGTGAGGATACAAGGTGTCCTATCGTACAGTTACTATCTGTACTGCCTTGCTCCTAAGAAAGGCTTGTTTAAGGATAAACTAAGTGACTTGGCCTCTGAGATGTGATAAGTGATGCATCTAACTTAAGAATGGTAAAAATACCTGGACTTGACATCTATTATTATAAGTCAGAGTTTTTTTAGTTGTGGCACAAGCCCCAGCGCTCAGTGTCCTGAAAACCTGCCACTAAAGGGCCACATCCTGATTAATGCTGATGAGCTGCAATTCCCACTGATGTCAATAGGAGCTGCAGGCACGCATTATTCAAGAGAAGGAAGGAAATAATAAAATGGAATCAGAGGAATATCTTCAGTAGCACAGAGATCTCATGTGGATCCCTACTGTACTTTAGTAGGTTGTGTGCCTCCTCTCAGTGCAGACAAGGAACTCAGTTTTAGTAATCACTTGGACTGTTTATTGTAGTAATTTCCATTTGTTTAATATTTATTGTGAGAAAAGGTGAAGTAATTGCAACCATTTACAATAAGTTGTAATTAAAAGAGAACCAATGGGTTTATCATTACTATGCACAGGGTATTTGTGATTACAAGTAGACTTTAGTAGATGACAGCTTATATACATTTACAGATACCAAAATCCAGCTTCTTTGATTACTCAGCCCCCACCTGAACCAAAACGCAATGGGCCCAAACCTACTCTTGCTGGCATCAATGGAACTTTTGCCCTTCACTTCAGCAGACACAGGATCAGGCTCAGAGATTTCTGGAAACAAAGATAAGGATACCTTTTCCTCAGAAGGACCAGGAGTCAGCTGCCTAATTGTTCGGTCAGAATGTGATGATTTGAATCCATTTGCAAAACCAGGAAATTTATTTTGTGAAGAAACAGTAACTTTGACTGAATTCCTGGGGTACTAACTGCCCACGAAAGCAATATCCTTATAGCTGTACGTGAGTGTAAACACGGATGAGTTTTTACACTGAAGCTTATCTAAATGTTACCATCAATAAACAGTGCTACTTCCAATCCTATTTTGAAGCAAATCTAGGCCTCAGCCTCAGACAGCACCATGAAGAAAAAGGGCAATTAAAATGGGCATTCTGAAATGGGAAGAATTAACACAAGGAATGCCCTTTATCTGGGAAAGGCGACACCCAGTGCTGACGTTTAGCGCCCTCTGAAATTTTGAGAATGCCAACACTGAAGGCAGACAGTGCATCAGCACCTTTGTGCCTACTGGACAATGTGTTTTCCTGATGTCAAGCTTATCTTCGGTACGATTAATGTTTCAAAGAATCAGTCACTGCCAAACAAGGATTTCAAATAAATGAGGAAACAATGTGACTGGCACAGAAGAGAATTCTGGGGAAGGCTGCATGTATTTCTCAAATCTGGGACACAGTCTTGCCTTTCAGGCATGCTGGGAAGAAGGCTCAGTTAATCAGACCTAAGTTAAGCTTGACGTCAGGGATTGCTCTGAAGCACTACTTGCTGCTGTTCCAAAGAAGCAGCAGCCCTGTCTCTACCACTAACACCTAATGCCAAAGGTAGCATGCTTACAGGACAGCAAGGGGTCTGGAGTTAGCCTGAAGTGGCCTGACCCCACTATCTGTGGAGTGTTCCCAGGCAGGCTCCTACCTAGCTTCAAAGAAGCGCAAGATCCATATTCTGGTCTGCTCTTGCATGAGTGCACTGGGAGCAGTGAAGAGACAGGTTCATTGAATTCTCTCACGCACAAGGCAGGCCACAATTTCATCCTATGTCTTGAAATCTAACTTCCTGCTACATGGCTATTTATGACAGGGGAAATGCTTTTAAAGGCAAAAGCTCTTGATTTCAGAAACATTCTAAAAGTGAAAGAAAAAAAATTCATTTACATGTTCAGATTCACCTCTTCAGTGCAGCATTGCCCAAAGAGCCAAGGCACAAGAAAACCAGCCAGAGGTCTCGAAGGGTGATACCAATGATTAAACCTAAGCGTAGGACAGAGAAATGACTTCTGGATGGATACTGTTGTTTTCTGTAGCAACCTAGGACAATGATGGGACCTTTAGAAAATGTTGATAGTCAGACGGCTAGAAATTCCCACAAAACACACCAATAAACTGTTTAAAACAGAGTTAGGACATATAATTTTACAGTTCTACATTGACAATTTTAGCTCAAGTATTTTATTGTGCGTAAATGTGGCCAACGGGCATGCATTGCCACTGACACTAAAAGATGCCAGATTTTGGTTGAAGCAATTTATACTCTGTGTACTGCACAAGCTGGGAACTAAATTCTGCCCTTAGATGAAAATGCACCTGTGTATGCTGATCAAAGGCAGAGTGTTACCCTTATGACTACAGCAAGATTTTATAAATGATCTACTGGAACTCCCATAATGAATTATTTAACAGCCATGTAATCTTTTAACTAAATTAACAGTCCAACTGTACCATGGAAGGAATGGAATACCATGAAAAGCAGTAATCTTTCTTAAGCATCAGTGTTATTCTCAGTAGAGTACTACATAATGGAAAACATGGTTCCTGCTCCAAGAAACTTACACTCAAACTCTACCACAGACCATAGATCATATATACATATATGACCATTATTATTGTAACATATTTTGAAAGCACACACCACCAGGCTATCTTAGCACTGCCATGCATCTGATATATTTGATTCACACTGTTAAGGTCTAAATGATCAACAGTGCTTTTTTTATATTTACTGTGTGTGTGTATAGAAACAGTTAACATCAACCATTTTGTAATGTGTAATCAAGCTCCATAGGACAATAGTGCTTTTTTTGTTTGGTTTTTTTATTATGCTACTCTGTTGAACTCTGCTCTGTGCTTTACTGCTGCCAGAACATCAGAGGGAAGAAAAGAGATATGTTAGTGATGGAGATCCCTAGATACTTAGCATGTAAACCACCACCACAATAGTTGGCATTCACCTTTTTGTGATTACAAGGGACTGCAGTCTTTGAATTGAGAAACTGCCATATCACAGTTAATTCTGGTAGGAATGCACTTTGAAAATATAATGCCTGTATAGTAACGCAAGAGTATGTTACATGAACATACGGTATGTTGAACTTCCCAGTGTTAACAGGCAAACAACATGCAACTGAATTAAATACAGAAATAGTCTATGTTAGGGTTTTCTGAAACTGTTCTGGCTTATTCTGGGTCTCATCTCCTTTAGTAGGATTGTTCTACACGTGGAAACCCTTGACTAAGAGCATCTTGGCGAGATTTTCTCCTCAACTCTGGCCCCTTTACACTGCTTAAAGAGCTCTAAAAACCTCAGTTCCAGATGGGAGAGGATTCCTTTTGCTCAGACACCATGGTAGACAGTGGCAAGCCTCCTTGCAAGCACCCCCTCTCAAGCCCTGGCACACAGGGCATGCTGGGGGAAGGTCTGCATCGCTGCAAACATCAGGGTAGTGCTCACACAGCAGCCCAGTGAGACTGCCATGACTTCCCAGGCCCTCAGGGCTTAGTTACATGGGGTCCCTATCCAGCGTTGGATCAAGAGGGCACAAAGAGGCTTAAAGACACTTTGGCCACACTTCCTTGGCTACAAGCTCGTAAAGACACAGCAAAGAATCTCATCCCTTAATTCCGACTCTAGTGAGTTTCATGTTGCATTGTCCCAGAAGTGCATAGCTGATTCAGAGTCCTTAAAGAATAGGCTACCTGTGACGTAGCCAGGTCCCAAAGCATTGAAGGGCTTAACAGTGATGGCCAGAATCTTGAATTGAAGTGAAATGGGATCGCTACAATCAACAACTAATAAGCAAGAGATATTTATAATAGGCTACATACTGCTCCCATTGAAGTGAAGGGCAAAATTCCCACTTGATTTGAATGGGAGCAGGATTGCATCCATAAACTCAGATAAGATGCTTTTAAAGTCTCTCCTATTGCTACCAGATTTCCTGTGGACTGTAAATTAGCACCACCATCAGTAATTTAGATTGATCCTCTTCCTGTTGCCGATCATTAGGATTGATATACAGATCTAAACCTGAGATGAAGCAAAGCTAGCCCCCACCCCAGACAATTTTAACAATGTTAAATAGGATCTATGATTTTTGGCAGTGTATTTAAAATATTCAGCATTATCATTGAAGCAAAGGATATTGATTACAGAAGCCCAAAGGATGCTCTTGCTTTAAGTCTCCCAGTGGCTAATCAATAACCCAAACAGAAAAATTTAATCATGCAACAGCACAGGATATCTCAATAATACAAAACACAAAGAAGGAAAGGGCTCCTTATTTGTCATGATTAAGAAGCTTCAGGGAATATTAGCAGCTAAGTGTTTAGACTTTTTGCTTGCCAGACAGCAGTATAAAAATATGTCTGAGTCACAGCAGCTATGGATATTCAAGTGCAAAGTGGGGTGACAAAATCTAAATAGATAGTGATTGGAAAAGATCAGTGGGATTGTGTAAATGTTTCTGCTGGTCCAACTGCTGTGAAAGATATAAATGCAACAACAATCTACAGATAGTTCTTCATGTGCTATTGTGTTAAATGACTGACGAGGAGCACCACGGGCTCAGGTACCAAAGTGAAGAATGTGAGATAAACAGAAAGACTAGCAGATGGGAAGGAAAAGGCAATAGTAAGGGGGTGAAGGGATGGAGAAGATTATACATATCATGACACGGATTATATATTATATAAATCCCTAACATGCAATTCATATTTACAACATTTGACACAGCTTTCAAAGGAGAGCTAAGAGCTCAGTACTTCTTGATAATATATTTAAGTATATTCTGTTCTGCTACTTTAAGGAAATCTGTATTATAATCCCTAAAATGTATTTTAATTCAATACGCTACCGTTTTAATGTCAGGTTTTTAGAAAAGTTTTTACTTTTTTGTTTTAAATATAAATAATAATATGTTTTACACATTCTATGAAATGAAACATTGCAGAAAGGTTGGAAAAAATAGATTAGTTAAAAAATAATCAAAGCCATCAATAAGTCACATGGAAGAAGCTGTAGATCTTTAAACAGTCTGAAAAGACATTATCCAAAATGAGAAGCAAATTTCCCCCTTATCTTTGCTGATACCCAGTCCAAACCGAAAAATCAAGGAAGATATATGATGAAAATTTAGCCTTAATTAACTTAAATAACTTCTTAATCACAAAATTTTGTTCAGAAAAGATTGCTACCATAAGGTAAAACAGGTTGCAGACTGTAGTCCTTTATGTAAAAGCAAATGTCAAAAGAAAAGCTCTGATATTTGGTTGTGGGCTCCCACTTTTCACATAGGCATTTCCTAAATCCATGTTTGATGAGCTTCCCCAGCTATAAATTCTGTAAATTCCCTCTGGAGCAGTACAGAGTGTGCTTCATGAAAATGTCATCTGCCAGTGCTGCAATTACTCACACTCCAGCAATCATGTGCACAATGCAGAATGGGTCGAATTCAGGTGAGAACGAGAACCAGCAATCAAGCCTCTGGAATTGAGAACAAAGCCATTTTCTTTCATTTGCCATCAACACAACCATCAAGGCCTTAATTACAAGGCAAGTGTCAAGCCTGGCTGCTGAAAGGCTTATTATTATACAGCTCAGCTTCAAATCAGTTTTGTATTGATGAACTGCAAAAATAAGGAAGCCAGCTTAGCCCCACAAGAAAAGAAACGGGGACTAAATGATTAGATAATTGGCAGGGAAAAACAGGGACATTTTAAAACTATATATACTTTAGATGGGGGGGTAAGGGGACAAAACACCTGAAACATCTATAAATACATTTCCCAATATAATAGCAAATCTGTGTAGCCCAAGATTGAAAGTACATTTGCTTTTATTGATATCATTGTAGCACTCACAAAATGGACTGCAGAAAAGCTCCCGTTCTGTTTTAAGGTGATGCAATATTTCCAATTATTCTTCTCAGTCTTGCTTTTATATTTAACTGTATGTATATATTATAGAGACACACACACACACACACGTGGATAAGATTAGGTATAGCCACGTCCCCTCACACAATTGTCCTACTAGCACCAGATTAGTCCCCATCTTTATGAGACAATTGAACATTAAAAGAGAAGTTCCCAAAATATCCCTTATATTTTGTAAGCAAAAGGCACAGTCTGTGGTGATTCAGCTGAAATAGCAACAGTCAGCTACAGAGTACAGTTTTAAAAAGAAATCAAAACTCCAATTTTCATCACTTTCTATTACATAATTTTCACCATAATATATAGCAAACTATCACAGCAAGGTCAGATTTTTTGGAAAGCTGCTTATGCAGCATTAGCATTAGATTAAAGATTGGATCCCATTCTGATCTTTTGGGTATTTCTACCCATGCCTTGACTTATTCTGTGCATGTCCTATATGACTGGAGGAATATGTGCTCAGCCTAGTGGTCTGCCCTTTTGATATCTAAGACGAATGGCCACATTAGCACCAAGTAAGAAAGCGTTTAGGTCAGCGAACATTTTACTATCAGTTTTATGTATGAAGCTGGTGGAAACACATTTTACTTAAGATGGTGACAGACAGTCCAAAGTCCTTATTCTGATCCCTGCATCAAGTTGATATACATCAGATGAATCTTTTATATATTTTACTTCTTGCAACCATTTAACTGCTTCCAGCAAATTAAAGATTAAGTGACCCATGTTTGAGCAGGATATTGAAAGAGTTTGAAATCAACAAAATGGGAAGATGTAAATCAATACAAAAAATTATGAGGTCAGGATATTGACAGTCAAATGGTTATTTTGTTGCTTAAATGTTGCAATGGCGTGTTCTGATCTGAATCACGTACTCTGCATAGGTATTACCTACAACACAACTATGTATGAAGTCAAACATTAAAAAGTAGGGAAATCACAGAATTATGTTACCCACTGAAAATGGCCCAAGATATTGAAAAGAAAAAACACCAAAATGAGAATTCAGTAGCATTATTATAAAATTATATTTGAAAAGTAAAGGGAGTGATTTTTTCAAATAAACAAAGGACAGTTAGACTCCTAGGGCCAGATTTTTAAAGGTGTTTAGGTGCCTACCGATGCAGATGGGTGCCTAGTGGGATTTTCAGATGCCCCTAAATGTCCAACTTCCATTGACTGCAATAAGTGTTAGGCCCCAACGTGTTTTCAAAAATCCCAGTAGGCACCTATCTGCATCCATAGGCACCTAAATACTAAAAAATCTGGCTGCTACCTCCCTCTGAAAGTCAATGAGAGTTGAGTGTCTAACTCCAATTTATGCCTTTCAAACTCTCCCCCTATAGGAATATGGCATAAAACTTCTGGCAAAGCTGATTTGGCCTTTAGGTTTTCTTGTTTCATAATACTGTATATCACCTTTCTTTCAAGGATTTCAGAAGTCCACTGAGATGGTTCTGATCAGCTTAGGTTCCTTTCACTGAAAAGTGTAGATTCCCTTTTCCAAGACCTCTCCTGACCATAACTCTAACCCTTCAAGCATTCAATTGTGTGATTCAGTAGCATATACACACAAATACGAAGCTATGCATTCTTTTTCTATTTGAAAATAAAAGGGATTCAAAGATACAAATGTCTCAATGTGAAAATTAGAACAAAAGCAAATTCTGTGAAATGTGAATTTAGTTACAGGAACCTTAATACGGAGAACAGTCAAATATCAATAATTAGACACACAGGAGGACTTGCTGAATGCAGGCAACTATATTTATTTTTATTTTTTTTTTTAAGATATATGGTAACCTGAGAGATTACTCCTAAATCTGATACCAATTTATTATGATGTTATAAATGTGTAAAGGTGCTTAGTATCCACCTGGGTATATTATGGCACATTAGAAGAATAAATGCTGTCTTACTCCTGAAATTTATAAATGACAAATAAAAATGCCAGCACTATAGTAAACAAAGGTAAATGGAACTGGCATCAGTATCTAATGTGATTTTTACTGGCAATGTCACCATAGAGCAACAATATATTTAAGAAAAGTCCTTGGTTCTCTAAAGGCAGAAAGAGGGCATAAATACTCAAGCCGAAGACATCTTATGACATTGTGCAGGGATATCACCATGCTTCCTGAGCACTGTCTGCTCAGGTGCCTTACGCCAACCTAGGAGAGGGGATATTCCAGTAGGATACAGGTCCTAGAAGGCCTCATTGATGAAGAATGTTTTTCTCAATTTAAAGAAGCTAGTTCTGCCAGTCTTATGAATGCAAACATTTTACTTCAGTATGAGTTCTGCCTGTAGATGAACTACAAGATCAAGCTAATAATTCTCTTAAAAGAACCACCTGAAGGGTAAAACTGGGTAAAATTTTTAGTACTGCCTAAGTGACTTAGAAGCCTAAATCCCATTTTCAAATGTGCCCTAAGTGTTTAGAAGCCTAAATCTCACTAGCTACATCTTCACAGCCCCCAAAAAGTGGGATTTTTCCTTTCTTTTTTTGTACTGTTTTACAATGAGGAAGCAAGTCAAAATCAGCTAGCAGAGACAGGCTTAGGTAGTTTTTACCTCAATGTAGAGGTAAAAGGTAAAAACCAGACCCCACCCGTTATATTGATATTGCATAGATACGTTGAGATCAAAACTACCCATGCTGCATCTCCACTAGAATTTGACAGTGAGACAGCTAACGTGCATTAGTTATCTTACTGTAAAAACACGCCTTTTTTGGCCATTGAAAGTCAATGGGAGTTAGGCTCCTAAGTGCTTAAGTTACTTAAGAAAATGGGATTTAGGTACTTTTGAAAACATTACCCACGCTTCATTCCTTGCTGACTCAAAACTCCCACTTTCAGCAGACCCACACCAAATAGTTTTAATTTAAAAAAAATCCATGTATTTTTATGTGCAGATTTTTTTCTTCATGTTTGCGGGACATCTTTTGAGAATCCTCCTTCAGCAACTTTAGGGCTTTTGCTCTTAGCCATTTTATAGGCATTTCTGAGCCCTTAATTTTCTACTTGTGTAAAATGCAACCAGATTCCAAAGTGTTTAATTTCCCCAGTACAGTCATTCCTCTTCCAAGATGGGAATTAAACCTAGCTTGCCTATGATTGAAATGCTACAGAAAGGCATAGCCAAGCCAATCATTTCCCTTTTAAAATGGCTTTTTTATATATACTTTTCTTCCTCTCTCTTGTCTTCCCTTTAACTCTACCCACATCAGCAAGGTCCTGCCTTTCAGTCATGCTTCACCCACATTTGTGTTCTTTCTACTTTTTATTAAACAATGTAAGCTGAGGGAATTAAACACTTCCAATTTTAGGTTTTTTAAGACACGACAAGAACATGACAGTTAAAAGTGGTGCAGTGAGGGGTGAAGCCCTGTTGAAAGAGAATTGCTTTGACAGGGCAGTTATACAACAGTAAGGGAGCTAAGGAAACCAAGGACCAAAATAAAAACTGAACTTAATATATGATGTTGCATACTAAATATATCATCGTGTTACAAATTTTCCCTTAGGGACTTCTCGCCTCATTTATGAACCACTATTTTCCTTCTTTTAACTCTATTGTCTAAGTACATGGCAACATTGTCTGCTGAAGGAGGCATGCAAGTGGATATAGCTCATTCTGCAGTCCATCAGTATTGTTCTGTGTGTCTTCAGAGAGGATGACCACAGAGCAACATAAGCCTTGTGGAGATAAATACGTTCACTCCATAGTTGACCCGGAAGCAGGAGATGAAGGTGCTGATTCAGCAAGGTACTTAACTGCATGTCTAACTGTAAGCACATTAATTCAGTGAGACTGCTCTGGTGCTTGAAGTTAGGCACACATGTTACTACCTTGATGATGTGGAGGCCAGGCTCAAGATTTCAACTTGTAACTTCACTGCCACAGCAAAGGATAACTGTGATGGCAAACATATGCAAATTTTAATAATAATATTACCAGAGAGAATTTAAGTTATAGAACTGAATTACTGTTGTTTGAAATGCAGTAAACAAAAGGAGTTCTACAATTATAGCACTGTGGAAAGATATCACCCTATTCAAAATGATTTGTAACTAGTTCGTAAATGCCTTTTAAGAAACCCCTATATGTTTAAACTTAAAAACCAAACATGAAAAAAATAGAAAGCACAATTTTCACCATATAATTTCTATAGCCAGTGCCCACAAAAATAGCGGCAATATTGTTTACCCAATTGAACTTGCTGCTATATTAGAAAAAATATGTAATTAGAGGATGACTGCTGTTCTAAAAATAATTTTCATCAAAATGTGATTTACATTATAGGAGCCATATATTCCTATAATTAAGACTATAGCAAAATCCACTGAAATTTGGGAGGTGGTGCGGCCTCATATTTGAACAGGGGACAGCAAGCCAAGACTGACAAGTGAATGACTATAAGAACTTGGGTAAGTCACTTAATGTCTCTGTGATTCAATTTCCTCTTCTATAAAATAGGTATAATAAAACATATGAGGTTTACTTAATGGTTCTTGTGTATTTTAAAGTCCTCACATGAAAATCCCTGTGTAAGTACAAAGTATTAAGGGACTGGTCCTGCATTCATTGTTACTCAAAATTCAGATCAAAGTCAATGGATTTTTTCAATACACAAGGAATGTTGCATCAGGCCATAAGGAGTAATGATACAAATGGGTAAAAGAGTAGAAGTCTGTTCCTTTCAGATGGTTTCTCAGAGATAAAGGCAGATTTAATTTTAAAAACCACCATTTCCAAAAGTGATTAGTAATTCTTGGTGCTTCAGTTTTGGTACCCATCTCAAAATATTTCAAAAGGAGTTTTAGAACAAGCCAAGCACCACTTCTGAAAATCAGACTCCTTCAAGTGTCTTAAATTAGAGACCCAAGAACTGAGACACCCAAAAAAATCACTAGCCACTTTTGAAAACCTTGGCTATGAAGGTGAGTTAGATTCTGGTCCATGATGTCACCTACAGTAAAAGTCTGGTTACCTAAAATGTATAGGGGATATCAGAAACAGACAGTTAGATAAAATTCTTATAATCAGAATAAATTGGAGAAGGCACTTATGGATATGAATTTGGATATAGGGAGGTTTTGGTTAAATAGCCTTAGCTAAATAGCATTGTTTTATAATTACTTTAGAAAAATTTTAAAAATACAAAGTTTGTATAATGACTAAGATATTCAAGTTTCAAAATTATCTATCAGAACTGTTCAGTCACATTTCTTTCATAAATTTATATAAGCTTGTTAGGGTCCAATTATGTCTTAACATGATAGGACTCAAAAGGAGTTCTCACATTGTAAAGGTCAGAATTTCAATGTGTAGAATTGACCAGAAAGGAGTCTATAAAACGTAGATCTTGGGCTTGGTCTTTTTAAAAACAAAATTCTGAGTCAAATCTGATTCCATTGAGGTGAATAAGGGTTTTGCCACTGATTTCAATGGGATCATGATTTGGACCTCTCTTTACGTGTTTTAAAAAGGAAAATAAATTAGGGGAAGTGAGAGAGAATACTTCTGTCAAACGCAAAGGAACAAAAGTCTGACAATGCAAAGGTAAAGCTAACCGTGTCTCTTACCTTCCCTCTCACCCCCATCATGAAGCAAGTTAAGGACGTACCATCCATCACATCTTAGAATCAGATAGCTTTTTTCAGGTCATGTTTCAGCCTCTCTATCGCAGGGTATATTTAATGTAATTATAATATACTCTGTTATTTAAAAGCTGAGGTACATAACAATGACAACAATACAGAGCAGGGTAGGAAAGAAGCAAAGCTGTTTCTTCTGAACAGATGGCAAAGGATGAAGTTTGATGGGTTCAGTGGGACTGAGTAAAACTAATGTCCCAGAGGACAAAAACCGATGTGACTATAACTAACATGGCTCTTTTTTCCTGCAAGCTTCAGTCTCATCTCATGCCATCCTCATTTTCATACTTCCACTAGGTAGGCAAATGACAAACAGTTTGAAATCCTGGTGAAACCTGCAGAAGTCTTAAATGATCATCCTTTGATCATTGTAGCTGTAGAGGATAAAACATACTGACTTTCTTGCTCATAACTTCACCTGCATATATAAGGAGCATTTCCTCTAATGTTGCTTGAGATCTATACTAACTAATTTCCCAGACTTTGAAATCTATTTTATTGTTCTTTCTTTCTTATTTGTATTATCGTAGTGCCTAGGAGTCCCAACCATGGACCAGGAGCCCATCATGGCAGGCACTGTACAAACACAGAGCAGAAAGAGAATTCAGACATTCTACTGGTGTAGCATATGCTTTTTCTTCTTAATCACATCCTTTTGTCTGACTCAGACACCTGCATAAACAAAGACATATTTAAAAAAGCCTATGGGTTCAAATAAAACATAAATCCACACAGTGCATTTGTGTGCACCTTCCAAGTTGAAGCTGGAGAGGGAAGGTTTGGATGTCTTGTTTCTGAAGAGAATCTCTTTATCAGATTGCCATTTTAGGTTTATTTTGGATGAGGAATGAAAAATGCAGGTATTGTACTAATTGAAAGAATGTATTTTTATATTCATTCCAGCTATCTTTTTTTTTTTTTTACAGCTAAACAATTTTCCCTTTGCTCAAAGTTCTGGCAGTTGTGTGCGGAGGTGACAAATACATGGATCCTCATCTCAGAAGAAAAAGCAGTTTCCTAGCTAGCAGAAAGTGGAGAAATACATTGTCACTATTTATGCTACCTAATTAGCTAGGCCTAGTGAAGAGTTCAATAGGACATGAGGTTTCATGCCACTTCAATGGAAAGCAGGAAATTATCTTCTGTGGAAGAGGACAAGAGTACTTCTGCCTGTGAAAAGAGTTTCTCTTTTCCAAACAGCATTAATCTGATTTTGCCTTGGTAAATTTGACCCAGTTGTTCTTCTCCAGGTGCTGATGTCTTGTAGGTAGATCTGACTGAACATTAGAAAGTCTCCCATGATGCCTTGTGGTCATGGAACTGACACAATGCACTGTATTGGCTCAAGCCAGAGGAGATATTGTGTGTTCCAGCCTAGGAACCCAGTTCATAGCAGAAAATGGGGGCATCAGAACTACTTTTCCCAGGAGGCACTGCAACATAATGTCAAACCAATGTGAAACAAAACATTTCAATCTGACAAATCAAATTGTTTCAACTTGGGTTAATTCACTGGAAAAATAAAGATTCACCCAATGGACATTTTTTTAAATTGACATTATCTCACCAAAAACATTGATTTTACATCAAAAAAGCAGTTCAACAGAGAAGTCTCAACCAATTCTACTTGTAGGATATATGTCATCTTAGTGAGGTTGCTGGCTGCATCTGTGCAAAATGATATATGTGTTTGAGTGTTGTAGATGTCTTCTTGGCAGTGAACCCTTTCCAAGTGGTCTTATGTAGATACTGAAGAGGAGGAAAGATAGGATAAATATCTGTGCAACTTCAAAGGTAGGGGCCTTTGGAGAAAAGAAACAGTTGTGTCCTTCACCATTCTCTGGGTGGAGAGGAGTAACTGCAGTTATTACAATTCTGTGCTGTCTACTCGGCTGTGACATATATGAGGGTCTGTATCCCTTGGCGGTCAACTATGGCAAAAGAGAGGTCAAGCAGTATGGGGCATTGAAAGCCTCCATCTTTTTGCACAGCTAAAATGCACACTGGCTATTTTCCTTCTTAAACTGGTTACTCAATGTACTGCCTGGTCTCTTAAGCAGAGCTACAAGATGTCATGAGCCTCAGGTCTTGAATCTAGGTCCACAGAGTTCCTGGGGAGTAAGTGGAAGCGGGGGGAGAGGAGGTCATCACACTCCAGCCCTCCACCCGAACTGGCATCACCTAGAACCAGGACTTCTTGAAGCCCAGCTCAAACAGACAGCTCCACCCTTGGATCTCAATTAGTGGAACATCAGAGCTCCTGACTGACCTGCTACCCCTACTTAAGCCAGGAGGAGGAACAGGAAGTTATCTGAACAACTGGGCTTTACCCTGCTTCAGACTGCTCACCCAGTGCTACCTGCTTTTGTCTCCTGATCTTGATCTCCAGGTCTCCTGACTCGGCCTGTTCCCTGATCTCTAACTCAGGGTTCCTAATCTTCAGCTCGTCTCCTGATTCTGACCTTTTGGTTTCCTGAAAGGCTTGATCCCTGTTATCTGACTCTTGTTACTGACCTGGGCACCAGGCCTCTTGGATCTTTGCTGAATCTGACTTGAATTCATGAATCGTTTTGGTCAACCCGAAACTGCGTTTTTGAGCCAGCAAACTATTTGTCTAAAAAAAAAAAAATTCAATCAACCCTACTTACTGCTAACCCACTGTGATATGACATCATTCTCCACACTACTAACCCTGGATGGGGTTACCTGCTGGGAATGATGTGTCAGAGTCAGCTAGCCAGCATCTTTGATGTGGTAACATCAGACCCTGCAGCAGGGACTTTTAGAGATGAATCCTCTTGAAAAAAATCTCAAAAACATAGTGGCTCCCTCGAGGGCAGGATCAAATGTTCTTTTTTACCTAAGATGGGTCCCCTTTTTAACCTTCAGGGGAATCTCTAATCCCAGTGTTTTCTTCAATATTTTTATTTCATTGTACACACACACACCACACACACACACAGAGTGAGGCAGTGATATGAACATATACTAATCATCCCCATGACTATAGTGTTATCTCCCTAACTTAAAACACACTTCTATGCTTTTCACTATCAAGAGAAGTGTCTGGACAGATCTGGGAGACCCTTCCATGAACATGAGAATTCCACAACGTTTTAAAGGGATACAATGAAAGTGTAACACAAAGGACTCTCACAGGTAGTCATGCAGAGGCTAACTATCTATGATTTCTCTGCAATGCTATTTGCTACCGTAAGAATTTGTGAGCACTGAAACTGCTGTCTCCAATTCTCTCTGCCAAATTCCCTTCTAAAGCAAGGGACTCCAGTGGCTTCATTTACTCCATTTTTGAGAACAATTTAGTTTACTTCTGCCACGACTGAAAAAACCAGTGTGAAACACAAGGGTACTGACACCAGTGAATATTCACTGATTCCACTGGCTACTATTACGGGGAACCCTGTCAACGTTGACTTGATCCATAATTTTATTTATTTGGCGATAGAATGATCTACCCAGCAAGGTGAAGAAGGGACAGTCTTTATGGGCCTGATCCAATTCCCATTAAAGTTAATGGAGAGGTTACCATGGGAGTTGAATCGGGACCTGTAGAAAATCAAATACTTGCAGCACTAACCTACATTGAAAACTTGCTGCAAACAGGGAGTCTGATTTCATGGGAGCAAGGATTCCACTCAGGAGATCTGTTTCCAGACCTGTTTTCTATTCTTGTTTATCAAAATCATGTAATTATTTCATTACATTCCCCCACTCTCCCTGCCCCAGCACCCAAACAAAGGTTTTGGCTCTTTTCCCCTTCCCCCTCACAACCCAACGATTCCTAAATATATAAACCCCCCAGACAGTGTGGGTAATCCTAAAATTATAGCAAAGCTACAAAACGAAACCAAAGCCTGAAAAACATTTTTAGTATGAAGCCAGTTCTCAATCTCCGAGGAGTGTTCATAAATAAGAAGAAATATTTAGAAAGATATCATGCCAGTGCCCCTTTAGCCAGTTTGTTTTCTCATCCTCTGTAGCTATTTTAGAGTAATGAGCTGATACGTTACATTCTGAAGGATGTCCATGTTTAAAGACTTTAATAGTGGTTTCTTATTCAGTTTCTTTAAATTGTTTATGAATTCCTTTTCAAATGTGATAAGTGCTTCTCCAATCACTCAGGAGTCAGCAAAAATAAATTATACCTCATTTTCAGAGAAAATATATCAAATTTATGAAGCCAGCTTCAGGAAACAAATGGGATTAGATGGGTCAACTTTTCAAAGGAATCTCTGTGTCAGAGGAAGCTATTCTTGCACTCACATGGTAATATTTGATTGTAAGCGACAAATTTTCTTGCTCCAATTACAGGTTGTTCTTGTTCAAACAGCATTCCAACATGCAATTTCAGGGCTTAAGTGGGACTTAAATGAGACATTGGGTCTTGCGCTTCCTCTCTGCCCTGGAGTGAATTTCACCTGATGGTGAGCACATGCTCAACCTGAATAGGTCCATTGACTTGAATGGGTCTACTCATGTGAATAAGTGCTCACAAACCTGAGTAATGGTTGTCCACCAAGTGATGTTGCACCTGTAAACAACTTTATGCACAAAGGTTAAACCCGGCCATCTTTATTTGGGCCCTAGATTACACAGACTTCAGAGGAAATTGGGTCAGAATATAGATTTCAGAATTTCTCCTCAAATCAGAAGCTATGTTGTTGTTTTTTTAAATGTGACACCATAAGTTAGTGTCTTTCTGACTAAAAATCAAGCAAACAAGCTTACAACCTGTCACTACAGCCAGTCTAGCCATTATTTTTACTTTCTCTGAGATGATACTCAAAAACCACATCTACTGTACTGAGAAAACAAAGAAAAATGTATTTTTAAATGTCAGGTTAACAAGTCAACAGGGTTTAGGAATTCATTCAGCATTTCATGTAAGTAATGATTGATCAGTATTTTTCTGATTGTTGGAAAACCACTAAGGTATTCCTAGTATATGGCAGCTTGAGAAAAATTGTGAAATTAAAAATAGGAATTTGTTTATTTAATTATGTTGTGATTTGAAAGAAATTGGGGGTTAAAAAATTAAATCACCTCACTTTCTAGTCATAATTGCATCACAGTATTTCAGTTTATCAACTACTTAAGCATACAGGGGTACATTTTAAATGTGATGCTCAGGGTTTTAATGGCTAAGTAAAAGATTTAGGTGTATTTTATTAGCATCAATCATCTGGGTAGAATCATAGATTCATAGGACTGGACGGGATATTGAGACTAGTCCAATCCCCTGCACTCAAGGCAGGACCAAGCATTATATAGAAGATGAACAAACTTTGTGCCTAGAGTGACAGCTATGCACAGATGCATACAAGGATATTATGAACATAATTTCCTATATGTTGTGCTAAACACACACACACTCTCTCCCTCTACCTTCCCTCCCTCCCATCCCCCTCACAGAAAAGCACTGACAGTGAGAGTCCAGGAACAAACATAGTATTTAAATATGTGTGCTTATAGAAAGCAAAGCTACCGGTTTGTTTATCTATGATATTTTAGCTGTTTAATATTGGCAGGGAGAACCTGACTCTAAAAATAAATTGGCAAATGAATTTTAATCATTATTAATACACAGGCAAATCCTAATTTCCTTTGTGTTCATCTTCAGCAGCAGAGTCAGAGCTTCTGCTCTGACACGTGACACACAAGGCCATCACAGAATCCAGATGCCAAGCTGTGGAAAATACTCTTCCAGCAGCTGCATCTGGCTCCTTGGTGAGCTCCACAGGCAGTCAAGCTGACAGCTCTGAAGTTGCCTGTGGGTCTGTCATGTAGTTAGCTGCTAGCTGAGCTGACTTATTCTAGTGCCATTTTTCTTTGACTTACCTTTGATCCTGATATATTTGCATATTGTTATGTGCTCAAGAAAAAGTTCCCGTGTAAATCCCTTATGAGCTCTCTGTGTTTATGCATTCTTACAGGAAGGAGAGGTGACATCCTGTGAACATACAGTCGTGATCTGCATTACTTGTGGTGTTATCATGAGGTAACCTCATACCACACACATAACGGAGCCTGTATTAATGCAAGCTGATATGAGATGTCCTGAGAAATCACACCATTTAACAGCAGCCCCACAAATGACAAGACACGACTGTAGGTACCTTTCAACCTACACATTACAGTTATTCACGGGCTAATCCATCCCCCACTCTCAAAGAGACTGAGTTTAGGCTACTTTTTTTAACTTGATATTATTCTCATACCCACTAACAGAGGCCTAGTATACATCCTAGCACTGTAACTGTAAGCAAACAAACAGAGAGCTGGAACCCTTAGCGAGAGGCAGGTAAAGGGAGGGCTCTGAGGGGAAACAAGAAGAAAAGACCAAATGAGAGTGAATCATCACGGTCAAAGAGCATCACTGATGGATCCAGTGTAAAGAATGCATCTCACATTCACATGCCAGCCATCCCATTTTACGAGGGCCAGGCTCTATTATTTTTAGCATCTTCCCTGAAAGTTCTCCCAGGATTTCAATGTAGTTAAAGGTGTCTAGTTCCTCTTCTTTCCCCCTCCACAAAGTGTTCCTGTTCAGATTCCAAAAATTGTTAGGCTTCTATGGTAGATGCAAGTATGAAATCCCTTTTTATTTTTTAATGCCAAAAGATGTAAACTAACCTACTAAGTTGGAAAATCACATTTCATCCTTATTAAATTTGAAGTAATTTTCCCTGAAAGACAAGGAGATACTTTGTCTGTGTTTTAGAACTCTGTTTTGTCTCATAAAATATTTGGGCCTACATTAAAAATTCCAAGATACTTTAAAACGTAGAACCTGCTAAGGTTCCTCTGCTCAAGTCATGGGGACTACTGCAAATGGTTTCAACAGGGCTGGCATTATACTATCCATGCATGGACTGGATCCAACCAAACCCTTAGGTACTGTAAACTACCTAAATCGGCTTAAGGCCTTCCAGCAGCTAGTCTTAAACTCTTGAGTGTCTACACTCTCATTGCTGGCTCTAACCATTAACAGTCACATCATTATTTATGTAGTGCCTGACCAAAGTTAAGTTCAAATGTCTATAATTACTCCCTCAGTACCACCATGTAGAACAGCACTGCTATACAAGCTTGTGCAAAAATATAGGCCAAGATTTTTGAGAATAACTAGTGATTTTAGATTCCCTGGTTTTTGGGTATCCAATTTGAGACATCTAAAAGGGACCTGATTTTCAGAATGTGGAGCACAAATCCTTCAAAAATGAGACCCAAAAATTCAGGAATCCCAAATCACTAGTTACTTTTGAATATCTTGACCAAGTTATATTTTTATAAATACTCTCACATAGTTCTCATGAGTTGTATGTGGAGTAAAGGAATAACAACAAATGTGTAAAGGACAGCAACTTGAAGACCTTACTCCTTATCTCAGGAGTATCTTGTAGACAGTGGGAGCTCTGCCTGAGTTAAGAAGATACTGATAGATTTGACCCAAATAGAACAATAGAAAATTCAGCCTGGATGCTATTTAAATTACACACAACTTAAAACACATCAAGTTATATTGTAAAAATCCGTATCTTTTGGAAATGATAATAAAAGTTTCTCTGCCTACTTTTTTACATACTAACTGATTACAGACACTGAAATTCTGTAAAATTGCCAAGACCATTTTCAAAAGTGACATCTAGTTTTCCACTCTGCTGACTACGGTGAGAGAATTGGGAGCACCGGATATATATGATTGGATTCAACATCTTGAGTGAAAGGTTAGAGGCATTGGTGAAGCCATTTTGAAATTGTGGCCTAAGTTATCAGTGTAGCAAAGCAGGCTAAGTGACCTAGGCATAGTCTTCTGCCAATGTGCGTGCAAAACTTTAATTAAGTCTTTAGAGGCCATCTTTAGAGGTTTTTAAACTGAGGTTTTTAAGCTGCAGCTTGACAAAACCCTCGCTGGGATTATTTAGCTGAGGTTAGTCCTGCTTTGAGCAGGGGGGTTGGACTAGATGACCTCTTGAGGTCCCTTCCACTCTAATATTCTATGATTCTATGATTATCAGGGGGAGAATGTAACCTGTAGCTCAAGGCTATTATCTATGGTATTTCAATTGTTTAAAAAGAAGCGAGTCTCAGTACTTTTTGCAGCAACTTAGATAAATTCAAAGCAGATTTTGCAACAGCAAAACCTAGAAACAGCATTCATGACTCAAGACCTGAGTGTTCAAATTGTCTTCCAAGTTACACCGAAGAAACATTTTTAAATGTTGCTACTTTTAAACAGCACTCAAAAGTTAGTTAGCATCCTCACAAAACAATTAAGAAGGCAAGACCTTGGCCTCTTAGCTCTTGCAATCTAATGTAGACATTGTCAGGCAAAGGTTAAAAAAAAAACACAGGCTCAATGCCCATTTCATTTAGGTGTTGAAATGAAATGGTGATGGGTGCTGATATCTTTGGAGCATCTGGCTCTATGTGGTAAAAGACATAACACCTCAACAAAGAGGGGTTGGGAGAAGGAGGACAGAGGTTACAGTATTAAGATTAAGCAAGTGTACAGCATGTTGAAAATATAAACATTCACTTGAATAAAAAATATATATAAGTTACAAAACCTTATAGTGGATCTTCCTTAACTTAACCACGTCAGGTGCTAGGATAACATAAAGTAGAGCATGATCATCAGTGCTGACGAATAGTCTATAACCATTTTTACAAAAATGGCCCTGATGTTTTGCAAATACTTGAGAGCTCCCAAAATGCTGCCTAAGGAAAAATGTTGCATGTGGGAACTTCCTTCCCCCCAAAATTAATAGATGAATTTAAATCTGTGGCACAGTCAAAATTTCCCTCGCTCTATTTCATTCCTCTGTCTTTCATTCATTCTGTCTTCTTGCTCGATTACAAGCCCATCTCCCCCTTCCTCTCTGCTGCTCTCCTCCCCATCCCCTTTCTTTCTCCTTCGGGCCTTTGCCCTTTGTCGTCTCCCTTTTCAATGAATTGTCTCACTCTCCTCCAGAGCCTGCGTTTGTGTGGGTGTCTCTCTCCTCTTCAGGCACATTTGTCTGCTTCAGGCCCTCCCTGTTTTTTTCTCTAAGGTGTCTGACTCTGCTGCTGCGGGCCTCCCTTTCTCCTCCAAGATCCCCCACCTCCTGAACTTGCCACTTATCTTGTGTCACATCTTGACCAATGCTGCCACTGTAGCTCTGCTTCCCAGAGCAAGTGACCCACACCAGTGACTTGCTCCTTTGCCTTTCTTCTTTTCCTCTTGGCCTGGCTGACATAGTTTGATTAGCTGGGGTGAGAGAATCCTGTCAGTCAAAATCACCCTCCACAACCTACTCCTACCCTCACTTCTTAAAGGAAAACATTTCTAATGAGCTCCAACCTCAAATAACTTGCTTCCAAAAGGAAATTTTGTGCCCACACCATTCTAGTTACTTCCTCATTTTCCATAATGAGGGCTTCCTTTATCACCGATTAAAATACATCATCTTCCAGTGCAGCATCACGAAAGCTAAACTGTGAATGCTTTTTCTTGCATGTAGACAGGAAGACAAATCAAGTTCTTCAGAGGCAGAGTAATCTTTGTATGAGTATTGCAGTTGAATTTGTGATGCAAATAGATACAGTATGTCATCACAGCTTCTGAAAGTTCCTGAATGAATCAAGGAAGCTCTGGTTACAACACAACTATTATTAGTAACGAGCTAGCTGTCTCACCTTTTGTGCCCTAATTTTCCTACACAAGAGACCAGTTCCCCATATTCTAAATGGGATTTCTTTCTGGAAGGAGACATTTTTCCACCTCTGCTTTTTTCCCCCAGTTTCATTTACAAGTTTTGAAAGCTTACATTTTATTCACAACTGTTAGGATCTAGATTAGTAAAACACATGGTAAATCATTTCACACCCTAATCTGTGCTAATTATATCCAAAATGCTCTCAGAAGATAGTTGTCTATATAAAACAAATGAAAAGGAACATAATTTCTTTTGTGTCTGCTACATATACCTAAGACCTCTTTTTAGCCATAGCTCAACATCTTGGAGACAACAGTATAGCAAGTAGTTGATTGCTTTAATGCTAATATTTCAAACATCATTATCTTCTGCAACACACAGCAATTCTTGCATATGCTTTAAATTACTACAACTAGTTTTTCATTTTAATGAGCATTTCCCCACTGCTTCCTGACAGTAAATCCCAATAGAAATAGAACAAAAACCTGGATTTTATGAACAATTCCCTTCAGAAAACTTTCAACTCCTGTCTGCTTACCCGATTAGTGCAAAAGACTGACCCAATGTTATCTGGGGAGGAGATGCGGAAATTGGGGACAGGGTGAGAACAGAGAGGGTGGAAATACTTGTGCAAATCTTGATATGAATACACTTCCTACTCTTAAAATCTTGCAGAATCTTTTCCCGTTCTCTGAACGCAGAGGCTTAGATGCTTACTTGCTTAAATATCTCTAAAGCTAATTGCAGGGAAAGAAAAAGGATAAACATGGCCTTGATTGATCAAAAGTGTAGAAAGGGAGTGTAAAAATCAATTCACCTACCATATTTCCTGGGAAAGTGGCATAGTGACATTTGGGTGCTCTAATGAGAATCTGCTGATCTTTAGTTCTGGGTGGAGTTTCTGCCAAAATCTGGGGAGGTCTCCAAAAAATTTGGAAATGCTCTGGAAATGTGAGGTCTGACTTGTTATATCTGTTCCTCTAATCAATTCCATCCAGTACTGAATGGAAAACAATACCCGACTAGTAGATGCACGAGTGCACAATGGGATAAAATTAATGTAATTATCATATTAATCCACCCCTAATTTTGTCTATGTCACTAGGGACATATTTAAAGTCAAGCTTCAGCACAGCCTCTCTCTTTCAGGCAAAAATTACCCCTGCACAAAGTGGGTCTCTACCTGCAAAACTCAGTTGTTACATGTGCATTAGCTACCTGATTTTTACTTGCAACCAGTTCGTTACTAAATATTACTCCTGCAATTTCAGTGTGGATGCAAAAAAACTTTATCCCATTTTCATGGGCACAAATTCTGCATGCCAAAGTGAGTCTGGGATGCTGAAGGATCAATGCTTAGTGAACACATGATTTCTTGGCAATGCCTTTGTCTGCATGTTGTTATTCTGAGGTCCACAGCTACCTTGTAAGACCCGTGGTGCCTCTTTTTAAATAGAACATCATTTTATCAGCATGACAAAAAAAACACAGCTTGAACGAAGTAAAGAAACACAAGACAGAGTCTAACAACCATGGGCACAACTTTATACTGACACTGCAGTTGCCACTTAATCATAACTGTATATGCTGCATGGGGAATAAAATTAATGGCCTTAATTCAAAAATGCAGGCCTGTCCAGGAGAATCTCTGCTGGGCTCAGTAATACCAGATTGCTCCTTTCCAATATTCTTAGAAATGTATAAACTTTGGAGAAGGACAGATTATATGTTGTAGAAATTGGCACACCTGCCTGACTGACAGCATAGTATATACTCCCCCAGTCAAGCTTCCATTTACAGGGCAGTAAAGAGCATCAGGGTTTCACAGGAGCCCAGATCAGCCAGGCACCAATGTGACAGACAGACACTGCTGTTGCCAGCTAAACATATGAGGAACAAAAATCCCAAAATTTTCAACTTCAAAAACACAGATCTCTCTTTTATGCATGGTTCACATCCTGTTTCCAGACAAGCCACTAGAGGGTGAGACAATTACAAAATTCGTCACTTTTGAGCAGGTCTCATTCTATCTAGCAGAGTGTATTGGTGCATGCATTACTGTATACACAGAAGCCGGTGAACCGCAAGTGTTAAGAAAAGAACCCTTGGCAGCTAGCATAACTTTGTAGATGCTTCATACACCCAGGAAAGACACTGTCATTATATGCCATTATGTAAGTGGAATTATGAGTTTGATGGCAATGCAACAATGAATTTTCTCAACGTACCACAATTGAAAATTTACTATAATTGCAGAGAAAGATCATCTCAACGGATTGGTAATAGACCTATCTCCTCCAGGTCACTGATTCAAACACAGACCAGGTTGCTAATGATCAAATGGCGTTAGCATCTGATCACTGTTCAATGGCCTACTCTAAGGAAAATGATTTGATAGTATCAATCTGGTTCCCAGTGAAGCACTGTGCACACATCACTAAAAACATCCATCACATATAGCACTAATTTGCACTCCTCTTAGCACTGGCTTTTGCAGACAGGCCAACAACAGAGTTTCCATTTTATATTGAAAGTCCAGCTTTTTAACTGACAAAAATTACAAACACATCCAACCAAATTCTGATCTAATAGAAGAAGCCAAATTCCCATTGACTTCAAATGAAGACTTTCCTGTTCACAGGAGGCCTGAATTGTGTCCCCTACATCCAATATATATGTTGAAAGTACTCGGATATTCAAAACAGGAAATTAATAATAATTATATTTTGGATTGGTGCAACTTCTGTTTATGGAAATACGTGTTCATATCACAGTGTTTGTTGCCATAAAATCCAGTGTAATGAGGTTCCACCCACTGCTCTTGTGCCTCCTGCTGGTTAGTCTGGGGAATCAGCTCTGCAGGTCCCAGCACCCCCATGCATTTTTCTCTCACCCGCTGTTACGTCTCCATCTTAGGACCAAGTCTCTCCAAAGCCCATGGCGTCCGCTTTATGACACAGCCCTCTGACCATGGCACAATCTGTGCTTTCCCCCCTCCGGGGGATTCTGCAGTCCCAATCTAGCCACTTCATTCAGTGGCAGCGGCAGTTCACTGTCCAGCTCTTATCTCAGGGATCTCAGCGGCTCCTTCTCTAGCACTAGCCACTGCTCTGTCCAAGGTGCCAACCTTCCTCGGTCTGCAGGGACACCAGTCTTCCCTTCCCAAGCTCCTGGGAGTGATTGCCGTTTCTGCCTATAGGCCTCCTCAGCTCTGATTGGCTGTTCCTAGTGCAGTCTCCCTAGAGCTTTATTAACCCTTTCCAGGTGAGGAATATCCTCCCCCTCAGGTCTGCCACCTGTGGGGGTAGAGATGCCTCAAGCTGCTCTGAGATGTCTCCTTAGAATCTCTCACTGTTTCATTGCCTATGTCTACACTTGCTGCCAAATTCAGCGGCAGTCGATGGGAGACACGCAAGCTACATAGAGTAGCTTGCGTATCTCCCGTCAACTTCCTAACGCCTACTTACTGTGGTGTCTTCGGTTTGCTGCACCGATAGGAAACGCGCTCCCATCGACACAGCATTACTCCACCTGGTGGAGGTGGGTTAAGAGCATCAATTTCTTGGTCATTTGAACCCGTCTCCACTTTCGCTCAATCGATCTGGATAAATCAATCTGACGGCAGTGAATTTACCACCCTCAGTTTAGACATAGCCTCATTTTCCCTTAACTAGACACCCAACTCCTCCTCCTCCTTCACAGCCTCACTAAGCTCCTTCCTCGGGTGTGCCATGTCCTCTTCTTCTCCTAAGTAGACTTGCTCCACCACTGCTAATTTGGCTTGCAGTTCTTGTTGCATATCTAGCACCCCTTCATCTAGTTCCTGGACTCTCTCAGTAGCCTGCTCAGTAGCTACTAACCTCCCCTGTAACTCTTTTACCAGGCCTCCTGGGTCTCCATGCATCCTTTCCTCTAGTGTCTGAGTCCCTAACACACCCTGTGCTGCTTCGGTGTGCATACTTTTGTCTACCTGGGCTCTCTCTGTTCCCTTTTCTATCACCTGCTTAACATCCCTCTCTGGGCATGGGAGATGACTTCTGGCCAGGCCCATGGCCATCACAGCCACCTCCTTCTGGACTGTCCCTGACCTAGCCTGGTTTCCAGGCACTTCTTTCTTATCCTGCCTCTTCCTAAAGGAACAATACCTTTTTATGTGGCCCTCTGCATGGCATCTAAAACACATCTTCAGCTTCCTCTTGGCCATGGGCCTCTCTTTTTCCTGCTCAGCCACTTCCCTGGATCTAGCCTTAACTTTCCAGCTCAGGTATGGGCACTTCCTTTTTTGGTGCCCCTCTTGTCCACAGGCTCAATATGCCCATCTCCTTCCCATTCTTCTCACAGGTGGGACTTCCTTGGCCTCTCTGTCCTTTTCTTTCCCTGGTGGGGCTTTTGTCCCCAATCCCGGTAGGGACACTTCCTCCTCCAGGGTCCCTGTTGTCCACAGCCATAACAAGGCACCATTTCAGCCACCAGGCACCTGAGCCTGGTCTCTTACTTCTGGCCTCGCTCCCCACAGTCTCTATGGATTTCCATGCTCAGCAGCTTGAACATGTATAGCTGCTGCTTCGCCAGCTGGGCCATATGGTACTCCTGTGCTTCTCACTGTTTTTGTTGGGCTTTGAGCGCCTGCCAGAGCAGAGCCTAAAGTCACTCTTCCTGCGTGAAAGCCCCTTTTGGCAGGGATTGTGTCCTGGGAGCACACTGAAGCTCTCCATAAAACAGACTTTTGCTATTTGTGGTTCCATAGTCTCTCCACCCCTCTGCTAGGCAATCATCCTCAGAGTCTTCTATCCTCCCCTTCTATCAGGCATGACTGTGTGCCCGCATTCTCCACCACTTGCAATGGGGTTCCACCCACCGGTCTTGTGCCTCCTGCTGGTTAGTTTGGGGAATCAGCTCTGCAGGTCCAGCACCCCCACACATTTGTGTCTCCCCCACCATTATGTCACCACCTTAGGACCCACATCTCTCCAAAGTCCGTGGCATCTGCTTCATGATACAGCACTCCAGCTGTGCCACAATCTGTTCTCTCTCCCGCTTCCGGGGGATTCTGCAATCCCAGTCTAGCCACTTCATTCAGTGGCAGCTGCAGTCCACTCTCCGGCCCTTACCTGAGGGCTCTCAGCTGCGCCTTCTCTGGAGTTAGCCACTGCTCTATCCAAGATGTTGACCTTCCTCGCCAGTCTTCCCTTGCCAAGCTCCTAGGAGTGACTGCCCTTTCTCTTCTCTGCTGGCTGCCCATACAGTGCCTCCACAGCCCTGATTGGTTGCTCCTAGTACAGGCTCCCTAGGGCTTTAGTGTGGGGTAACCACCCCACCGCATCCAGGTTATACATTAGGCCACGTTTTGGGATTTTTCACAATACACTGCACTGAGAGCAGTAAGCAGCTGCACCAGCCCAGGAACTCCATGAGAGATTTTGCATCAACAGGCAAAATTCCTCCCAGAGTCCTCCAGCATGATCAGCACCATCACTCTGAAAGCTGCCTTCCATCTGAGTGATGGAAAGGGAATGGCACTGACTCTTTCCCAGCTATCTTCCCTCCTTTATGATGCCTTGTACTCTTAGTACTGATGATAGAGAAGTCCCGGTGCTCTGCTGAGTGAAAACTCTAAGGTTGTTCCCTTAGCACTTGCAAAAGAGATCATTGGTCCTTTCCCTTCCTTGGTGAACACACACAAGGTCGAGGGGTGATCTAGTCCACTATAAGGTATCAGAAGGTCTGAGAAATATTTTGCTAAATTATTTTTCCATTGTTACTGGCATTGAATTTACTGACTCGTACTGAGTCACTTTTTAAAATCTTTATTTGCAGACAATCAGTACATTCACTGGGTCACTAGCAACCCAGCTCTGCAGACACACCTCCCAAATCAGGGCGGATTTGTATCCAACGGGCAGTGTGGAAAATCTTATCTAGCCTTTCCTCATTCTGTACATAAAAAAATAATTTATATGTGTGGGGTGCTGCCCAACAAGGACCTTTCATAGACACAAACATTTAGAAACAATGTTTTCAAGAAAATTGACAGGATTTATTAATTCTCAAGACATTTCCATTCTTTTTCCCTCATGGGATGCTTTGGCAGTTGTATAACTATTTCTAAATTAATGGGTTACAGTTGTTTTCTGTATTATAGATTAAATTATTTAGAGACACCACTTCAAGATTTCTTAAATCATATTTTACGGTGCTTGTGAGGGACATCTGTACTTCCTTATTTCTTAAGGCAATTATTTTTATTTCATTCTGTGCTTCATATTTATTCATATATATTTTGTTTGATTTACAAAAAAATTAACATTTAAAAAGGGGACAAAACATGTTTTAAAGATGCCACTGACACAAGTTTGTGGGAACAAAGAAGTTCTATAATCTGTAAAGATTAGAAAACAGGCAAATTTAAAGGAGGCATGCTATGAACCTGAAATTCTGAAATAATGGAACCCAAGTGAAGTAACAATAGGCAAGTGTGGTAAAGTCAGGCCAGAAGCGGAGCAGGAGAGACTCTGACCCCAGCCTGCAGGAAGGACTGGTGGCCCTTTGAGTCTCCAAGGTTCCATCACAACCCCTGCAGCCCTGGAGGGGCCCACAGAGAGGTACCTCCCTGGGCCTGGGGCTAGATACACGGACTGGGACTACCTGCCCTCGTCTGTGGGGTTGAAGGGCGGCCCTCAGGCCTGAAGAAAGGCCTGCACCCCACCGCTCTGTGAGAGAGGTGCCAGGGGGGAGGGAAAAGCCAAAAAGCTCTTCCGGCTTGGGGTGGAATCACCTCAGACCCCTGGCCAGAAGAGACTGTGGCTGGCCGGTGAGACCCACGAGGGGACTTGATTTGCCACACAAGGTACACTTGCTCTCACTATTAGCTTTAGAGAGAATGATGCAGTTGAATGACAAAGGCACTGAAGCAACATAATGAAGGAGATGTGATATATTTACCATCAGGGAGTTTCACAAGGAATGTACCACTTGTGATAGATTAGAATCTTTACAAAAACCAGAAAGTTTCTCCCTTGCTTTCTCTAAAAAAATTTCAGTAGTGGAATGGGAAGCTCACTCTGATGCACACAGAAAAAAGTCAACACACACAAAATGTGAAAAGCAGCTATTTAACTTAGTCTCTTCTAGTATCTCCCTTTTGTTTAGCAAATCCATATGCTGAATGGTTAATAAATGCCAAAAACTCAAGATAGGCTATTGAGATTTCATTTTAGTTAGATATGCATATATGAACTCAAGAGTAGCACAACCAGAGAATGAAGATTTGCCTTCCAGGAAAAAAAACCTCAATGATCCATTAGATATTTTTCATTTTTAACTACTATGAATCTACTCTGTCATTAAGTGATAAATATTTGGGAATACATTTGAAACCTGGGTTTGTGTGTGCACAGAAATGCATGTGCTTATATTTGCATCAGTACTTACCATATGCAAACGTCTGCTGAAGATTCTACCACGTGCTTGTCCTTAGTAGCATAACTGTTGCTTATACAAAAGCATTAGACCAAAGGATTCATGACAGAGCTGAGCACATAGTCCATGATGTTTGTAAACAACTTCATTTTCTTCACAAAGCACATTTTTTCTTGCTTATGCATATTATATCTAAAAGGTTTCAATCCTATTTCTCAGTTAGGAGTTGCCTTTTAACTTGGGCTGCTTCATGTTACTGAGTCAATCCTTCCTTAAATCCCTCTGTCACAGGGCGTATAGACACCTTCCCTCCAAGCTGGCCTAGCAACCAATGAGTTAATACAGCAATCACCAGCCAGCCGGCACTGAGTATAAAAGCTGGGCAAGTAAAAGAGCTGAGAAACACAGGGGTAAGCAGGCTGGAGAAGGAAAGTCCTGCCAACAAGCAGGTGAGAGGACACACAGGGACAACACCCCAAAGAAGAGATGACTGGATTTACAGGCTGGAGAAGCTCACAGGACCACGGGAGGTAGGAAGGAGCTCATTTCACAGCAGGATGAGGTGTTGAGGATTGATTCCACCTGCCCAGTTTAAGGGCCCTGATCTGGAATCCACTGAAATGGGTGGGCCTTGGTTTGCCTACCGATCCCTCAGAGACTTAAAAACCATATGGGTTTCTAGACCCTGTAAAGACCAGGTCGAGCTAACCCCATCAAATACAAGAGGAAACATGTATACCCCAGCAGGACTGAGATAAGACCCTTTATAGCTCAGAACAGCACTAGCACAGGGACTCTGGCAAGAGAAGTTGACTGACCCCTATGCCAGGCCAAGTGGACTCTGTGCAATGCTCCATCTGACCAGAAAGGGCACTGTCACATTAACACACCAGCTCCCAGCTTCCTTAAAATATTCCCTTCTCTTTAGCTCATAATTGACATTTGCTGCAAAGCATTTTGTGATGCTCCAGGTGACAGACATGACAGAGAGAGAAACTCTGTTGTATTGCAATATCCATTCTGAAAATCTGTATGCAAGGCCACTTTAAAGATGAAACAAAAGCCTAGCTTCCCAGATTCTAGACTGGTTAGTGAGCTTTGCTCGAGAGATCATAACCTCCTTTGTCTGCTACAGCGGCCTCTATACAACTAGGGTGGGTATTAAAATATCTTTAAATATCTGTCTGTTTCACAGAGTCAGCATACCAGGTTCCAGGATAATGGTCGAAACCCAGAGTTACACAGTAGGGAATCCTGCCATAATAGCACTGTCCACCATCACCAGCTGATATTGCTGTCAGCAATAGTTCTCTGCAGGGGGAAGTGGAGTGCAATTAAAAAGAAGGCATTGGGGAGAAAAAATATATATATAAATAAATAAACAACAACAAGAGTCTGAGCGCCATAGCACAAAAATACTACATACAGGGTAACATTAGCAAAAGGAGAAAATGAAGCACAGGGGCATTATCTTAAGTCTGGATTGCTAAGAGAAATTCAGAATGCATCAAAACTGGATCTTTTGTGTGTAAATATATTATTATATATTTATGTAATATTTACCTTGCTCCTAACAGGTGTCATGAGGATTAATTAGTTAATGTTTGCAAAGTATTTTGAAGATTAAATGCATTAGATAAATGCTAAATGTGTGTCTTTTGGGGGGCCTGATCCTGCAATCTTACTCAGATAAAATTCTCTGTGGTTTCAATGTGATTTTTGAATGAGTAAAGTCTTTGGTCTTTGTTTATTTATGTTTGCAGCCAGGGTTTTTCACTCGATTCATGAAAGCAAAATACAAAAAATAAAGAGCTGAATTAGCTTCAGGCACTTACAGTAAAAGTGGGGCTTTTGGGGGCACAGTGTTGACCCACAGTGCAGGTCCACATGTAAAGGGATCCTTACTGCATCATGTGGACTGCTATATGGGGATAGATTAGCAGTAGAACTGTGTGAATAATTGATCTTTCAGTTTGCTGGCCATTCTGAAAAAAAAAAAAAGGAAAAAAAATCATTTCAGGTCAGCCTAACATGAAAATTTTTAGAATTTCTCAGTGAGCCAAAAAGTAAAAAAGAAAGTTTGTTTCAGATCAAACAAAATGGTTTGTTCAACCCCAAAGGAAACATTTCCTTTTGTTTGAGGGCTTGGGTTTTTTGTTGTTGTGGTTTTTAATTATTATTTTTACTTTTCTAAAAATAAAATTGAAGTAAAAAGCTGTTTTAAACTGCAAAATCACGTTTCTTGTTTTAAAAAAAATGAGGTCTTTTTGTTGTGGTGGTGGTATTTTTAACTGAAAAAATTTGGTGAACTGGATGTGAATTCATGAAATGTCCTGGCTGAGCTGAATCTGCATTTTTCTGGAGGGGAAAAAAAAAGTTTTGGCCAAAGACTTTTGCCCAGATCTAAGTAAGAATAATCTCTCTAGGACCTCTACTATTCCAGAGCTGGTGGGTGGGGAATGGGCAGGAAGGGAGTGGGCGGAGCCTTGAAGACAGCTCCCTCCTTGAACCACAGTTTGGTGTCTAGTCTGCTTCTGGAGCACGTGGGGAAAAACACACACAGTCAATATGGCCGTTTGAAGTGTCAGAAAGCATCGAATTCCCAGTGTTTTCAGAAATGAAGTGGCTGCCACGTTCACATCTCAATGAATCATGTGATTCAGAGTACTGAAAAGCAAAGTTGTTCTTCAGTAGTTAGGACATTGATGAATACCAGACAGAAATGCAATACAACGTTTAGTAACTATCATCAAAGACAGCACGATCTAGTGCTCTGTCCGTGGGAGTAGGATCCAGACTCTCCTAATTTCTAATCCTACCTTTGATATTTACTTCTTATGTGGATTTAGTTTCTCTGTCAGTAAAATGAGGACAGCAATACTTACCTACAAAAAAAAAATGGTGTGACAATCAATTAGTTAATGGTTGGCAAGCATATTGAAGATTAAAAGTTCCACCATATATGAGTGCTAAGTATTACATGAAAGTGAGCAAAACAAACATTTCATCAATACCTACCTGTAGCATCTTTTTTTTTTTTGTGAGGAAGGGGATACTGCCTTATGAAAGGAGACTGAAAGAGCTTGGCTTGTTTAGCCTGGC
>ML675605.1:2890366-2998267 GCA_007922155.1 Mesoclemmys tuberculata
TGGTCCCTTCTGACCTATGAGTCTATGAGTCTATGAGTCTATCTCACTAATATGCAATAAAACTTCTAAGCCTGACCCAAACTACTATAAATTATATTTGAATTATATCTGAAGTGGGACACCCATACTTTCAAAAATACTGCTTTATTATTTTTATTTGCTAGGGTCATGTCTCCATCTCTATAATCGTTTTGGGATATAATCATTTTCTGTTGTCTTATTCATGGAGTAAGGTACTACTTAGCATTCATAAGGGTTACAGAATCTAGCTCTATCTGAATAACAAAAGGCCACCTAAAGCTAATTCACGTACTAATAAAGCTTTAGGACCAGGTTCTGACATTTGTACACATTGCATAGTACCTCATCCCAATGAAGTCAGTAGAACTACTCCGTGAGTAAGGTACTATCAATTCCATATTCTGATACCTACTACATAGTTAATAACACCTAGTAGTAAGGAGTGACTCAACCAGATTAACAATATTAGAATCCAGCTCACAAGTTAGTAAAGGAGGCAGTGTTGCCCTTACTAAATAAACAATGACCAGTATAGACCACCATTTAAAAGCACTTCTTCATTCATTATGCCAACATGCAGTAAACAATGTACTGAACTATTTCAATGCTAGCCAACATTTATCTTTCATGTACTGAAAACCATGGGTCAGAAATCCGGAATTTTAATTATCTGAAGAACAGCTTTAGCAGACAAGCTGAAGTACACAGCATCAAACTAGAGTCTGCAGAGAGATGAAAATTAAGGAGATTGCATGAGTGTAAAAAAACTTAAATGGCTACTTAAAATTTCTCTTCTCTGCTTTCAACTTCAAGTATCTGTAAAGTGTCATAAATATTTATTGTGTTTACTGTACACAGAAATTCCTCACATATATTTCAGTTTAGATGTGTATGTTTGGTTTATTCGCCAGTCTTGGGTCTCAGTCCTGCTCTTGAAAATATGGGCACACATTGCTGTGTACCTTGCCAAATTGGCTACTATCCGTATATGTACTTACACAGTAACTGAGTTTACAATACATATTGCTGTGAGTGCCGTATATACATATATGAAAGCAACACCAAAAACCCTTAGACGAAAGCAGAAACTAACAGGTATATATAATAAGGTATATATAATATACTGACTTAAGGCTTGTCTACACTTACAGCACTGTAATGGCGCAGCTTTGCTTCTCTAGTGCTTAGTGAAGACACTACCTATGCATACAGGGGAGCTTCTCCCATCATTGTAGGTACTCCACCTCCCCGAGAGGCAGTAGCTATGTCAAAGGGAGAAGCACGCCTGTAGATATAGCACTCTCTACACAGGGAGTTAGTTTGGTGTAACTGTTACTCAGGGGTGTGGATTTTCCAAACTCTTGAGTGACAGAGTTATATCGACATAAGTATATAGCGTAGATCAGGATCTATTACATGTATGTGTTCCCTACTACAAGATCTCCGCATGTGTGCATCTTGTAGGATTCCCTTATTAGGATTGGGCCTATTTTACTACCTGTTGCATAAATGGATCTACTCCTTTAGCTGACTGAGCAGAGGCCTGTGTTTTTTGGCACAAATCTCTAACTATATACCAGGGACCATGGTTTTTAGCAAACTGCATATATGGGTTTGCTTCAGGAATTGGGAATTTCTCTCAGCTCCTAATTGGGTACATCAGCCATAGCATTGGCTACTCAGAAGAAGACAAACTCTTTGTCGACACTGCAATTAGACACCCATAGGCCAGCTGATTTGGGATCATGGAGTTTGAGCTGCGATACTGTTTAATTGCAGTGGAGCTGTCCAGACTCGGGAACATCTACATCACAATTAAACAGCCCTGCAGCTCAAGCCCCACAAACCCAAGTCAGCATGCACAAGCCAGCTGCAGGTGTCTAATTGCAGTATGAACATACCCAAATAGGTTTCCTCCACAGCATCTCTAACTCTCCTGCGCGCTCCTTTCTAGCAGGAGACTTCTCCCAAAGAGTTACAATATCCAACTATCTTATTGTTATAATCCAGTCCTTATATTTTAATCACCTTCCTACTTGCAATGGTGATATAAAAAAGTACAGCCTCAATTACTTACCCAACAGAGGTAACACAAACAAAAAGTCTTATATCACACTGGTTAAGCTGGAGGGAAGGCTGAGAAACCATTTCCAACTTAAAAGGAGGAACCAAAGAACACAGGTTAGAACAAACACCAGAAAGTCAGGAAATTATAAGATAATGTTAAAAGGAAAATAAATGTTTGAACATCTGGAAAGTCAAAGTTAAAATACCATATAACCATGCCAAGAATAGCCCCACCTAGCTCAAGCACTATTCGGATGACAAGTTAAGATGATGGAGAGCAGAACTGGGAAAGAAATGGTTTTCCTGTCTTGTGAGAATTGCTGAGATTTCAAACATTTTCCCCATCTTGAATAGGGAAAAAAAGTAGAAATCTTGAAAAATTTCACACATCAATAGTACAAAAAAAAATTGGATTGGTCAATCAAAATGTTCTGTTTCAATAATTTCAACATATTTCATGTCAATTTTATTTTCCCCCTGGTTCTTAGTATGAATTAACTGAAATGTCAGAACTAAAAGGAATTCTGAACCAAAACCCACCCCCAAAATCTTCATTTAAAAATGTTGAAAAAGAGTTTTTTTGACAGTTTCAAATATTGTTTCAAGTAAGGAGATTCATCAAAACTGACCTGTTCTCACAAATAATTTCAGTTTCAACTAATTGGCATTATCTGATAGAAAAAATGTGTCATCAGAAAATTTTCAACCAGTTCTAATGATGGAGAGTAAATGGGAGACAAAAGCAAGACTTATACTTGAGGGTGACTGGCTATAGGAGAAGGTTGGCAGCAGAGAGACCCCGAGATTCACTTCGGCAAAGCCCTCTGAAGTCAGTGGAGCATAGAGGGGATATTTTTGGTGGAGGAGAAGTGTGTGTGTGTGTGGGGGGGTATCTTCCATTATAAGCCCAACTAACGTGGAGGAAGCTGACAAGTCACAGGGTTTGACTCCTGATGGGAGTCCCTAGGTGCTACCACAATAACAGTGGAGTACTCCATGATATGGGATGGGAAAGGCAGCAACGGAAGTAATGAGCCAAGGAAGAAGAGAACAATGTCTCTCAAAGAAAAGCAAGTCTGACATATTCCATCCAGTAGAGGGCAATGTTGCATATACAAACAAGATAGAATGTTATACACTTACTGCCCCAAATTATAGAATAGTGTGAAATGTGAATGCAGTTTTCAAATAGGGTGACCAGATGTCCCAATTTTATAGGGACAGTCCTGATATTCAGGGATTTTTCTTATCTAGGTGTTTATTCCCTCCGCCCCGTCCACCTGCTGTCCTGATTTTTCACACTTGCTATCTGGTCACCCTATTTGCAAAGCCAATTATATGTTAAAAAACAAAACAGAAAAGAGCCCAGTTTCCTATGCAAAGTTTCAGGTTGGTTTGTTTACATCTGCTAACTAATCCAACTGCCTATAGAGCCATTTCTATTCAGACATAATTATTGCAGGATCACCGAAGAACTATGGTCCAATACTGCTCTCACTGAAGTCAACACTCCCTTTTTCCTCAGTGATGCAGGATTAACCCTTTAGTCTCTTTCCATTTCATCTATAAGCAGCACAAGATAAATCCGCATATTTTTTCATAGCTTACAAAGCCAGAAGAGATAATAGTGATCATCTAGTCTAACTTCCAGTAAAACACAGGCTATAAGATTTTCCTGAATTATTGCTTATTTGAACTGAAGCTTATCTATTAGAAAATCTTGATTTAAAATTAGCCAGTTATAGCAAATTCACCACAACCCATGGTCTGTTATTCCAATGATTTATTACTCTCATTGTTACAAATTTGGACCCTATTTCCGGTCTGAATTTGTGTAGTATCAGCTTCCAACCATTGGATCTCGTTAGACCTTTGTCTGCTAGACTGAAGAGGCCAATATCAAATTTTTGTTCCCTAAGTAGGTATTTATAGAGAGTACTTATAGACTGAGATCTAGTGGCCCCTCAATCTTCTCTTTGTTAAGCTAAATAGATTGAGCTCTATCATTATAGGCATGTTTTCCAGTCCTTTAGTCATTTTTGTGGATCTTTTGAGGATCCTCTTTGTTCCCTCTCCAATTTATCTTATTTTTCTTGAATTGTGGACACCAGAACTGGCCAGAGAATACCAGTAGTGATCACATCAGTGCCAGATAAAGAGGTAACAACTTCCCTACTTTTATCTGATGTTCCCTTATTTAGGTATCCAAAGATCACATTAGCCCTTTTTGGCATGGTTCACGCTAGGAAATAATGTTCAGCTGATTAGTCACTATGACCCCAAGTCTTTTTCAGAGTCACTGATTCCCAAGATGATGAGGGACTGTAAGTATGGACTACATTCTTTGTTCATGGAGGGATAGTGGGAGGGGAGACAGTCAGTACAAGTGACTTGTAAGTACCGGTACTTGCTGCTCACCAGCCAAGTTATTGAAAATATATTGCAAATTCCTGATAATTAGATTGAGTGTCATGTCTATCCTGGAGATGAAAATGAAGACTAGCCTCCTGCTTTCTGTACAAAGGAACTGATAAGAAGTCATCTAGTTTACTGAATTCTTCTTCCACTTCAGCTGTTTGCACCTCATTCTGTATTTCTGGGAAGTGTGCACGTGGTAAATGACGCATGACTTTTTTGTTCCCCAAGACAAACATATTTGGAGATCCACTTTGTCCCTGAAACATAGTCCTTGTTCAATGTTGGTAAAAATTTGGAAGCTCTGCTCTAAGAACTAAATCCATATACATTTCTAGAAACTGAAAGGGAACTCTAAGAGAACATTGTCACCATCACCATCATTGGGAGGCTTCCAAACACGTAGGCCTATTTCCTGTAAACAACTCATGCCTGTTCAAAGAAACCTGTAATACAGAATATATTTCTTTAGAAAAATTGTGCTGATCGGAGGACAGTATGACTTTACACCTTGTGTTGTATTTTTCTTCATTCTATCCACTAAGTCTATGAATAAATTATCTCCATGACTGCTGGATCTCTGAAGCTCTGCAAGCATTCTGGTCTTTATAACCAAGAAAGTTTCCCATCTCCAGCTGAACTAGTGCCCTTTTCCTCCAACAACACCAATACCTTCATCTTCCACCTCTGGTCAGATAGGAAATTCCAGCCCAGCAGCTTGATCAACTCCTAATGGATGCAGTCCTAGATAGGTTATATTTTTAAAGGGGAACTTGACTGCATAATATGCATGTTATTAATTAATACAACAGTTTTTTATATACAATTTAAACTTAATTTTAATTGACACTTTCTTGTCAATGAGGCCATTCTAGTGATGCAATTTTGTGCTAAAATTTATAAGGTTTTTTAGTAGACTGGTCCACGAGCACAGATGTGCATAATTTTGCAAGGTAACTTGAAACCATAGAAAACACACTTGGCTTTGGGTTTCATTACAAAGTTGAAACTCAGACCATGTTCATTGAAATGTCTGCTAATATTCCTGATGCTTCAAGCAAACCTGGGTCCAGTTTTATGCTAATCTGGGCCAGCTAATGGTTTTCCATTTAAACTGTGAAATTTACAATTGCACATTGTTTCTCAGTAAAAGCAGGTGAAACTCAGAACTCTCACTTTAAGATTTTGGATTAATTCAAATTCAAAATTCAGTGTGAAATTCAAGGGATGAAAATTTGGTAATAAGTGAAAGTTCTTAACAATTACAATTAACGTTGATGGGAAGAGGGGCTGTTGGACTTATACTCTGCCACTCATATGTTGTGACATATGTTAACTCCAAAATGTTGTGTATATAGTACAAATAGATTTTCATGAAAGTCTTCTCAATTTAAAAAATACATGTTTTTCACATCTCAGTTCTTTTTTCCTCCAATACCATCATATAAACTAGAGATAGAAAAAGATTTATTAGATGAATTGGTTCATCCTGCTGCCAAAGCAAGTTTGTATCCTATGTTTCCAAATCATTTCAGTAGCCCAATTTTAAATGCTTATGTGTTAGCAATTCCACCTTTTCCTGTAGGAAACTATTCCTCAGTTTAATTTTAGTAGGTCTGTTGAGAAATATTTTCTGATCGTAAATTTTCCTTAACTTTCTGCTATTACAAAGGCTACGTTTATATTGCCTTGCAGTTTGGATCATGGGGGTGTGAATAGCAGCATGCAGCAAAGTGCTGTGCTATTACTCCCCCATGTGGATGCTGTGGGTGCAAACTAAAAGGTTCCTAATTCACATTAGTGTAATCTGGTTTGAAGTGGACTCTTAACACAAACTAGGGACCTTTTAATCCACACCCACAGCATCCTCACAGGGCAATACTTTTGGCTGTGCACTGCTATTCACACCCCTGAAGTCTGAACTGCAGAGCAGTGCATATATGCCCTTTGTTATACTCCTTTGGATCATTCTAAATAATTCCTCTCCCTCCTTTGCATTTACAACTTTAGTATTTTACTTTTATTTCATAGTTATGTTTAGCTGCAAGAGAAAGACCTCTTGTTCCTACCAAGTAGGTTAATTTCCTTGATGCTGTCTCATCACCTCCTATTGTTGCAGATTCATAGATATTAAGGCCAGAAGGAAACATTATGATCATCTACATTGACCTCCTGCCTAACACAACCCATAGAACCTCAACCAATGACTCCTGCACCAAGCCCATAACTTCTGTTTGAGTATATCATATCTTTACTGGATTTATATAACAATACAAATTTTCTAAAAGACCCTCAAAGATACATTTCTATCTTTCCACTAGGGGATTGGGCCCTGCAGCTTTGATACTGGTACTTGAGCCCTTTCCTTTCACCCACACAGATTGCTTTGGTAGTGGAATTAGTAGGAAGCCAATTTCTATAAACAGAAGGAGGTAGGACTATGACACAGACCCTGCAGGGAGGAGGAGAAGCGTCTGGAATTCAGCCTGGAAAAGAATGGCCCTGAGTTAGGACTGTGTAAGGAGCCTTCCACTTGGATGAAGGTAGAAGAGTAAGAAAGCACCAAGGCGGGGAGGGACTCAACCAAGGGACTGCAGCAGTTGTTTTGGGAGTTCCACTCTTCAGGAGTCCTGGGGAAACTCAGTCCAGAGAGACTCATTAAGCTAAACACCAAAGAGGTGAGACATCTACAACACAGATAAGCCCTTAAGACTTTAGAATCCAGATATAGGAAAACCCAGGGGCATAGTTCCTCCAGAGGAACACATGGGCCTGCAAGTTTTGACATAACAGCTGAGTTTTAATTGTCATTAAGCTTCCATCAATATTACTCTGCAAAAGTATATCAATCTTTTTTCTAAAAATCATGAGAAAATATATGCATATAAAAACAATAAGCACATTAAAGAGCTCTAATTAGATAAGATTACTGAACTATTTGCAATATTATCTACACTTTACCTAGGGAATACAGTGAATGCTCTGGTAATGCTGTGTAGTAAGAGGCAACTGAAAAGATTTTTGAGGGTGACTAGTATGTAGCACATACACACACGCACAGACAATGTATATACATTCATGATATCCATGTGATAAAATGAAAAGTCACTTGAGAAATGAATTTTATTACATAGCTCTGCGATGTTGTTGCAATTACCTACAAATCCATTACCGTGAGGCACGAAAGGCTCAGACATGCTTATTTGACAGACTAGATCTTGTTGCTACTCACGTTTTTAAACCTGAATTTCTCAGTCTAATCATGAGCTCTTCAATATTTTAGTTCACCTGATTATTTCATTAATCTATGAAAGATTTCACTTCATTTGGGAAGTGGTGTGTTTTCCAAAGCTCAACCACTACAGCTATTCAAACTCGAGGAGGAATATTTACATTTTGACTATCTGGCATCTCTATGTTGAGGGTTTATTCTTTTCCTATAGATAAGAAATCTTGATATTCACTAAACTATGAAAGTGCTTGTTGGGTTCATGGCAGACGGAGGCAGATAACACTTTTATTCTAGAAAGACTTTTTTCCTTCCCCCTCCAAATGGTGTGTGTGCATATGCACGTGTACATACCCTCTCTCTCTCTCTCTCTCACTCTCTCTCTCGGCTTTTATGTCATTTGGCAGCCTAACACTGCCAGGACAATTTTTTTTAAAAATAAATAATTATCGCATCTCTCCTTTTCATCCCTTGGAAGGGTTTTTCAAAAGCAGCCACTTTCATTTCAGCCCTCAAAGGACTTTAATTTTTCATTTTAATTGTTGTACGTGGGTGGGTTTGGTTCAGCTAAGAACGAAAATCTCTCTCTCGAGTAACATTTACACTTTTTCAAACTGGACAGCCACATAGTCGTTCTCAGCTTAGAAAGAGCTTTCACGCACTTGACGGCAGTCCAGCCTTGCCTAAAACAGAGACAGACTTTTCTGTTGAATTCTGTGTTCAGGGTACTTAAATGAAGCTCAGTTTGTATTTGGTAGTAAATGAGAATCTAATTCACTACTAAATGCTGTTATAATATATAGCTGCATTTGTCACAATTACAACTTTGCCCTCAATACACTGCACACTCCATTGAGAAAAATGCCCTTTCTCCCAAAAAAGGGAACGCTTGTCAGAAAGAATACTTCTGAACAGTAAATAAGTACAAGAATAATAATGAGCACTTACACAGTGCTTTTTATCCAAAGTGCTTAACAAAAGCAGATAAACATAATTGACCCTTAGATTTAGTGCCCACATGACGTATTATTAGCCCCATTTGACAACTGGGGATTCTACAATACAGGACAGTTATGTCCCTTGTCCAAGGTCAGGAAGCCAGTAGGAGACAGAGCTTTCAGTCAGCACAAGCACAAGTCCCAGTATGGTGTCATGCTGACATTTTCTTTTTGATTCTTCCAAACTTAAGCATAAGAAAATGCATCAGCCTCACTGCATCATAACTGTATTATGTGAAAGTTGCGTAGGATTTTACTCACTAGTCCAGAAATGTTCTACGTATGCAATAGCTTAGAAATAAACCATCTAGATGGAGTAATGAACAAGACCTGCCATAATGGAGCTGCTAAATCGTCATATTACAGTAAAAAATTAATTTCTCAAGAACAGAAAAATGTATCTCTTTAACTCCTTCTTATACATCTCATACATCACAGGTACTATATAATAATGATGATGGATTTATGCATGTAAATAATGTATGATACAGACACCTAGATTATTTTGCATTTGTTTGTCTGTTACCGTGTGAAATTTTTATGCCTTTGCATGTGGAAGCTGTACAGTAAATCTCATTCTTTCTGAAATCCCAGGATTTGGTGAATTGGTAGAAACAGCCCTTTTAGTAGGGTGCAAGTAAAGCATATTCTGAAATATCTACATAGGGGCACACTCCCAGCTTCATACCGAGGGGGATGCAAACCCACATCTATTAATCCTGATCAATGCTACTTGGCTGGAGGCAGAACTCAGAATTAAGAATTCATGCCTCAGACTGCATGATCCCAGAAGATTTAAACTTCCAAACCTGCAAGCCCTCTATATATGGAATTGAAATAGAGGATAGGAAAGGAATCAGTAGTTTTTTTCTGTGGAGTTTCTATATTCTATTTTCAGCATGAATGGTGTGCCTCAGTGAATCAGCATGAGTGGTGTGCATCAGTATTTTAGTGAATCTGGTCTTTAATGTTGGACCTTTAATGTCACTAAAAGGTCAATACTTGGAATTGAATTCAGAAACTATGAATGGTATAACAAGTCCGGATAAACCTGGCTTTCCTTCATAAGGAATAAAGGAATTATTGGACAACAAAAGCCGACTAGACCAAACAAGCCTGCCTCCTTTAGGTTTACCTCTGCTCTGCCACCGTGATTTGTTGTACCCTTTACAATTTACTCAGTTTTCATTTTACGCACACACACCCCACATTCAAAAATACTAATCCAAGCTCTGCTCTCAATTACCCTAATTCAGTTCTCCCAGAATGCTTTAAATCAAGAAAAGCTTTGTCCAGGTTTACAAAACCACAGAAGAGACCAATTCACAGAATACAGAAACAAAAACACTGATTCAGCTCCACTGCTTTTAGTGGAGGAGAATTTGTTCACAGTTATTTCAAAAATGGAGATGGGGTAGAGACACGTTCTGCTCTCGCTTATACTCTGTGCAACCTCATGCAAGTCAGTGGGGTTAAAAAGAGTTTTAATCAGGGCAGAATTCGGCCCCAAGAGCGTTAGGAAGAAAAAATTGTAATCAACATTTGTTTACACATAGCTTCAAAACTCATTTATTCCATGTAGCTGATCAGTGTCAATCCACGAACCAAGTATATTTGTTTAAATTCAGAAGGCATATTGAAGGGAAGAAGAAGAAAGCTGTACCACATGGTGGATAAATCCATCTTTTGGTAGCCAGCGCACTATTTGTCTGGAATGTATAACTTTTCTTTTCAGACTGTAAGCTCTTTGATTCTGTCTAGCTGTGTGCTTTCTGTCACTTCCCAACAAGCAACACTGCTTTAGATCAGGGTGTCAAACATATGGCTTGTGGTCTGGATATCTGGCCCTCAGAACCCTTTCTTCCAGCTCACAGCTTCCTCTGAAAGCTACAAAAGGATGCCAGCCTTAATTGTCCACCTTCTCCTTCTCAAAAGGCCTGAGAATTCCCCCTTAAAGGGGGGAGGGGGAGAAAAAAAGAGGGGAAATCCCCCCTCAAATGGGGGTGAGTGAGTAAAATTCCCCGGTAGTATGTGCAAAGAAAGGAGGATTCCCAAAGTGGAGCAGCAGCAACCAGGAAAATTCACAAAAGGCTGTGTGGCAGGCTGAGGATAGGATGAGGAGGGGCAAAGGCTGGCCATGGAGGAATGCATGGAAGGGTAAGTTAAGAGGCAGCAGGAGCTGGGGGCAGGTTATAGATGCATTTACTTTTTTAAACAGTCTTTGTCTTTAAATTCCACATTTCATTTTCCTAGCTGAGGAACCTTTCACTCCCAGTCCATGGACCCTGACTGAATGGGTAACTGGGCCTTCACCACAGAATGAATTTGACAACCCTGCTTAAGATGATGTGTTAATGAACAATTATGGAATCTGTACTCTCCCATTCTAGTTCACGACTTGATTGCTAGCATGAGTACCCTGTCAGAGTGAGAAGCAAATATGTGCTTTTCCAAATTTAACAACAAATACAAGAAATAAACTGCTGTACAAGCCTCGAATCTTAGGCTAACAGGGAGATCCAGTCAGTAGATTAAGTATTCTCCCTTCCATACTTCAGACTTCAAGGTCTGCTCCTCTGAACATGGACACCATCCCAAGAGTTCCTTGGTAGCAAAGGGGTGAGGAGAGAAACACCAGAGAGATTAGAGAGCAAGAATGAAGGTGCCCCTTCCTCTCCCAGTTTCTCCATGATTTTCCCTGGCAAAGAGAGCTTGGCAGATCATTTAAAAAAAATTAATCATAAATTTCAGATTTTCCTGTTCACAAGTTCTCTGCAAGATTTTCTTAAGCTGATTATTGTCATTATTTGAGGAATAATTTTGGCACACAATTCTCTGCTGCAGCTGCTCATGAAGACACCAAAAGGAGCTGAACTCCTCTTCATTTTGGGGGCAAGGACTTCAGCATCTTTATGCCATTTGGTTTCTGATTAGTGGATGGTTGACTGTTCAAACCCACAAGGACCCTCTTTCAGAAAGTTAGGGTTCAGATGTACAATGTTCTTTTGTATTACTCTGGACTCTACATTCTGAGTCTTTCTGTTTCTTGTCATTTCCAACAGGAAATATGGTTTTCCCAGTTATGGTATGTTTTTAAAGAAAATAGCCACTGATTTAATTTTTAAAAAGTAATTGAACATTTTACTCATGTAGAACCAGATTCGGATCTCACTTATGCTGTTGTAAATCCAAAATAACTGTTTGGACTTCATTTGAATTATCCTGGATTTAAAACAGTTTAAATCCATCAGTAGAAGTGAGGCCAGTATTAACCCTGCCAGGCTCAATTACTAGTAATATTTTTTAAGGAAAAAGAAAGAAAGGAATAAACTAAAGATATCGTGTTTCTGTGGTGGCAAGGGAACAGAATTTACATTATGCACTACTTTGTCTGACCTTGCCTGCTTATTCTCTTGGGACCACATCCTCCCTTATATATGTTTTAATACACTCCTCGACTATTTATCAGATCATGGTAGAATCCTTTGAAAAAGCAGGCTTGCATTCTAGCTGTTAAGAAGCTAAACTCATACAATTTCTGACGTGCTGGGGGTGGAAGGAAATTTTTCTACCCATCGTGTCAACAGATCTGATGGAGACAGAAAATGTGACTTTTCACGTGGATGGATCAGGGGCAGAGCAATCCTTTTAGTCTCCCTTTCTATCTCCCACTCGCAGGAGGTGTAGGTCTTTCACTGAACTCCCAGCTGACTCTAGGGAAAGTGCTTTTTACATGTCTCTTATTTCCATCAGCTACCAATGCTGGTCATTAGGGAGTCAAACACAGCCCAAAATATTTCAGATCAGAGCTGGAATAAGTTCCTTGACTCTGCCATGATCAAAACATACAAACCTGCCAGGTATATGGTACGGCATGTCATACCATGCCTTACCTGGCTGCACTTCTCTCCCCCTCTGTACATTGAGAGCCATGAGCAAAATGTAGAGGTGTCATTCCTCAGTTTTGTGTTCTCCCAGAAATGTTGTGCTATCACATATGGATACAATGCGTGATAACCACCGGTTTTTCTGGTAACTTGTGAGCCATTTGGGTGACTTGCAGTAGTACCAACAATTTCAGATTCTGGCTCTTTTTTCTACCATGTAGCACATTCTGTCTGACCAATTCACAACAGGCTTCCGACTCCTTTAGCAAGACGTAACTCACAGACAGTAATGACTGGGGTTAGTGTTATGTTACAAATGCATAATCTGTGACTGAAATTGCAGATTCCAAATTGCTCAGACAACATCTGTTTGAACAGAAAATACAACACAGAATATTTGCCACCATTACTTTTCACTTATTTGTGACCCTGGCAATCAAATTCCTTATATTGCTTATATTTTTACTGCAAAATGAAAATGGACTTCAGCACTTCGTTTGTAGGAGTGTTTGTGTGGCAGCATTTTATAACATGTATAATCAACTAATGTTGTACCATCAATGGATTATTTTGGCCGTGGCGTGCCTCAGTAGATCATCCTTAAAGTATGTAGTGTAGTTCTAGCCGTGTCAGTCCCAGGATAGTGGAGAGACAAGTTGGGTGAGATAATATGCTTTACCGGACCCACTTCTGTTTGTGAGAGAGACGACATGTCGAGCGCTATATGGCTTGAAAGCCTGACTTTCTCACCAGCAGAAGTTGGTATAATGAAAGATATTACCTCACCCTGAAAGTAACATGCCTTTCTTTTCACTAAAACTGTTCCCAGTTTCACTCCTCTCTCACATTTTGATATCCGCTCAGTTTTGATCTCACAAAAAGAGGAACAAACAAGGAATATAAAGAGGAATAATTTTAGTTGATATCAATAATCTGTACTGAATTACCCTTGGATGATTTACTGCATGATTTATTGTTCATCTTACATCTGTCACATGTGAAAAGGCTATATATATGGATGGTATATGCTCAAGCCAATGTTTTATGGACCCTCAATCATCTAGAGAGCATTACACATCCACACGATGTCCCTGAATGCTAGATTTTACGTCTAGATCTCCGAATCAGCTGAAAGAGGTACAAAAATCACAAGTAGGCAGAGAGCTCCCTGTTGTCTATGCCTCTGAGGAAGCTCCTATGCAGTGTATTCCAGCAAATATATGAGACAACTTTCCCTCGCAAAATGTGCCACAACTCCATTTGCTTGCAACAGGAGTGTGTGAATAATTGATGTACAGAGCTGAAATCTCCCATTTTGGGGACATTTCACCTCTTTCCTGGCATCCTCTATCACAGGCATGTTAGACTTTTATCATTATCCTAATGTGCCTTCGAGAGCACAAGAGTATACCCAGGATGCTACCTTTTTGAGTGCAGCCTGCAGCCAGCATCTCAAACACAGAGGCTTTTCCATTTTCGGGGACTAGGCATGCAAGGATCTCAGTTCAGAATGGAGAATAAATCTTCCTGTTGCTATACTGTGGCACAAATTGGAAATTTCCACTTATCTATTCAAAATATATGCTATAATTAGGCACAAATTGGAAATTTCAAAGAATCAGATATAGGCTTTATCAGTTTAGCCACTATGCACACAGACTGCACATTCTTGGTTTAATTACTTTTTATTTCTGATGCAGTGAACATACAGCTGTTTTTTCCCATATAAATGTGGCATAGCCACCCATATTTTATTATGTAAGAAGTCTGCCAATAGTGAATATAAATGTACTGTAAAGGGTCATTAAGGTTTCTCACATCACAGGCAAATTTTAAATCAAGATTGGATTGTTTTCCTAAAGGATATGTTCTAGGAAGTATTTTGGGCCCATGTTACACATGAGGTCAAACTAGATGATCACCGTGGTCCCTTCTGGCCTTGGAATCTACAAATGGCAGCTGTCTTTGGAAACCTTGACTTGTGACAACATGAGAAGGAAAAAGCAACAAGCACAAGTCATGCAGGCACAGAAGACCAAGTACATATGCATTTTGTTTCCAAGGATCTGTGTCCAGCAAAGATTTCCCCATCCCACAGTACAAGAAAGAGAGCCATGCTGAGGCACTGGCAGGCACAAAGGAGAGGCAGCAGTAGCTACATTTTACAGCAGGCTTTGGTTGTTCTTATTCAGCATTGCAAAGTACCATAGGACTATGAACAAGTGCTAGATGAGCAGAGCTCTGGCTGCCCAGCACCAACGTGCGTTCCTATCAGCACAGTGCTGTTAGGATGGCAATAACGCACTTTGTGGGCAAAAGCAGATTAAGCAGGCCAATTCTTTGCTGGATCACCACTGATCTTCTCCCATTGCTCCTGTTGCTATTCTCTTTCTCTCTTGCCTCAGACTCCCACAAGGGGAACTGGTCAAGAATGGGTGTCACTTGAGATTGGAATTTAGGGCATCCAAAGCAAGGGATGCAAATCTGAGGCTAAGGGCATAAGACTTATTATTGCTGCTATTGTTATATTGTGGCAGCAGATAAGCCAGCCTGTTTCCTACCAGGACCCTACAGTACGCCCACAGCATTATGGCTTGTACACTGTGATTACAAAGAGAATAGAATGCAAAGTATGCAAACACAAGCGGTAAGACAGCCAGATTCCATGTGAATGCACTCAGTAAGCAAGCCTCTTTAAGCCAGCCTCAACATAATCAAAGTACAAATACATCTAGATAAACCACAAAAGGCTCAGTATTAGGATGCACGTCTGAATCTACAAGGAACCCAGGTACACCATGCATGTGTATTCTTCACATACAAGCACACACATATATATGCATTTCTTTCCATAGAGACTGAAGGATGAAACAGGCAAACCTCTTAGTTTTTAGACCATACCCTATTATTTAGGTCAGGTAGATATTGTCTTGAGAATGGCCCGGTGCATAAGTTGTGTTACATTTAATTCTGAGAGGTAAAGAGTGCTGAACACTGCACAGAGCCTTTATCTTCATGTGCACCCACAGGCAAAATTCCATGTGGGTGGATGAAAAGCAAACAGTCTTACGTAACTCCCAGACTGCATGACGTTCACACAGCATCCTTTGTGAGGAAAAGCAGTTATTTCTTGTTTCGGTGGTTTTCTCCCTAGCTCTTAAATTCACTCTTGACTCATCTTTCCAACTTGCACCAAGACCTTGCCGATTCGTTTTGTGCTATGAACTTCTATCCACTCAGGATATTGTTCAACCTAAGAAATATATTTCACCCGTGCTTTTGGCAAGATTCAATTTTCTAAGCTGGTTCTGACATTGCAGATCAGAATATTAACATGTGAACCCTGCTTGATTTGTAGCATGATTTGTAGCCTCTGTCAGGCAGCCAGTTTTGTGGGTGGAGTTGCTGTTCTAGATAAAAGGTGCTGCTCTTTGGAGGGGATTTCTCTGAGATTTTTGAGGTACAGCAGGGCATTTTTAGAAGCAGTTACAAACACAACCCCTGTTAAAAGACAGAGAATTCACTCTAGCCCCCTAACGTCAAATTGTGCCCTTCAGTATTTTTAATAACATTTTTATTCTCTCTCGTCAATCATATACGTCTGAACTTCAGTTTGTCTTTTACGAGTTGTTTTCCATTCCTTTATCTTTCCCCTTACTCTGTATACTGCACAACAAGATATTCTCTCTTGCATGTACTTCAGATTTAATATGTTGCAATATGTCTGAAAAGGAATCTTTGTTCAAACAGGCCTGATAATTTTTCAAAGATATTTTGCCTCATTAAATGCCATTTTATTAGAATAAAATGCTATGTGCTTATCCAACATTTTACAAGTCTCCTGGCAGCTAGATCTCCAACATGGACAAATGAAATTCAGAATTAAGAAAAATAGTCATTACTTTTAAGATAGTAACCATAATACTACACAGATGACAGTGAAGCATATTATATATATGGAGTTAAATGTATTTCCAGCTAATATTGTTAAGATATGTAGCTTCACTCATAAATTACTAAAAATCGGTTTAGTGCTGCTATGTGCTTCAAAATGGTATTTCAAAACTAGGAGAGACGATACTATTCTTGTCAAAGGAATATTATTGCTCTTTCTGCTTCAAAACAATTTTGGGCTGTTCTTTTATCCCTTGACCAGCAGCATGCACAAGGGGAGACAAGCAGGGGCACAGCCCCTCCTCCCATAATTGGAGAGGGCACAGAACTGCTCTGGCCCCAATGCTGTAGTGGGGGAGCGAGCTCCTCTGGCCCCTGGGAGCTGAGACGGGAGCTGACAGCTCCTCTAGCCCCAGGGCACAGCCACACAACCCCCACCCTAAGTTTTGTACCAGAGATCTGCCCACAGTGCACACCCAGCCCCCAGCAGAGCTCTTCTCTGCAGTGTGGAGCAGCCAGATCCCTTCCTCCAGCAGATGGCATTCTCCGGAGCTCACCGCCCTGCCCCCTTCTCTGCCTCCACCAATCAGCAGCTGAGATGAGATGCCCATCTTTAAAAAGGGAAGGACGAGGTTCCAGGGAACTACAGACCAGTCAACCTCACCTCAGTCCCGGAAAAATCATGGAGCAGGTCTGCTAGGAATCTATTTTGGGAGCCCTTGGAGGAGAAGAAGGTGATCAAGAACAGTCAGCATGGATTCACTAATGGCAAGTCATGCCTGACCAACCTGATTGCCATCTATGACGACTGGCTCGGTGGATGTGGGGAAAGCAGTGGATGTGATATACCTTGACTTTAGCAAAGCTTTTGATATGGTCTCCCATAGTATTCTTGCCAGCAAGTTAAAGAAGTATTGGTTGGATGAACAGACAATAAGATGGATATCAAGCTGACTGGATCATTGGGCTCAATGGGTAGTGATCAATGGCTTGATGTCTAGTTGGCAACCAATATCAAATGGAGTGCCCCAGGGGTTGGTCCTGGTGCCAGATTTGTTCAACACCTTCATTAATGAGCTGGATGATGGCATAGATTGCACCCTCAGCAAGTTCGCGGATGACACTAAAGTGGGCGGAGGGGGAGTGGTAGATATTCTGGAGGATAGGGATAGGATACAGAGGTTCAGCAAAGACAAGTGCGGAGTCCTACACTTAGGATGGAAGAATCCCATGCACTGCTACAAACTGGGGACCAATTGGTTAAGCAGCAGTTGTATAGAAAATAACCTGGCTGTAACAGTGGACAAGAAGCTGGATATGAGTCAACAGTGTGCCCTTGTTGCCAAGAAGGCTAACGGCATTTTGGGCTGCATTAGTAGGAGCATTGCCAACATAACAAGGGAAGTGATTTTTCCCTTTATTCCGCACTGGTGAAGCTGCACCTGGAGTGCTGTGTCCAGTTTAAGCCTCCTTCCTCCCCCGCCACTACAGAAAGGATGTGGACAAATTGGAAAGAGTCCAGCAGAGGGCAATGAAAATGGTTAGGGTAGATACTAGGGTAGATGACTTATGAGGACAGGTTGAAGGAACTAGGTTTATTTAGTCTGCAGAAGAGAAGAGTGAGTGGGGATTTGAAAGCAGCCTTCAACTACCTGAAGGAAGGTACAAAGAGGATGGTGCTACGCTGTTCTCAGTGGTGGCAGATGACAGAATTAGGAGCAATGGTCTCAAGTTGCAGTGGGGGAGGTCTAGGTTGGATATTAGGAAAAACTTTTTCACTAGGAGGGTGGTGAAGTACTGGAATGAGTTACCTAGGTGGAATTTCCATCCTTAGATATTTTTAAGGCCAGCTTGACAGAGCCCTGGATCGGATGATTTTGTTGGGGTTAGTGGGCTGGTCCTGCTTTGGGCAGGGGGTTGGACTACATGACCTCCTGAGCTCTCTTCCAACCCTAATCTTCTATGATTCTATGAGTGACAACCCTCCTAGCCAATAGTAGCAGGGCTGTGAGCAGAGCCTCTGGGGGTGGGACAGACATGGAAGGGCTCCACTGGAAGGGGGGCGAGAGGGAGCACAAGGTTCTTGGTAGTAGAGGAAGCACAGTGTACCTTGCAGTGGAGGTGGGAAGGAGTAGGGCCATGTAGGGAGAGCTTAAAGCCACCTTTGCATACAGCCCTCTTGAGCAGCACTGAGCATAGCACAGACACAGTTCAGGATCTGGATTTCTGGATAATATCTACCGATTCAAATGACAAATTCCAGCTCTAAATGAACATTTAGGTATGCTTTCAAACTTTTCTGGGTGAAAACTGCATTCCCATTTTGTATTTAGTTTCTTATTCAGATATGATTCCTATTTAAATGAGTCAGTATTAATTTCCCCAAAACTTCACTAAAAGCACATTTTAGGATATATTTGTACTTAGAGCCCTGTTAAATAAAAAAATATGCTTTTATACAGTGCCCTTTATACAAAATACCAAAGGTAAATCCTTTAAAAGAAAAGTAGAATAGAGAGAGATAACATAGTTAGCCTCAGCAGCTATATGAAGCCAAAAAAAGGCAGGAGACATATAGAAATAGAATAAAGGGAAGGAAAGCTGAAATGTAAAGCAGTGAAGAATACCTGGAAATCAGGGTGGATAAAAATCAATTATTTAAAAAAAACATCAGATTCTTTTTTAATTTAAACTGGATTTTTTTTTAAATCAGTGAAATACTAAATTTGTCTCCATTTAAAAAATAAGTTACAATTAAATCTCATCACAAACATGTTAAACCTACACTTACAGTCTCATAAAAATGAATGAATGGTTCTAGTCTGTCCAGCCTAACCACCAGTTCTTGCTTCTTGAAAGTTCCGAGCTTTCGGTTTCTGTTTCAGTTTCTGTTTCTCGCATACTAAAGTCACATGTGCTAAGAAAGACACAGGCTGGATAGGATTTTTTTGTTCTGTGTTTATGTGGTGGTGGAGCTGGGCCAAGCAAGGCAGAGGAGTTAGTTTAGACACTGTCTTAAAGACAGAGAGACAAAGGATGGAGGCAGAGTAGAAAGGAACAGTGGACTGGAAAAATAAAAGGGAAGACGTTATTCAGTACACACACAGCTTCCTATGTTCCCCCACACTTTTGCCACAGAAAAGCTGTCATGGCTTCTGGGGATAAGAGAGATCCTATCTGGGAATATTTTGAAGAAATTCCTTCTCTGGGTAAAAAAGGAAAACGCATCAAGCGTAAGCAGTGCAAGAAGGAGATCCAGGGCCTAGCTGCAAGAATGAAACATCATAATGAAAACTGCTTATTGGGAGAAAATGACGTGGATGAAGATATGGATATGTCTGAAGAACAATGTGGATCAACTGGTTAGTAACTTAAATAATTCACTTTGCAATGCATCATTCTTCAAGACTCTTTCCATGCCTTTTAGTATAAGTGTGATTTCACAAGTAAATTCTCAAGCTCTTTGCTATGTTGGATGTTGCTAGAAAAAAAAGTTTACCTTAGCTAATCCTTATGGCTTGTTTAATTAGTTAACTAGGTTTAGAATCTATCACCCAAGTAAATGGTACAGAAAGCTGCAGTAAGTTGCCAGTTGCCACTGGGTGTTATTTTCTTTTTTTATATTACATAATACATACCCCGTATTTTGGAACATCATGGCCACAGACCACAATGGGGGTGCCATAAGTCTATTCCCTATTTTACTTCATCATAACTCAGCTTTCCCAAGGAAACCCCATTCTGTACTTGTTTTCTCAAAAAACGGAAGTGCCAGTGAGTTCTATGGGGCTTACTCCAAAATTAAGTTCACTCTAAGTGCAGTCAGTCTTAGCTTTTTTGGTAATTTGGAATTGGATCTGCATCCTTGCTGAAAAAAATGTAAATAATTAACTGAATAATAGAGTGAGATGAACTGAGACGAACGACTATTCAAAATCATTTTTGAATTTTGTTTCATCCCATTTAAGCATGAGAGACTTTGACTGTGACTGTCTATCTGCAACCACTTCGTCTGTTGGTACTTTTGGCAGCAGTGCTGCAACTAAGCCTATTTCAGAAAACAAAGTATCAGTAGCAAGCAAAAGATGTCAATCATCCAATAAAACCATGGGTGTGTTTGTAGTAAGGACCAGCAAATACCAACAAGACACCATAGATGAAAAGATTGCTTGGTTCATTTATGCCACAAAATCTCCTTTTCACATTGTTAACAATAAACACTTCATTGACCTGGTTGAGTCCTTATGACCAGGTTACACTCCACTTGGTAAAGCAGACACTGGTGGAAGGTTGCTGGATACAGTATATGAGAAGGAACTTGAACTGTGTGCAAGAAATACTGAGGGGAAATTTGTCAGTTTAAGCCTTGATGGGTGGAGCAATGTACACAATGATCCAGTAATATGTGCCTTTGTGACAACAAAAGATGGGGTTGCATATCTTTCACAAACAATAGATACATCAGGAAATGCCCACACAACAAAATATTTAAGAGACGTTGCAGTGAAAGCTGTAATAAATTGTGAACAAAAATTCAACTGTCACATGTGCAGTTTTGTCACAGACAATGCGGCAAATGTGGCAAAGATGAGAAGATACTTAGAAGAAGAAATGGAAGGATGCTCCTTAATAACATATGGCTGCAGTGCCCATTTAATGCATCTTTTAGCCAAATACTTAAGTACGTCTTCTCCAAGAATAAAAGAAAATGTTGTTGAAGTTGCAAAATACTTCCGTAAAAACCATTTTGCTTCAGCTTCACTGAAGAGAGCAGGAGAATCCAAACTAATTCTCCCTCAAAATGTTCAATGGAATTCTGTGGCTGATTGTTTTGAACAACTTATTAAGAACTGGCCTAGTCTAATAAAACTTTGTGAAGAAAACCATGATAAAATAGATGGAAGATCACATCCAAAATATCTAACATTGGATTAAAGAGGAATGTAGAGGATATGCTCAGTACTGAAGCCTATATCCATAGCCTTAAACAAACTTCAGATAAATTGTTGCTGCATTGTTGATGCTGTCAAAATTTGGAAGGCATTTCAAGAGACATTAAAGAAAGAAATACCTCACCAGAAAGTTAAAGTGCAGACAATAAAGAAGCCTCCTCCACCTCATTTTCTTGCGAACATTCTCGACCTCAGATATAAAAGTAGATGGTAACTTCTGAGGAAGATGATGCTGCCATGACATGGGCATCTCAAAAACATTCCTCAGTTATGCCAGTCATAATACGTTTCAGGGCTGGAGCGGAACCATTTAAACAGTACATACTTACTGATGATGTTTTGAACAAAGTCATTCCCCTGAATTGGTGGAAATCATTAGCCAGGCACCTTGAAACAGAGTTCCTTCAGTTGCTAAGCCAAATTTTCACAGCAGTAGCTTCCTCTCAGGCACAGAGAGAATATTTTCATCGATTGGTATTATTCATATAAAGCTAAGAAATTGACTGGAAGTTGAAAAATCAGGAAAACTCATATTTCTATTCCAGTCTATCAATAAAAATGACTGTGGGAGTGGGGAAAATAAGAGCTAGTTGTAGAAGTTTTAAGGACAGCATACGTTTACTGTTGTGATGAAGTGTCTGTTAGAGTTAATAAAATTTGTAAATTAAAAAAAAAAAGAGTTTAAGGACAGCCATCAGCCAGCAACTCAGGAGACTGTTGCAATTGCAAATGTGAAACATTTATGTAACATTTAAGATTTAGTTTAATAAAATATAAGTGCTATTGTGTTTGTATGTGTGATTTCATTCTCACCATTCCTAATGTATCGTTGTTGCATCTGCAGATTGACACAGGTAATGAGTATTATGTACTATTTCCTAAATTAATAAAAATCAAGTTATCTAAAAAATTACACAAAGTATACCTTCCTAGATGTTGTAAAATGCTGTAATGAGTTGTAAATTAACATGTTCTAGGGATCAGATTTGCACCATTGTTTAAGAAATATGTGAAGAAGTATCAGTGGGAAACTTGATTTAAATCAATGATTTTCTCTTGTTGATTTAAATCAATCCACCCTGTCAGAAAGGGAGGATGATAATGGGAAAAGGGTTAATTGAGCAACATTTACTGTCAGCCATAGGATGAAGTGATGAATGAGGAAGTTTGAAGTCGAGATCAGAAGAGGAAGTGACTCAGTGGCTGAAAGGGAGGAAGCAGGGAGACAGTTTTGGATAGAGGGGGCAGCACAAGTGAGTTACCCCCAATTATGGAAAGGCACAGGAAGAGGAGAGAGAGGAGACTGAGGATGAAGTTGCTGAGCAAATTGTTGGGCAAGTAAGTGGACAAAAGGTCAGAGAGGTACAGATCAGCAGGCATGGGGAGCTTGGGAAAAGGAGACAATCTGAACTGGATTTGGAGATAGATTAGCTGATTAAGCCAATGAAGGTGACAACAGACGGGTGAGATGGTTTTGCTTCCTGGAACAAAAGAGTAGCCTGTCCAGAACTGTCTGGCAATCTAGACAATGCTCATATATTCAGCTGAATTAATAACGATGTTTTTAATCAGTTAGACTTTGCCAAAATGTATTCACTGCCTCAGAGCTGGCCAGAGAAAGCCCAGGAAGCTCCCAGCCATGCCCTGATTTGGAGCTTCTCTTGGAAACAGAGTAAATGTCTCTTGGCCACTCTTAGGAATAAATGTAAGTGTCCAGCCCTTCTCATTATGAAGACAGCTTTTAAATGTTAACTGGTTGCTCGTTTGTCACAGGGACATTTTAACTGCTATTCATGGTCCCCTATGCATCCCTCCCAGGACCAGTCTTTACAACACTTGAATCCCACACTTCCTTAACAACAATTTGTGCCTATAGGGGAACTAAGGGTCTTCCTCGGTCACCAGTTGAGTGATGGAACCACCGCAAGTGCCCATCTGATGACAGCCACCTGTGCTGATGAGGTCTGGCATAACACCTAAAAAATATGGGGTTCTGGTGATCTCAGAGACCACGTGATTCCCTAATAATTGAAGTGCTCAGACTAATAGTCTCATTGGTTTAAAACATAAGGGAGCAGAAGGCAGGGCATTGTCAGTGAGGAAGTGTTCTTAATTTGAAGTTGCCTTTTCCCTTCATTAGCAAAGCCCAATTTTGTTAATTATGTGAAGGATGAGTGGATGGGAGAGGCTGTGAAACCTCTGAATTTCAGGGGAGATCTGGGCAGAATCTGGACATTGTCTGATTTGTAGTGCAGTTTTACTACTCCTGCTCATGCACCCAGAATATTGGATGAATACATCTTAACTAAACAAAAGAAATTAGCCTCTCTGATGAAGTGTGAATTTGAATAAGCCTACCTGATAGGTATCCAGAATAAATATATCAGATGGGGATTGTTAACTACAGTATCCTTCCTCCTATTACTTAGCTTTATACCCAGGAAAAATAATTATATTTAAAATATTTTATGTATGTTTTTCAAGTTAGCATCCCACAGACATTAAGAGGAGTTGGCTGCACCCTAAATTCTACAGTAGCCACTTAAACACTGCAGTGTTTCTTTCCTTCTTCCCCCCTTCGCCCCTCCAGAATCAGTACAATAATTATATTTTTGGAAGTTAGGATATTTTGGCACCGTTCTTATAAAAAATACAACCAAAGACAATGGGAGCTATGGGTGTCCAGCACCCCAGAAAATCAGGCCCTAGGTATCTCCACTGTGCCACACACGAAAACTGACACACCATACATCAATGGACACTTTAAAAATGTCTTTTAAAAGCACAGTTATGATGCAGAGGAACACACCAGCTTCTTTACTGCATGATAGTATAGGTGCATTTCAGCTGCATTCTTCCCAATATCCTCCAGGTTTGTGACTACCCAGAAGGACATACTCTGTCATCTGCTACTGCTACACTGGATCAAATAGGATCAAACTATTAATAAAGAGAAGGCCAAAGTTCAAAAGTAAATGGTACATGTCAGGGCCAATTTGCACACATTACGGCCCCCAGTTCAGCAAAGCACTGAAACACATGCTTAAATCCAGTTGAAGTCAGAAGCTGACTCAGGGCCTAGGCAATGAACTGACCAAGCAAACCAGTATTTATACATGCAACTGCTGGACTTGCACACAGAAACTTAAAGTGTAACCACTTCTTTAAAAAAAAAAAAAAAATTGACCCTATTGCTGTGCAATAGGCGTATTGTACATTTTTGTGTTCCTAGTCTAACTGTTGAATTAAGCATTCTTGCATTAGTGTTATTTTCTGTCCCTTTGTGCCTTCAGGAAGAACTCAAGATCTTTTTCTCGTGCTAGATTTAACATACCTCTCATTTGTCTAACTATTAGTGAAGGTTTTTAACTATCCTCTTCATTCATTTTATTTTCATAAAGTGAATTTCATTCACATGAAAGGTACTGAATTGAGAGCACTATTAGCTCAATTTTCAGTACATATTCTGTTAAGGCTGCGTACTTCATGTGCGTTCATGTCACCTCTATGACTGAGAGGGAAATTCATTCTTCATGCCTATTCAATCCTTGGCCTCTCTACAGAGACTACCAACAAGGCTGCCAATTAATGCTAATTGAGGTGGTGGATTTTGTGATATAGCCTTGTATCTAGTAGGAATTGTAGCAACACCATCAATTCATTTCACATAAGACACCAAACAATTGGCATATGGTAACTTCCAGTCACTCTGACACAGATACCTAATTTGGATTTGGTCTAGGCATGGTAGAACTTTAAAAAGTTTGAAGATTTGGTGCAGTTTGTGCTAACACCTGAATATTTGGATTTGTAGCCAAACTATCTACCCTTATGAAAAAAAACAGTGTAGAATTTAATAGCTGTGTAAAGAATTCCATAGAAGGGACACACAATTCTCTATCAAATCTAGAGGATTTTAGAATATCTTCTATAGTTTTTAGAGCAATTTCTATAAAATCACAATGGTCTCTTTCTTTTTTCAATTTAGGAGGAGTTTTCCATAAGGGTGAAATATCCAAACCTCAAGTCAACAAAACTATGCAAGAAATCTCATGAGACTTTTCCTCCAAAGATATCCATTCCTTTCTTCTTCTAGTTGGGCCAAAAATATCATACAATCTGTAGTCTCTCTCAGGCCCATCTACACTTACCTTTGCGATTCGGCGGCAGTCAACAGGAGATGCACAAGTGACGTAAATCACTTGCGTATCTCCCGTTGACTTTGTAGAGTCTCCTCTTCGTGCCGTCCACACTGCACTGTGTCGAAGGGAACAGCTTCGACGCAGCGCTATGCCACTTATTGGGGTGGTTTTCCTGCATCGCTTGCTGGATCGACTGAGCGTGTCTATACAGACCGCTCAGTTGATCCAGAGCAATCGATCTGACGGCGGTGAATTTGCTGGGTCAGTGTAGACCCAGCCTCAGTGTGTGTATTTTGTCTCATCATTTCTGGATTTCAAATGCAACCAATGCACGCAGAAGGAAACTAGTTTTATGTTTTTAAATCATCCTAAATCTCAAGAAAGGTTGAGTTTGTGTTTGAGTTTTCGGCAAAGGTTTGTGTAGGTTTTTGTTTTATCAGACTGCTTTACCAATAACTAATTTGAACCAGGATCTAAAGGTGAAAAGCTACCATCCAGCTTCCAATCATCAAAATTTTCCAGTCCTTAGCATTTTTTAAAAGGTAAAAATTTGGAGTACAACGGTTTTAAATGTAATGGCTGTGCAGTGGAAATAGAAACATATCTCATTTGCAGTTGTCACTATTTCACCCTTGTTATATGTCCTCTCTATCTTGTTGTTGCCACAAAATTTCAATAGCCAAATTCCCTTCTTTCTTTCTGTCTGTCTTTCTCTTAACCCAATGGCAATGTCACTGTGCAAAGTAACCTATACAGCAGTGATACTCAAAGTGAGGCTTGTGAGCCACATGTAGCTCTTTAAAGTGTCTCCTGTGGCTCTTTGCGGCACATGATATTAAAACAGTGTGTGATTTAACCAATTTAAGTTAGTAATCTAAATATTAACCAATCGCTTTTACTGTGTTATTAACCAATTGTAGTTGATAATACTAATAATATTTGATCAGTCATTTTGCTGTGAGAATTTTATATATATAAATTAAGTATTTCCCCTGTCATACTGTTTAAAAAGGATTATGTAGTACTATCGTAAATGAAACAATGAATTCACACGACTGTGGCTCTTTTGGAGAATGCTGATCACTAATTTGGCTCCTGAACCACTGGAGTCGGAATAACTCTGCTATACAGCATACACACTTGCTCGCTAAAAATCCACACTGTGCTTCGATTCAGCTGTAATCCGTGTTATAAACAGTCTAGGATGCTCAAATTATTCTGTTTATAAAAAAAATATTTACTGTCAGCTCTACTCCACGCACACAGATCACCCACTACTTCAAAAGGGGGGAAAAATGTAAGATTTTCAGTAACTAAAGATATTTAAAATAACTACATATTTTTAGTAATATTGCTAATAACATTAGTTGTATCTGTCGCAGGCTTAACTGTGAGACTCTTGACATTGACCCCATTATGCATCCTTGCCTTTGGCTTAGGAACCACGTCTCAGGTCACAACCATTTATCTCCCGCTAGAATTCAGACCACTTGGGATAACTGCTCCAGATGTCCATGATCCTTTACTACAGTACTACCATAATAAAACATAACTGAGAGTAACAATATTCCTTTAAGAACTTGTTCCCCTTTTTTATACAGAAGATCTGGCTCATACTAATGCTGATTGTCTCTATACAGTATTTAATTTTTCTGCCACTTTAGTATTATCTTCAGAAATATTTTCCCTTAATGTGTCTTTTATATAATGGCAAAGTTACACCATCCACAGCAGCCTCTGCAATGCACTTACAGTAACAGCTGTTTGCCTGGATCAGGAACATTAAATTCATTATATTCTGGTCTTTTTCACAAAATAAACTCTTTGCAGGTAATCAAGGCATGCTAGAAATTGCAAAGGACAATGGTGCTTTAATGGAATATTTAACATGTACCGGTAATTTACATTTCTTTCACAGAGAAAAACATGTTTGATGTGACATGAATCTATACTTTCATAAGCTAAAAAATAATATGAATCTTGCTCAGTATTGTTTTACTGAAAGTAGAAAGAAACTGAGAAGTGCTATGCTGATGTGGGCCCTTTAAGTACAGTGATTAAATGGTCAATCAGCTAAAATTGTTACATGTTTGAAAGTAAGGTTTATTATTACAGAGACACCATTAAATTTGGAGGTGGAGGAATTAAAGAAGCTCAGGTCTGGGTTATGTTTCAGGTCACAGTTACAAAATTCAAACCTCAACTCTCTTGATTTTGCAAAGCAATGTAGATAAGAAACACCCTTTCATCACAACGCCAGCACAAAGGAGCCTATGCTCTGGAAAGCAATTCCTAAAGTGGAGGAGAGGAATGGAGAACTGAATCAACCATCTGCCAAAGTGAATTTACAATGATGAATTAATTAAGTTATTCACTGCAAATACATTTTCTAATAAAGGAAGGCCTTTTCTCTGCTTGCAAACTGGTTGTGATTTCTATGAACATATCATTATACCCAAATATTCTCTGAATAATTTGGACCAACGATTTCTAGTCTGTGGCTTGTTCACAAACAGTTAAACTATTCCTCATTTGTGGAGTCTGACTGGTCATGTAAGTTACATGGTATTGATTCTCCACCCTGACTGGAGCAGGGAACAGAAATAATACCAGATGACTGAGGTGACCAATCACAATAATAATAATAAATATATGCCGCAAAGAGAATTTACAAGCAACCCATAGACTAAAATATTGTCATGATATATTTGTTAAATAATTCTAAATAACTAAAAAATTGACAAAAATCTAAGGATTTTTTCATATGCAATTCACAAAGAAAGAGAGACAGAGAGGGGACAAAGTTGCCAGATAAATTGTTTGCTATACATAGCTTTCCTGGCTGTTCTTATTATTTTTTTCCTGTATAAACCTTCATTTCATTTCCACATCCTTGCCTATTTTGCCCAATGTCATCTCTTCCTTTATCATACCATGTTTTCTCAAAGACATGGACCATGTCTCTGTCTGTAAAATTATGCTTTCCTTTGGATATTTACTTTTGTTCTTCCTTGTTGGTCTCTTTCAGATAAAACAACAGTCACAATAATTTTGGAGTGAAAGTACATCGTGTGCTCTTTCTATATGGAGGTTTTGGAATGACAGTGAGATTGTTAAGCAAACATAATAAAATGTCACAAAAAACAAAGTTCTGTGTGAGAGCCCAGTGTGTGAGCTTCACTCACTAACAAGTGTCAGCAACTCTGGGAACAATATGCAAAGTAATGCACATTGGAAAACATAATCCCAACTATACATACAAACGATTGGATCTAAATTAGATGTTACCATTCAAGAAAGAGATCCTGGAGTCATCGTTGATAGTTCTCTGAAAACATCTACGCAATGTGCAGCAGCAGTCAAAAAAGCTAACAGAATGTTGGGAATCATTAGAAAAAGGATAGATAATAGACAGAAAATAGAATTATGCTCTTATATAAATCCATGGAAGCCCATACCTTGAATACTGCATGCAGTTCTGGTTGTCCCATCTCAAAAACGGTGAATTAGAATTGCAAAGAAAAGGACAACAAAAATGATTAAGGTATGGAACAGCTTCCATATGAAGAGAGATTAAAAAGACTGAAGCTGCTCAGCTTGGAAAAGAGGTGATTAAGGGGGAACAAGATAGAAGTCTATAAAATCATGACTGGTGTGGAAAAAGTGAAAAAGAAAGTGTTATTTACTCCTTCATGTAACACAAGAACCAGGGGTCAACCAATGAAATTAATAGGCTGCAGGTTTAAAGCAAACAAAAGGAAGTATTTTTTCACACACAGTCAACCTGTGGAACTTGTTGCCAGGGGATGTCGTGAAAGCCAAAACTATTATACGGTTCAAATAAGAATTAGATAGCCATTGATGAACATAGCCTTCATCAACTTATTAGCCAAGATGGTCAGGTATGCACCCTCATGCTCTGGGTGTCCCTAAATCTCCAAGTGCCAGAAGTTGGGAGTGGATGGATCATTCGATAATTGCCTGTTCTGTTCATTTCCTCTTAAGCACCTGACATTGGCCACAGTTGGAAGGCAGGATACTGGGTTAGATGGACCATTTGTCTGACCCAGTATGGCCATTCTCATGTTCTTAAAATGGCTTCTCTCTGCAGACAGATGTAGTTATTAGAATTTTAAAGGTGCAGTGTCTATATTATACAGAGATGAAAGATGTCCAAGAGGATAGGTTGCTAGCTGAGGACTGGGGAGATGTGGATTCAGTTCCCTATTCCACCACAGGCGTCCTATGTGATCATGGATAAGCACTTAGGGTATGTCTACACTGTAATTAAAAACCTGCAGCTGCCCCGTGCCAGCTGGCTCAGGCTGCAGGGCTGTTTCACCGAAGGATAGACTTCTGGGCTTTGAGCGGAGCCTGGGGTCTAGGACCCTGAGAGGTAGGGAGGTCCCAGAGCCTGGGGTGCAGCTCAAGCCCAGACCCTCCAGTCAAACAGCCCCACAGCTTGAGCCCAGAGCCCACGTCAATTGGCATGGGCAGCCACGGACGTGTAATTGCAGTGCAGACATACTCACTGCCTCTCTGTGCCTCAGTTCCCATCTGTAAAATGGGGTTCATAGAACTTTACTTCCTCCCAGGGGTGTTGTGAGAATAAATACATTAAAGAGATGAGGTGCTCAGATACCAGTAATGGTGGGGGGGTGATATAAATACCTAAGATATTTAACGTATATAAAGAGGGGGGTCCTTACAAAAAGAAAATTGTGGCACCTTTTAGGTTTTAATAGGAGAATTGTAGTTCTCTTGGCAGAAGTGGGATATTATTCCTGGTATAAGCAGTCTGCTATTTAGCATAGGAGTTTATTCCTAATTGGAGCTGAAATCAACTGCATTGTTTATTATGATTGGCTGTAAGGTTCATGATTAATGCAGATTTATTGTGACATTTCTGTGATATGGAATAAGGTAGTGATTATTTTTCTTTCTGGTATTGATGTGGCTCTGATACAATTACATTTAGAAAAAGAAAAAGGAGGGAATGAGATGTGGGTGTCAGACAATGTTAAAACAAGGAGAGCAGCAGGGGATAAAAGTCAGCAGAGACAGATCATCCAGATTGTTCACCCTGCTGGGATTGGAATTGCTAAAAACACTAGATCCAGAATGCAGAGCTTCACTAATTCTCAGTGTATGAATGGTAAATGCTTTCAATTTGAAGCAACATTTACATACAATTTAGCTGCAGCAGTTCCAACCTCTGTGTGTGTGCGCGTGTGCATGTGCACACACGCGTGCAAGTAAGTAACAATCCAGTTTTATTGTTTAAAAAAGTGTTAGGTCATGAACTAGGGTGACCAGATAGCAAGTGTGAAAAATCGGGACGGGGTGGAGGGTAATAGGTGCTTATATAAAGAAAATAGCCCCAAATATCAGGACTGTCCCTATAAAATCAGGACATCTGGTCACCCCAATCATGAACACATACAGCAAAGTGAATGTATAATTTGTAAACAAGCCCTCTGGAACACCTCAGATTGCATCAAACAGCCCTTGGTGACAGAGAAGCAAACAGCATCACCCAAGATTAATAGCATAAAGCTGGGGCGGAGGTAAGGAGGGAGGTATCACCTCCTAAATCTTAGCCGTTCAGTGTCTTAATAAGAATATAAACATTTTGCACATTATACGGACACCAGCAGCTTGAAAATTACACTTCTGTTGGAAAATGTTATACTCACTACTTTACAGGTAACACAGAACATTACTGTAATTTCAAGAAACTGACAAAAAATTCTCTCTCTATTTTCCGTTTATTTTCTGCATTTGACAGAATTTTGTGGATAGTCAGTTTCAGTGTATCATTGTGTGGCCAGTGAGTCCTCAGTCTGCAAAGATATGCTTGAACCCTGTGAACAGTTTCAACAAATTCAAGTTAAGCACATGCTCAAGTCTTTGCAAGATCAGGGTTTAGGTTTGCATCACTTTTACCAATCCCAATTAGAAAAAGGTATGTTTGAATTATGTTATTTTGATGTGTGAAATAAAGGTGAATTGACAATCTTTAATAAATAAATTTTAAAAAATGTAAATCCCAAATCAATAGGGGAATAGATGCATACATTTTAAAATTACAATGGAATTTACCTTTTAATTTTTGCACAATACTTAGAAATTATTTCCTCTTTACTTGCTTGTTAAGACCTGAGTCCAATATTCAGTAAGAAAATGTTCTGCATATGGAACATCCGCCATTGCTGGTGAAACCCTGAACATGTGTCTGGAAGTTTAAATGTTAAAGAGGTAATTTTCAAATGGTTGGTTTAATTGTGTTTTTGTCATTCAAAATGACTTATATTAATTTAGTGTTGTTCCAGCAAACCATAGCCTGTACCTTGGCATATTTGGCTCTCCCCATGCAGCCACCAGGGGAGAGATTTAGCACTGTCTTCCCTAGACAACCATTAATTGACTGCCCTTTAGTCAGGACTTCTATTGGCTGCCATCCACGCAATCAAGGCCCCTTTTCCTCCCCCTCCACCACTATGGCAGTCCAGGTTGAACTAGGGCCCCTTATAAGGAGGTCTGAAGTGGGGCTGGGGATGTTCTTCCCCCTCTCTGTTGGAACTGATTTGAATGTCCTTCCCCAACCTAAGCATGTCTTGCAAGATCCACTGACAGTTCTCTGGTTTACCTGCTGCTCTGCAGGTGACAACTACTGCCATCCTTCTGTGCGCTTTGCAGTCTTTCAAGTAACTTCAATCTCCCTCCACTCTCCCGGGCCCTGCAGCTTACTGTGAGGTGATCACCACAGCGAGCTGCTACCACTAGCAACCGCCACCACCAGAATTTATGCCAACATTTATTCACTGCAGATATTCAATATGGACCAAACAATGGATCTTCAGAAAATTTAGGATTAGCCCTTATTTCATTAATAAACGTGTCTATCATACCACAAACATATGAAAACCATCACATAAACAACATAAATTCTTCCCTTTATTACACCCATGCAACCTTGTCGAAATCAGCAGGGCAGAATTTGGCCTTTTGTTTCTGTGTGTGTGAATTTGTGATGTCATCATGGCATGAAAACTTATGAAAGACCCTTTCCTGCATTTCATGTGAACCAAAAGTATCAGGTGGGCAAGGAATGCAGGATCAATCCCTAACTAATGTCCTGCTAATCATGCCCATCCAGAACATTAAGAAGGATCTTCCCCAGACACTTGTATTTTTGTATCCTTCCAGTTTAAAGGATAATGCATTAAGTATACTATATTGTAAAATGGCAAAGACAAAGTGTCAATAAATTGGGGATAGGAAAGGATGTTTACAAATATTTTCATTATGTGCAACCTAACTTTTTTGGGGGAGAAGGAGAGGGAGGAGCTAGGATGGAAGGAATTGCTGAACTTTGAAAGAACATTCTAATTGAAAGCAAAATCAGCCTGTCAGATGAAATCACATTTTGTGGAATTCATAAAACAGTTAAGAACATTGGTTTTGCTTTGAATTTTTGGGAGAAAAGAAGGAAAGTCATTTTCAGGCAGAAAACTCATTTTGTACACAAGTATTCAGAAACAACAACAAAAGGCATTTATGCTGGTGATCTCACTGGAGATGTAGTCTGACCTGCTGGCCCAGGAGAATAGAGAAAATACAGCTCCCATAAGATACCATGGTGGCACTTACAAATTAAAATTTTCAGTTTCCAGCCAAAATATTTTGGGAGTTTGATTTTTTGCTGAAAACTATACATTGTTTGTGGAAAAAATATCCATTTTCAAACCAGCTCTAATGACAACTGTTTCTTTAATATAAATCATTCTTTGATTATGAATATTAATCTACAAATAATCTTTGTAATACTCTATGTTTCATAAACATTTACCTCCATTCTACATAGACCAAAATTTCTGGCTTATGGAATGTACATACAAAATTGGGAAATGAGTCAATGAATACTTTTCATGGCTGCAGAAACAAAGTGATATTTCAAACTGAAAATATAAAACTCTTAACCAGAGCCCTTGCACATCAAAGACAAGATTTTAATGAACTAAGTAATTTACCTTCTATCAGTCTAATTAGTATTGTGTTGACATTAACTAGGTATGGCAGAACTCAATTTATTTTATTTTTGTGATAATTTTGACAGAAAATATCAATTTATTTTTAAGCATTTTTAGATGTTTATTGATTTAAATTTTCACAATTGCACAAAATTATGGATTTTAAACTATTAAATTTTTGTCAATTTAAATTTTGACAGTTACAGAAAATTATGGGAGGAGGGTGAAATAACTATATAATGACAGTAAATGTTGAGATTCAAAAAGTTAAAGTTTTATAACCATTAAAATACAGTGGCATCATCATATGTCATAATATACAAAGTAAATTTCCTTAAATCAAACTCTAATAAGTTCTCAAGCAGCATTTTTCTTACTTTTGCCTATCTGTAAATCATCATCAATTTTTCCATCAGTTTGTAGGCATAGTGAAATCAATGTTTACCAACATTTACTGATAAAAATCTAATCCTTTCAAGCCTAACATTAACAACTTTGAGTAGAAAAATACAAAGAGAAAGGGTGGTTCTTCCAACCTGGTGTTTGAGTTCACAACTCCTTTAGAACATCAGTGACCATTTTTCATTGGAAAATATGAGAAATGAGCAGAAGAGGAAGCTTCTTTTTTTAAGCAAACATAAAATGATGGAGATCAGACTTATCACTGAATGTTGATATCTGAACATTCCAGTAGTTGGTATCTGTTTATTTTGACTAACACGTCCTTTACTCCTCTCTAAGGAGGCAGACAGCTACATGAACTCAAATGAGTGGTCTTTAAGAAATATACTCCATGCCAGATCAGCCAAGAAAGAGTAGATCACTAAAACAGATTAACTAATAGGATATTGCTGTCCTCTAAATTTACTACAGAATTCAAGCTGATATGTAGAATCTAGTTTATTATTAATATACTTTCCTGATAGGAGAGCTACGAATGGGTTATAGATGAGGTGGAGCACATAATGACTTCTGACCACTTCAATCACGGGCATCAATTTGTTATCTGTGTTATCTCACCTTGCATGAACTGGGATATGGCACCCAAGAAATTAAATAAGACCACCTCAACTAGAGCTTCTTGGACTGTGGGAATTCATGGGTGAGGCTTTATGGGCTGCATTATGCAAGAGGTCAGGTTAGATTATCATGATGATCCCTTCTGGCCTTGGAATCTATAAAAACATCCCGATGTGCAGAAAGAATAGCAAATACAGCAGGCAACCAGCTTGGTTTAACAGCTTGGTCCTGCAGTAAAGGACCTGGGGTTTCAGTGGACAAGAAGGTGGATGAGTTAACAGTGTGCCCTTATTGCCAAGACGGCTAATGACATATTGGGCTGCATTGGTAGGATTGCCAGCAGATCGAGGGAAGCGATTATTTCCCACTAGTGAGGCCACATCTGCAGTACTGTGTCCAATTTTGGGCTCCCCAGTACTGATACGTTGTGGACAAATTGGAGAGAGCCCAGTGGAGGGCAACCAAAATGATTAGGGGGCTGGAGCATAAGATTTATGAGGAGAGGCTGAGGGAACTAGGCTTATTTAGTCTGCAGAAGAGAAGAGTGGCTGCGGGGGAGGATTTGATAGCAGCCTTCTACTACCTTAATGGGGCTCTCACTGGTGACAGATGACAGAACTAAGAGCAATAGTCTCAAGTTGCAGTGGGGGAGGTCTAGGTTGGATATTAGAAAAACCATTTTCATTAGGAGGTTGGTGAAGCACTGGAATGGGTTACCTAGGCAGGCGGTAGAATTTCTATCCTTTGAGGTTTTTAAGGCCTGGCTTGACAAAGTCCTGGCTGGAATGATTTAGTTGGGGTTGGTCCTGCTTTGAGCGGAGGGTTGGGATAGATGACCTTCCAAGATCCCTTTCTACCCTAATCTTCTATGATTCTGTAAAATCTAAGAGGTTATTTATTTTTCAAAACACAAAACAAAACCCTAATTTGTGGCCAGTTCCTGTTCCCAGTGAAAGATCTGGCTGGAACTATGCACCTTACTCGGCGCTATGCTCATGGAAAACAAATCCTGAAGAGGAAAGTAGTGGAGTCTGATTTCATAGCTTCAATCACACACCAAAGAAGCAGTGAAGGGACAAAGCAACCGTACTTCTAGCACAGCCTGACAGCTCGGAAATGGAGCTCTCTCAGTCAATAGGATGGGTGTCCACTGAGCTGAAATACCCTCCCAACTCTTATGCTAATCTTCCAACCCCCCACTCACCTGCACAGGTAATACAGGGAATACTCTGAATGAATTTACCATCCCTCCCATCAAGTTACTCTGTTGGGACCACTGCAGCCTGTTGCCAGGGCTATGATAGCTTTTGCTGCGCATGTGTGGGACATATGCACAGAACCCAGGACTGTTGGAGCCCTGCTAGAAAGATAAGCAGAGTTCCTGTAGGAAGTCAGGACTACTTTCCCCACCACACCACTCTAACAATCCTGAGGAGAGCTCCCCTCAGCAGGAGTAGACTCGGAACAAGTTTTAACCCTTTCAGTTGAAACTTTACACACAAGCAGTCTTAGTGGGATTCCTCTTCTGTGTAAAGTTATTCACTTTGCAGAGTCAGACGCTTTGTTTGCTACAGAAACTGCCCCATTCTTTATCAAGCTTTAGTAGTGGGCAGAAAACCCTGTATGAGCTTTGTATTTCTACAAACCTCTATATAGGCATGCACTTCAGTCTTGCTAAGAGTCTAGATAATTTAATGCATTGACCTCTAGAGACTTGGGCCAGATCCAGTTGAGAAAAAGTGTAAGTGAGTGTGGAGACTTTGTTCTAAGTCTTTGGCTTTATCTCGATCACAAAAACACTTCATGTGTGGAACAAATGTCAGTCTCTGCTCAGGAGTGGCCTACACGTAGCAGAGCAGGAGTCTGGTGTGTCAGCAAGGAGGTGTACTAGCAGTGTTTGTGAGGAAGTTTGTAGGTAGAAGCTGTGCAATACGCCATTCCCAAATTACGACCACTAAAATCTATCTACCTTCAAAATAAAACGGAGCAACACTGAATATCTGAGTACAGCAAGCCATTATGATTTATACAGACATTTCACACAGTGGGAAGATTTGATTCTTAATCTCTAAAGAAATTCTGACTTATGAAAAGTTCTTTGGTAAATGAAAGATTCATTAAAAAAGAGAAACATTTTTTCCTTCTATGACCATTAACTCTAGTGCTGAGCAAGAGGAAGGCAAGGGTAAATTCTTTTAAAAGGGACCCTTACAAAATATTGCTGGTTTAAAGCTCATGTTAAGAACACCGTTTCTTTTTTGCTGCCCTCTCTCTTACATTTCCAGTACCCCTTGACCTCATGCATTTGTCACTACAACACTTATGCATCTGACAGGGGAAATGTTGAAGAGCTTTGTCTGAAGCAGAAGCCAAAACTCTTCTTGTGTGTGTTGGAGAGCAGTGAGCATCCTCTCTGAGTGTGGTGTGACCTGACCACTGTCCTGAAATCCTCCCCTCTCCTAGGAGGTTCAAGCCTAACACACTGTTCAGAAAGTAAATGCCCAGATTCTACTAATCAACCTGTCTCCCGTTCCACAGAAAATGCTGATATGATAGCAATCATATAAACTGCAAGGACTTAATTCTGTCCTTAATTACACCCATGTCATCTCAATAAACACCCATGGCTTTCTGCAAGGCAGAAACAGGACAGAATAGTTTTACCTTTCCAATATCACTTTGCTTGTATTAAATAACTTACAGGGTTGGGTTTTTTTAAAATGGCACTGCTATATAAAAGAAAAATCATCACATGCTGGGAAAAGATGTTTCTGAAAAAGAAAAAACAGCTTAAATAAAATATGTGGATAAGCGATAATGGTAAATATTTCCCCAGATAGCTAAACAGAGGGCCAGATCTGAACTTCCTTGAAGTCAATGGGAGTCTCTTCAATGAGTTGACTGGGCTTTAGATCAGGCCCAAAATGTTCTTCAAGAAGCATAGAGGAGGAAATTCATTTGGCAAATGAATGCATCCCTTAGCCACCTCATGCAGAAAGAAGGGTATACAGCCAAAGAGAAACGGGAGGCGGGGGGGGACAATAAAAAAAATCCACTGTTGTGTGTTATATCAGAACTAAGGAGCTTACACTCATGTTATTTTACATATAAATTGACTTTATTATTATTAATAGCTGTGACTCTTGCCTATCATCAAAAATCTCAAAGCATTTAGAAAAAACTCAATTAAGCCACACAACACGCTCTGTGCTAAGCATTATCATTATAACTTTTATAGATTGAATCAGGTGCTATACATCTCAGTTTCCTAAAGTCCACTGAAATCAATAGGAGTCTTTCCACTGACTTCAATGGACTGTGAATCAGCCCAGAAATAGATGAAGCAATCTGTGCAGAGACCCTGAACAAGTCAGTGGTAGATCAAGAAATACAGCCCGCCGGTCTTGGCCCCCCATTTCTTTGCTCTTACCACAAAACCACAACCCCGCCCAAGCATGAAAATTCACATATTTATAACATAACACGTAAGGGTGTTTCCTTTCAGAAGGTAATAACTGTAAAGTAGTCTGAAAAGCTCTGAGGACTTTAGACTCTGAAGGTGAAATGCTGGCCCTGCTGAAGTCAATGACAAAATTCCCCTCAGACTGGATTTCATCCAGAATTAATTTGCCCTCGTCAGGATCACTACATTGTTAACAGCAAGCAATACTTATACTATTGTTATACTATTTTTTATTCAATAGTCAAATAAAAGAAAGGGAAGAAAAAAAAACCCAACAATGGGGCCTGCAAAGCCACAGAAAGGTGATTTTAAAACATTTTAAAAGCTCTCAGCTCTGCCTTTTCACTTTCACGCTATATAATCCTGCCTCATCTTCCTGCAGTCCACCTCGTTTCCTCCCCACAGGTCAGCATGGCTCTTCTCTCAGACTGAACACCATAGCACAGGTACATTTTTAGAAGTGGAAAGAAAGAAAAATAGATTATTTTATTTATATCATATTCCGAATTGGGGGAGAGACCTTCCCAGTGTAAACAGACAGAAGTAAAAATATTTAACCATTACTGTGACGGTAGTAGCCTTGCTAGTTTGTAAGGAGTGACATTGATTCAAGGAGAGTAGGGGAGTTAATTTCCCCCCTTTCCAGTGGTTTGCAGACACATTTTCTTTGGGTTTATTTTTCCATCTGTGACATACATTCTGTGTTTTTCTGCTTCAGCTGAAGGGAATGAGATACAGAGGTGGAGTTTTCTGGCTGTCACAGAGACAGAATTCTGATTAAAGGGGCCAATAACAGCAGAGGGTTTATAGTGGCCAATAAAATACAGAGATTTGCCGATTCATAGTAGAGTAATTTTAAAGTATTTGTAATATAAATGAAGATTCCTGTACTCTGGGCTGCCTGCCCTAACAAAGAACAAGGATTCCCATATACCACATAGTTATTGAGCAGCAGCCATTCTCTGATCATTCAAATCAGAATCTCAGAACCAAATCAATATGCTGGGAAAAACCACTACAGTTATGCACTATTAACAGATGCAGCATTACTGCACTCTGACTAGCTCAGATAGTTCCATTTCAGCACAATTTTTATACAGGATTCTGTAGTGTGAACACAACAAGCTTCTCCAAGAAAATCTTTACCTCTAATATACTGCTAGAGCACCAGTGTAAACAGGAACTTTTGTTTGCTGTGAATGTGCAGCTACAGAATCTGCCACATGATTTACCATTTGTTTCAGCTGTCACAGAAATGCTCCTTCAGCTGCAGAAATCCTTGGTGCTTTCATATTTTCAGCAATTTCAACTTCCTTGTCTGTCCACCAATTCTACTGCTGACTTTCCTTCCTCACCAATATAAAAAATAAGGGCCCAGTCCTGCAAACACTTTCTAATGGGTGTAGCGTTTAATACCACAAGCCATTTCAATGAAAAGTTCACAATTACGTAGGATGACCAGATAGCACATGCGAAAAACTGGGATACTTTTATTTTCAGTGGTGAGAGGTATAGTTGCATATAAAAGACAAAGCCCCCAATACCAGGACAGTCACAATAACGTCATAATGTCTGGTCACCCCATGATTGGGCACAGAATCCCCCGTCTCACTGCATATGCCTTATCTGCTGCTGCAGCCAGCGAGGAGACCTAACGGAAGCATATCACTGCAGAGTTACTGTCCCAGAAGCTGATCCTCTTTTTTTATTTTAAATGCCTCCAAGACCAAGTCCAGTAAAGCACTTGCATAACTTTAAGCATGTTTGTGGTTCACCTGATAATGGCTAGGCAAGTAGTGAGCTGTGATTACTGCTATGGATTGGCTAAGACCTGTGCCTATGCATTGTCTGTGCTAAAACCATCTATTATTTTCATTACCATTATATTCATTCACTCCCCTCCACACCTCCATCCACTTCTTTATCTCATCCAGCTATTATATCTTGTCTTTTATACTGTAAGCTCCTTGGGACAGGGTGTGCCATTTACTACATTTGCAAAAGACTGAGCTCAATGGGACTCTGACTTGGCTGATGTCTCTACCACATATAAATCTTAAATAATACATAAGTCCCAATGACTTCAAATAAGCTTTGAGAAAGGACTTAATTTGAAAGTTGATTTAAATTGGACCACTAACAGGATAAAAGCTATGCATGTATTTTAGGTTTTGCTGGTTTGGGCCCTTAGCTAGTACCTTTAACTAGACTTGGAAGATTTCAATTTTTGTTGGTAAATGTCAATTTCACCGTACACACACAAACTTACCAAAACACATTTCCATCAATAATAAAATTTTAAAGATAGGCAAAGTAAGAAAAATGCTGCTTGAGAACTTATTACAGTTTGATTTCAGGATATTTACTTTGTGTATTTTGACGTGCAAAGTTGACAATTGGTGTTTTAACAATTATAAAGCTTTAACTTTTTTAATCTTAACTACTGTCATTAAATAATTATTGCCTTACTCCTCCCATTGTCTGACCATCCCCCATAATTTCCAACTGCTGTGAAAAATTTAAAATCGATAACGATAAAAAAAACTTTAAAACAAAACAATGTTATTGTCTGTCCAAAAGATAGAACAATAAAAACCAAATTCTGCCAAGCCTACCTTTAACTTCTGAGTGAGGTGTTTCTGTTGTATAAATGGTGTGTTTATTTTAGGTTGAATTTGATTTGTAGCCTTATAACAATAATTTATTTCTCCAAACTTTCCTTTAAGAAAGGTCACAATTCTAGGAAGTTGCCCCCTATCATGACTTAGATTTTTTCTTTCCTTAATGTGCGTCCCCATTTTTCTTTTAAAACTCATTGCCAGAAGCTTTCCTGATTATTAAGGGTATTTTTTAATTTCAAATTATTTTCACTTTTCCATATGGATAACCAAATATCCATGTAATCTCTCCAGTGATGTTTTCTCCTGCCTCTGCTCAAAGCTGATGTACGGGGTGCAAAAAGCCAAACTTTTCACTTCATATCCCAAGAATGAGCACACAATAACAGCTTTTTGCCGCCATCAAGGTCAAGTGGCATATTCCTACACCTTTATTTCAATGAATGTATCATATTTTTAAATTTATTTTGGTAAACATATTCTAGGGAATTATTTTATAATCAGCTAGCGCTGCTGCCGCGGAGTCTAGCACTCATGTTCAGCAGAAATCAAGAGTATTGCCAATGTAAGTCCAATGTACTGCAGCGCATGCAGGGCCCTGAATATAAGACACACTGCAAAACAGATAGGCTGAACTGGTTTTGGAAAACCTCCTATTCAGTAATTCCAAACACAGATAAACCTGCCCACTTGCATACCAAGGAAATGACAAGTGCCTGTGCCTCACCCAGCAGCACTCAAAGCTGTATAACTGACATTACAGTCAATGGGTCTGCTTCTCCTCCCACAAGCATCAGTGTCAATCATGATTAATGCCATTGATTTCTGCAAAGTTACATCAGGGTAAAACTAGCATGAGCAGTGACTGGACCTGGCTAGTCTAAACTGGCTCAGGCTTTGTCTTCACTGACACAAAGGTAGGTGGGTTTGGGGTTTGTTTGTTTGTTTGTTTTTGGGGGGGGGTTGGTTTGTTTTTTTTAAAAGCAAGATAACTAACACATGATAGTTATCTTATTGTAAAATCCTACATAGAGACAAGGCACTTGTGGTGTTTACCATGAGGTTACTAGGCAAGCTCAACACTATGCGGCTTCCTGTGATTGACCTCGCAGTAAAACTAAGGTTATTGCAGTGTAAGGTTAATACATAAGAGACCCATGGCATGGCCACGTTTGGCTCCGGTCAGCTGGCTTGGGCTGCGGGGCAAAAAAACTGCAGGATAAACGTTCAAGGACGTCCCCTTGAGGTGGGGAGGATCTCAGAGCCTGAGCGCCAGCCCAAGTCTGAGTGTCTACCCTGTAATTTTTAGCCCCACAGCCTGAGCCCCATGACCTGGGCTCTGAGACTCGGTGCCACAGATTTTTAAATTTACCCTAAAGTGCCTTGTTTCCACTCTGTGTTTACAGCAAGAAAACGACCACCACCCTCTTTTTTGTCAGTGAACACGCAGCCTTATAGTATTGGTAGGAGGAGATTTTTTCACTGAGCCAAACTCTCTCGGTCCCATGTGATCTTACTTCTTTATTTCTTTCCAGCATTGCTGAGAACTATTTCATTTTGGCTCGGAATGTGAGAGAGATGCCATGGGATGTTAGGTGAAAAATAATTTTTAAATTTTAAATGTGCAAAGAAAGTTGATAAACTGCTAAATCACATTTAATGTAAGAAAGTAGGAAAGAAAAAAATTGGAAAGTTGTTTGAAAGGCTGTTTTGGGGATTGTGTGAAAGAGGCTTTGCCTTTCTAAGGAGGTTCCAAGTTTTTAGTTTCCAAAACACAAAATCTCTTCCAAACAAACAAACAAACTTGTTTTTGTTCTTCTCCTATTTGGTTTTGAGATATACCAGATATGCCAACCATCTGTAAATGTAGAGACAGTCAGTAAAAAAAATGTACAATTTTAAACAGTGTTAGTAAATCCATAAATAAATGAAAATGTCCATAACATTGGGTAGAAATAAAACATATTATATTTTGATATTGATTGTCATCATTCAGCATCACTTCTTGTATCATAAAACTTCACTGATTCGTGACTATCAATTTCCTGTTTTCTTTTACTGCACATGCCCAAAGAACCCGATTGATCAATTAACTGCAGCTAAAACAATTGCGTAATTCCAAAATTCCTGTGTATGGAATATCATGAGCGAGTACACACTTTTGTGACATTATTGTTTATGGTATTTTTAGTGAGGTCAGTAAAAAGTTTACCATGTCAGTAAAAAACAAAACAAAAACAAAAAAAACAACCCTTCACCAACTTCAGATTTTCATGTCAGAAAAAACTAAAATGCAAGGTTGGCAACCCTGCTATATCATCATCTCTCTAGTCTACCTTCATGTCCAGCCTTCTTCTAGAGTACAACATAATTCCGCAAGAGTTGACAAACCACACTTAAAGTGAAATTCTTCTCTTAGTAACACCAGTGCACATCCAGAGAAACCCCACCGATATCCATGTGGACAGTCTGGGTTTACATGGTGTTACAGAGAAAAATTTGGCCCTTAATCTTCTCTAGCTCGGTCTAAATTGAGTATTGTGTCTCTTTACGGTGCAGTGAAACTATGTGTACACATTACACAGCAAATCAAGCAGCACCATACTGTTTATTACGTTCTCTTTTTCTAGGAGGCAGCTTTGTATAGACTCTATAACTTGATTCTCTGAATTCTCAGCATCTACCCATAGCAACAGAAAGGAAAGTAGTAAGAAGTATAGCATGGTGTTTGGATAGTGAGGCACGGGAATTAACGTGCCCTACAACATCATACCCTGAATTGTAACAAACTTGCATTCCCCTTAATGCAAATAAACAAGATAGAATGGGTTTGTTTCTTTTTTTAAATTGGGCAATTTCCAAGGCAGACTTACTGCGCTCCCCAGTTCCTCAGTTTGTCCCATCCCTCTCTTGGTTTCACACCTTTTGTTAACTTCTATGATTCCATGAAAGAAGTTTAAGAGGGAAGAGACCAGTGAAGCCAACCAAAATATCTACCTCCCAGTGCAACACTGATTCCTGCAATATATTTTCAGTGCAGTAGGAATGAGATACCATAGAAAAGATTAAACTTCTCTCTCCAGAAGTTCGGAATAAGAGAAACTTCTCTCTCTCTTATTTCGGAATAAGAGAAAAGGGGTATGGTAAATACTGGCATACTTCTGTTAAAGGGACCAGAGCTGTGTTTTACCTAAGAATTTTTGTTCCTTTAGGGTTATTTTGAAGATCAACAAGAAAACTACCTGTGCCAAAAGTGAAGTCTGTGGAACTATGTCAATGTATTAGTTTATTCCAGCTGAGGATCTGGTCCTAGGCATTATTTAGCGTTAGGAAACCTGCTTTAAAATCAGTTCTGGTTTCTGATATGCTTTGTCCAACTATCTTAGACAAGACCACTGTGTCCATATGTAGGCTCAAGTCAGGTTTTAACTCAGCTCTAACACGATTTGGCCCTGTCACCAATGTTGAGCCAACCCATGTTACCAGTCCAGTTGGATCATTCATATTTAAGTGTGGTTCCCTATTTGTTAAGGAGTCACTACAGGTGATGTTCAAGGCTTTATTGGGCAAGTTCAGGTATCGTGACTTTTTATTTCTAGATCCTGATGTTTGCTGAAACATCTGTATTGATTAAGTAAAGTGGCACACTCATAAGATATTGGACTCTAAAATTACACCCTTCTGATCACATTTTTTATCTTTCTATATTTCCCTTGTTACTCTTTGTGCAACAAAATGCACCTTCTCATCAATTATTTCCTCTTTCAAATTATTTTAGTCCTAGAGTTCTGGAACCTCAAGTGTATTACACTTGAAAGAAAGTTGATATCTACACCACTATGAATTTTGAATATCACCTAGCATTCCAGTGCCTGATGTATCCACATTGTGTTCTCCATCTAATATAGGTCAGATCCTACAAAGTAATCTGCCTGTGATGACCTTGAACCTGCACAGAGCTTCTCTCATTACAGTGGGACTATGTGTGGGTATAAGCGTCAATATGGCTGGGTCTAGTTGCATCTTGAAGCAAGACTCTTCTGTGTGTACGGAGCTGAGCACATGAAGATGCTCAATTTTCTTATAAAGTAACATTGTAAATGTAATTTCAGCGCAATGTCACAAGATGCGCTCTCTGCAAAATCCTCATTGCAGAGAAGAAGAAATAGTGACTAATTTGTATCTCTTACATCCCCTACAACCTTACAGCTTGCTATGAGAGCTCTCAGGTTATGATGTTTATACTACAAGCCCTACAGCAGCATAGCCGAGTGACGCACTGCACTCCACCACTGTAACGTACACACTTACTGCAGTGACAGGAGTTTTCCATCACTGTAGTAAATCCACTCCTGCCCCTCACTGTGCTACAGTTCACCTATCTGAAAAAGGGTAGAAGCTATATAAACTACCCCAGTGGGGTATTGTGAGTCTTAGTTATTTAATACGTATTCATGCTGCACTTTGAGACCTTCAGATGCAAAACACAAGAAGTACAAAGCACTATATTAGTTATGTTTTTATCTAGTGTTTATGATCTATACTTCAGCAAAATCACATGCCCAGACTGCTACTGACCTGTAAAGAAAAGAAAAAGAAAAGAAAAAGTCACTAAGAGCCTGATATTCAGTTGCCCTGCACTTGGTGTCCTTGCACTAGGGCAAAGTGGGTGCAAAGTATTGCCATTCTGGTTTAGTATCATTTCACACTCACTTTCCACTGGTGCAGATGACTACACAAGGCACATTGTAAGGGAGGCTCAGGTCCTCAAACTCAAAGAAAACTAAGCCAATGGGAGGAATCGTAAAACAGAAAGTGAACGGTCTCCACCACCACTCTGCTCGGCAGGTTTTCTTGGGTCATCAGGCAAACTTTAGTAAGATGACTTATGCTAACACCTCTGCTACTATTTTGTTTTTAAGGCCAGTGCCCATGTGGTACTGCCAATCAGAAAACACATCCAGAAGAAAAGTGTTAGTGCTTGTCACCAATCTGAGAAATAAAGTCATGCTATTTAACACCACCAAGGGCAGCCTGTCTATATCTCTCTTCCTCCCAGCCTTTCCCTGCTGGCTGAGGAAACTGTTAAAAGAAAAAGAATAGCTAGCAGCATGTGTTAGAAATGCTGTTGGTAGCAGCACTTGCAGACCTCTTCCAGGGCCACCAGCAGTTTCCAGAATATATCCTGGGTTCTGCCTCAGAAAAGACATACTGAAATAGGAATATACTACCGGGGCCTAAAAAGGGAGAAAAATCAGGATCAAACCAAAAGAAGTATTCTGAAAACCCATGTGTAAAGCCATTTGTAATGGAAAAGCACCCCAAAAGATAAGATCACTAGCTGATATGTACACCTTGTTTTAAAGCAGGAAAATGTATCCGAACCATTTTCTGCCTCTGTAACACAGTAAAAAGCAGTGGCAAACCAAGAACCCCAGCAGCTACCTAAATCGCAAGCAAAGTCCACAGTTATTGCATTGAAGCCATCACGTTGATGATTGTCATCCTGGAAAAAGAAACAAAACACTTATACTGCTGAAGACCATCAAAGACACATTGTCCTACTCCTTAGTCCTCTACTGGAGAGGAATTATTCAAAACCCAACAGCCAGAGCAGAAGGAGAGCTAATACGAACTGAAGAATTTAAAGTCTCTGGTACCATTGGTATCTGTCTAATTCCAGCCCAAGCTACCTGCAACTCATTTTGGGGAGCCCATGAGTGAGTTGGAGGTGGTGGAAGGTGTAACAACATCTCTGGCTCAAGCACTTAGGTCCCAATCCTGTAAACACTTGCAGACACGCTTAACTATACCTGTTAGTAGTCCTGTTATATTCAATGGGACTACCCACATGCATAATTGTTTTCAGAATCAGGGCCTTAGTCCGTTTAGAGGATAGTCATTTTTACTGTCTATGAACAGCTGACTAATTCTCTGAAACAGGAAGAATTCTCTCCACATATCCAGCAGATATCTGTGATTATTAATGTTATTATGACATACACATTTTGTGAAATAACTGCGGGGTCCCCTCTCAAATCTGCCAGGAGGTATGCATTGCTACATCCATGTCTGTGCTGATGCACCTGCAGAACGTACCATATGACTGTTTATTTACTTGGAGCAGTCCAACACTCTTGATTTGCATACCGATTCTCTAATTACGTCAATCGAACTTCTGCACACAGTTTATAAGCAGCATGAGGCCCTGGGAGAGAGATTGGTGGCACTGGTGAATGAGTTAGCAAGATAAGGTCCTAACCATGATCAGGAAATTGCCATGAAGTCTTCAAAAGCTATCACTTATCAAATGTTTAGTAAGGACCAAAAGTTACTTGCTGGTATTAAAAGCTGATTTGTTGATACAGATACACTAAACCTTTCGATATAACACTGTTTTGATCATTAGTAGTTCAGTCTATTTGTAAACAGGTGCAATAACTTGCCTCTGGAGAGGACAGAAGAGCATTTCTTGGCTTGCATTAGGGGTGTTGAAATCTCACGGGGAAAGATTGTTTTTAAACTTACGAAAACCATGTTCATGATTTATCAGAAAAAATATGTTCACTAATGAAACTTCAAATTCATACTTTTGGAGAAACTGACAAACCAGTGAAGGCATCTGCTTCTTCACAATGCAATTGATAAACCACAGGTAAAGTAATCATGTTTCAGAGACTGAATTCTATTATGTACATTTGTAATGCTGTAATCAGTTTAAACAATGGAGGATTGTGGTTTTGCTCCCACTAAAGTCAAAGACAAAACTCTCATTGACTTTAACAGGAGCTGGACAGGGACCTTAATTCTGTTAATATGGCTTTGCAGATAGGAGTGTCTCCTTATTCTTAATTTCATGTCTGGCAAACTCCTCTTAGATCAGTTACTATTGATCTAACTTTTTGATGTTCAAACAGGCAAGTAACCGTTAAATATATGTTTAAGTACTAATTGAAACACTAAATCAATTTTTAGTCATTGCCAGAGTTTGACTACAGAGCTACAGTTGTATCAAAGTTCCTTACTCAGTGTTGATCTTCACATTCTGAAATCTGGAATTATCAGGTAAATTGGGTTGCGTTTGTTTCAATATTAAGGCAATATATAGTCATCTAAATGCTCTGATATACAAGGAAGCTTCTGCATTTGCCTTTTTTATATAATTTGCTACCAACTGGTGACAGCACAGACAAATAGACAGATTCTATTAGCCTACTTGAGTACATGGTGGCAATGCTGTTTATGTCACACACAAATGTCATAGATGACCAGGGATAACCCTGGCCTTTCTGTCTGCACACACAGTCAAGAGGTTTTCTATCAGTCAGTATATGCTGTATAACCAAGGAACACCAAAAATACAACACTCAACACCATAATAGCCAATAGCTTCCACAAACATGTCAAGAGTTCTAAAAATACTTATACAACATACCTTGCCCTGTACTCATCAATATGCTTTCTAAAATATTTTTGAAGTATTTTATTTAGTATATTCCTTCTAAAAACTATATAAGTTCTCTTCAAAAGCAGTTTCATATCATGATTACTCTCTAAAGCTGTACATGTGCCATGGCATCAATGTACAGCCTTGCAACACATACAGCTTCACATCCAAAACTTGGGCCTTTTACTCCTTTTGACAATGGAGGAATAGCTTCAGAGATGCTGAGTTATCTTGTTGGAACAAGTCTCCCTATTTAGAAGCTGAACTGGCATAAGCTATTCTTAAATTCTTAAAATTAAGACATTTGATTTAGCTACTAATTCTGGGGAAGGAGATAAGAATTAAAGGGATGAGCCAATGGCAGTCGGGAGCACAAGAGGGCAGGGGAAACCCTTTAAAAGGTATTCCCTCCTCCTTAAGCATGAGTCTCTGCTGCAGCACAAAGGAATCCCAGAGCATCTGTTCTGAGTGAAAGAGAGATCACTCTCCATAGTTTATCCAAGTAGCAAATCTGAGATGTCTTTCCTTATTGCATTGTGGGGACTTTTGTTTTGTTTTGTTTTTTTGGACTGAGCAAATGCTCGTGAAGTGACAAAGATGGACAGGGTTAAATACTGTAACATGGCACTTATTCACACCACATTAGGCAGAAGAACACTAAAATTAGGCATAAAATTTTATTCCCTTGGTAATATACTCCTGTCCTGACCAGAGAGAATGGGAGAAAAGGGAATTTCCCTTGGAAAAATAAAGCAAGCCATTAACAGACAGTATAAAAACAGGCCATCTTTCAAGTAAATCTCTCTATTTCTCCCAGTCTTTGTGAAATGTGTGATAGTTTGTATAGATATTCCTATAGCAGAGACCAGTGAAAACATAGGCCATTCATTGATCAATCTGAAGGATCATCTAAATTACTATATCTATTGTATTTGCCTATACAGTCTACCCTCAAAAAGCCTAATTAGCCACAACACACAGGAGATTGTGGTATATTTTCAGGTCTTAAATATAAAGAACTAAATCCATCATTGGTGTAATACTGCAGAGGTATTTGGACCAAAGTCTTACTGTATATTTAAGCGCCTGATCCAAACTCATTGAAGTAAATGGGAGTCTCTCTTTTGATTTAATTCCAGTGAGACCAAAAGAACAGCCTTCTCAGAACCTATCACACAAGTAATGTTTTAAAAAATCCACAGCTTTAGACTGATTCTCCCCACCACTGCAACTGGTGATCAGCAGCACTTTCCACAAACCCAGACTTTGAAACAGCTGGAGTCCTGCCAGATGAGCATGTATCCATAGTATACCATGCCCTTTTTAATCAACTTCCTAATTACAAAAACGCCATGCTGGCATGAAGTATGAGAAATGTAGGCTTCAAATATTTCACAAATAATAGCCCCCAGTGCAGGGTTGGTTGAAAATCTGTGATCTTACAGATGTTTATGAGTTTTCCTGATGCAGAGCTATAATCAATTTCCTTATGCCTAACCCTCAAGATGTATTAAATTTATCCTGGAAGAAACTGGTTTCTGAAACCAATTGCCCAGATGTATTAGGCAGGTGGGAGTTTCAGTGAACCAGAGGGTCTACCGGCAGATGCAACATTGATTTCTGAATGTTCACAATCTACCAGACAGCTCCATAGCAGACTTGATTTGATGGCTCTCTATGGGGTGCCCTGCAGCCTTGATTACTTCCACAACCAGGTTGGCTAGTATTGTTATGTGATGACTGCGCTTGCAGCTTCAGTGTAAATGCAGTGAACTAGTATATCCACAGCAAACCTGATCTGAGATCTGATCAGTTTAAAAACGCCCAAATTTATGGCAATGCTTATTGCTTTCATGGCCCACTGCCTGAGCCCATTTCGGGATTTCCCTCCCCCCCCTTAAATTCATTGTCATTAAAATTTGCTGCTCTCACTCCAAGTGAGATCGTCATGATGATTCTAATCAAAGCAAGATGTTGTAGAAATTCTATAGGGAAAAATCTTTGTCAGCATACTAACTGTATTTGCTTTCCTCGTGACTTATTGACCTAAGGCATTCTTTATTTAGAGAACAGTGCAACACATGGGCTGAATGCTGATTCACTGCATGAAAATCTGGGTGCCCTTCTACAGGTATTTAAAGCAGCTGTATTAATATCATTAGGCCTTCTCATCACTTCTGGGATGGGAAAGTCAGCAAGTAATTTGTAGCCATGAAGTTTTCTTGCATTTACTATCAAGAGCTTCACACTGCATTCAAAGTTGACCTATATGATGCAAACATTAATCTAGGTCAGATCAAATGAAATGACATGCAACATTTCCACAATATTGTTCAGTGGTACAAAAAACTGTTGAAAAACTATTCTGCCATCACTGAGACTTCCAATAAAATAATTACAGTACTCAGAGTTCATCAAGAAATAGGTGCTGACATAGAAAAACTTAATTTTTAAAATGTGCTCATATTGTATATTATAAAAAATAATTTGCATGCATATTACTCATGGAATTGCTGATGGATGTGAACTATAACAATTCGGTATTTTCACTGCCTTGATGTATAGCATGATTGCTCCACAAAAAACAAAACGGTATTCAGAATAGTATTTTCCACCATTCATCTAGCAAAGTTTCAATACTTGAACCAATATTTTAGATATTTTTGCTAATAATGTTTGCATTTGACTAAAATAGTTCCTTTTTTATATTCAGCTCTTCACCATTAAAATGAAATGAAACTAAAAGTAAAGAGGAAAAAAAACAAAACTAGTCTTCTATAAATCCAGAGAAATAATAAACCAGTAAATATATTTTAAGTTTCTCTTCCTCTTTTATTTGTCTTTATATCCAAACATACTGTAGTTCAATTCTACAATGCATAAAGGCTGCAGTAATGCATAGTAGAAGAAGAAAGCCACCCTATAAACAAAAAACTATTGTGATACAATTTGGGCCCCTTTAAAAATGTAGGAATATACCTGAATAGTACAGACTAAGACAAAGAAACCACTGCAGATGAAAATACTAAACCAAACTATTCTGCTTGTGTTGCCAGTTCATGCTACTAGGTTGAAATGCAAATAATTTAATATTTCAACCTCCAGAAAGTTTAAGGTATAAATTAAACATAAAATCAATTCATACCTTGTATTAGCTTAAAATGTACTTATTTTTGGATCTGTCAGTTGTAACTGTTACTTCTTTTCTTTGTTTCAGCTGGTAAAGGAATATAATTTTTTTTAAAATACAGCAATAGAAACATGACTTTTCTAGTTAAAGGAAGCTTTTCCTTTCTTTGATTTTCTGATGTTTAGAATTGTATTTTGCAATTCAATGTAAGCTTTTTTTGTTTAAAATGTATTCAACTACACACTTATATAATCCACAGACTGCTTGTCTTCACCTTAACAACCAAGTTTAAGCTAAGCATTCAAAACTTGACCACCAATATGAAATGCTCAAAAGTAACTACAAACTGATGGTTAAGAGATAATAGTTTATTCCAACATGTTTTGTTTGGAGCTTTTGGCATGATGAAGACTTCTTCTGCTTGTTTGGTATTTTATGAAAATAAACTACTACACAAGTATGGAATGCCAAAAAAGATAATAAGCTATATTCCCTTTGAAAATATGCACTTTTGTTCTCCAAAGCAAAATAATTAAAGAGGACTCCTTAAAATACAAACCTCTAAAATTAAAACCAATCATTCTTTAACTGATCTACAATGGTGAGAAAGCTATGTAAAGAAAAATTAAAGGATATAATTACTACCTAATCCCAACTTTAACAGCAGTTAAAAAATTAGGTCAGTTAAAAAGAAAATCTCCATTTTAAGGTGAATGTGAACCCTTCAAATAGGATAAAACTATTCTTAAATAGGTCTGTGTGACTATATATAGAGAGAAGCAAATGCAGCCAAACATTAAAACACTCCATGTTGTATATTACAGCATTAGAATTATATAAGAAGTGCATGTCAATGAATTGTTTATTAGAAAACTAGAATTCTATTCATGTTCAGTGTTATTCTCTGTAATGAAAAAATCTTATTTAATTTATTTCCTTGTTTTTGTTTTTAGCTTGCTCTTCAAGAAAGAGCCTCCCCCAGCAATACTGAAATCATACTTTTTTCCTCCACTAGCAATATGCAGATCTGTAACTTAAGTTGGGTTTTTAGAACCACAAGTGAGTTGGCTGGTAAATAAACTACAATCTTATTCCAACCAGGAAAATACATACCACTCAGAACTAAATATTTCTGGGCTTCAAATGAAATAGCATTTACTAATGTTACTGATCTGGCTACATTGGTGTAGCAAATATTAAATACATTTACTAATGGCTGCTGCACATTTCAGAAAACAATCATCACTAAGGACTCGATCCTGCTCTCATTGAAATAAATGGCAAAACTCCCCATTAATATCAGAGAGAGAGCAAGATCTTGCCCTGAGCAGTTCAGATAATCTCCAGATCTCTGCATATGAAAATATGTTGAGCAGCTTAGCAAAAAAAGTACAGTAAACTGGCTGTTCTTTTGTTCCTATCCAGAGAGTTGAACTTTCCTTCACTTTCTGAACAGCAAAGTGATCTGAAAACAACAACAGCAAGAAAAGAACATATTTACCTTGAGGGAATATCAAAGGGAAAGCTGAAGAATTGCAAAACAAAGTAGTCCAAATGAATTTTCTATGCATGCAATCCAATTCTGCACTTTAAACTAGGCCACAGTCTGCCAGGCAATCATTTCAGCACCAGCCACCCTGCCTTCCATCTTAAGAGATTCACCCAGAAAATTGACAAACCTGCTCCACGACAACAAAACTCTCCTAATGCTTTTGAACGCCCACCATTTGTTCTCCATTCATCCAATCAACTTTTCACTGCACATCTTCTCTTGCTACCGAGGCTCAGAGACAGGATCACTTCTCATCTGTATGCTAATTATTTTGCCACATGGACAAAAGTAATAATGCTTTTAGACAGGAAGCCACCGGGCCTGAAGTAGAAGCTGAAAATTAATAAATTGACACCACTAAACGTTGCAAAAAAGATGGGCATGCGTGCAGCACCGAGGCTGATGGATCAGCTGTAACCTCCATTTAAAAGCAGCAGACAGACAGGCGATGGGCTACAGAAAGCCTAGGCTGTGTAGTATGCATCAAGCACAAGTTCCCTTAGAGACCACATTACTGCAGCAGAATAACATCAGTAGCATATTGCTGACTTACCCTGTCTCAGTCTGCATCCTTTAAGCAATACAAAACATATCCATTTTCCCAAATCCCAATATGGGGTAAGGGGAGGGAACTCCACCGCTGAGCAAGATTTTTTTTCTAGCTATTGTTGGACTAAATTCATAATTTTTTAACTCTCCTGTTTATTAGGCTTGCAATTATCAGACAAGATTGGGGTTATCCACTGTAATGCGTCCTGCATTGTACCCACAGGCCCCTAAATCTCTGGAGCAGAATGTGTATCATGTGAAGTGCTGTATTTAATGTAATAGATGGGAACAGTAAATACCAGCCAGGCTGTTAACAGATACGGAGTAGGTGATACATCTAAAAATACCTCCTCCAGCACGGATCCAGTGGTAAAAATGGAGGTTGGGCAAAAGAAATCTTTGAAACTGCAGCAGAGCCCGTACCCTTCTCAATGTTTATTGTTTTGAAAATGAATATAGTTATTTGCTTGCCACAAATAGCCTTCCAGTGTGTACAGCGTTAACCCAACTAGGTTTCGGAAGCCTCGTTTCTTTTAGCAGCTAGCACCACATTCTGTCTGGTAAAACAAAGGAAATAGCCCATTCCCAGCTGAAAAGATTACCAAGCTTCTACCACTAATATCAACTTGGGCCAGGAAAGGTTTATTTGACAATCAGACCAAATATAAACAAAGACCTCATTTGCATGGGGCTGTCACCAACATTTTGCCAGCAAAAGCAGGTGGATTTTGGAGCTCTGGCTGCTCAGCCTGGTAAATGAGCTGTATTATCAAGGAAAGGGTCTTTTCCACTCACAGGGACACGCCCCCTTATAGCACCCTGTCCTGACAAAGCCCTTTTCAACCCTCATGCCCTCCCGCAGCACTGTAATAAGCTTCACTACCGAGAGTCTGACTTCAGACTTCTTCCACAGAGCGCTCGAATATGGGGCAGTTCCCTCTGAATGGGGCTCTCGGGAGGACAAAGGCTCGTTTGAAATCTGCCCCCGTCCCTCCAGTCCCCAAACATGCCATGTTAGTAACCGGGTGGTACTTGTGAGCAAACTAAAACTCCAGCTGTCTTTCCACAAAGTCAGCCCAAACGTGTGCTCATCTGGTTAACACATAAGGACACCGCAGCCCCCTTTAAATGCACTAAGGGGCTTGCATGCAAGTCCAGCCGTTGCGAGCCGAGGCTTCCCTCCCGTAGATAGAGAAGTTGAAAAATTGTTAGCAGCTACCAGGCAAAAAAACCCCAAACCCCTCCTTCCAAACCAATTTCTGCAGAGCTGCTGTTTGTCGTGTGAACGGGCGCACCCACTTGCCCTCTGTATTACCAGGGCATTCTCTGCAGTCGCCCTGGCTCCTCCACTCTGCTCGCGCGCTGTCTACACGGACGCTCTCTTCTCTGCAGAAGCAGCGCCGCTGCTGCTAAACCACTGCAGAGGCTCGCGGAGGGAGACAACGCTGACCACTGCTTCAGCAGCAGAGACGACACCAAAGTGGTAAAGCGCAAGAAACACCTTTTTCTCGCTCCCCCCCCCAGCCCGCAGAGGTAATCCCTCTCAAGCCCGAGTCTGTTGGCTGACGTGTTGAGCCCAGACATATTGGTTACTACAGAGGTTACAATTCCCTTCCCATCTAGCATTGCCAGAAATCACGCTGCAGTCTGGAGCGCGGAAAAGCCTAGCTGCGTAGTAGCCCTTAGCATCTCGAGCCAGCACAACCACAGGGACGCTTCCAAACTTTTCTAAACACCCGCTCTCCTGTCAAAGGGGTTACGAGAACAGCAAACAGGCTGTGGACCCTGCTAGCAAAAGCCGAACCCTCCATGTAAGTGGGAAAATGGAGTGTTTCCCCAGGAAGCAAAAAGGATTTGTGTGTGTGTGTCTCCCCCCCCTTGTATTTTCTGTAATTTTTCTCTGTCATCTCTGATTACATTTGCCTATGCTCGCAGGACTCCTGGTGACGCCAACGCCTAGCACTGGCACACCGTGGCAGCCCCCGCAGGGAAAGCATTCGGAAAGCTTGAGCAATGCAGGGTGAAACGCAGGGACAGACGCCGAGACAGCGAAAGTGGTGCCTTCCGCTAACAGGAGAAAAGCCCCTCCTGACCTCTATGACGGAAATCCAGTGCTTCTATGTTTGCCTTGGAAAGTGGGGGGTAACCAAGCTAATCCCCCTTTACAAATAACAATTTAAAAACACCTGCAAAACCTGTAGTCACCAGAAAGAGCCTGCATGTATTTCTGAGGTCACCTTTACCCTGCGGTTCAGAATTTTACAGTAAAGTCCTTTGGGGTATAAACAACCCCCCAAGCAAAAAAAAAAAAACAGGTCTCCTGTCCTATGCCACGTGTTGATGCACCACCTCATTTTATCCACACGTTCTACAGCAGGCGTTAGCCTGATGGTGAGCCACATACATCATGACAGATGTTTACAAACCGTGCAATGACTGGGAAATATTTGCACCTGGCCAATATATATGTATATATCTCATAGGCTGGTTCGGATTTAGCGCTGGAGCAACGAAAAGGGCCCAGCCCCGCTGCCAGGGAAGGCAGTATCAAAACCACCCCATTGGCCTTCCCTGGCAGCGGGAGTGGGCCCACAGTGGAGCTGCATAAATTAGAAGCATTTGCAAAAAAAAAAAAAAAAACTAGTGTGGGAAATAACCTAGCAGACTGGTGATTCATTGGCCTAATTATCCTCCTTAAGATGTGAGGGTTCGGTGTTAATGATCTGGGATGGTGCCCCTCTCAAGTCCTGTGCCTCTTCAGTGGGGAAGAAAAGGGGACGCCTAAGCTGTGTTAATGAGAGAGCACTGTGTTCTTTCTGAAGGCTACCTTAAGTGAACTACTTTAGTAAATTTCAGCTGACCTTTACACTGGAAAACCTACCACTTCATTTACTTCTCACTGGTGGTAGTTTCTTGCAACGTTAGACAAACACCGGAAGCATAAGAGACAAATTTACTACTGCCAGGCTGGAATTAGAGTCCTAGATTACACTCCCCCCACCCCCCACAAAAAATAACCAGCACCTTAATTAGGGATCGTAAGAACCGGTTATAAAACCCTCCAAATCCTTTATTAAAGGTATAGCCTTCTAAAACAATTGAAGGAAAAGTACTTCTGGATGGGGAGGGAATAGAGGAGAGAGAGGTAACGAGAAAAGATTTATTCTTTCTTAAACCCAGGTTTTCATTGACGTACTCTGTTAACAACTCTGCAAGCCGAATGCACAGTAACCTCGCAAAAGGTTAAAGTAGGTTCTGTGACGAGGTATTTGGAGAATTTTGAGAACAGGCATTAGTCATCCAATGGCTGTAGTGGCTGAAGAGGAAGCACTGGAATCCATTGTGTAACTAGGTACTTGAATATTTCTACGTGTATTATTTAATAGATTAGCTGTTCTTCAGCGAGGCACTTTTCACATAAATATATTTGTAATTTAATGGTTTGCAATAGTTCCTCTGAAGTCAGGACAAGTCCTTGACACAACATAGTTTAATGCATGGCTTCAATTTTGAATATAGACTCATGTTCATCAAGAACACGAATGAAAGAAATATGTGACAAAAGAAGTTACTGCGCATGGGCAGTAGCCAGTTATTAAATGATAACAATATAACTTTTAAATAATAAAAGTCCAATACCAAACAGCACTGCAGCAGATCATTCACCGATGCTATGCAAAATGTCTTGTTTTAAACAATCGTGCCTAATCTGATTTAGAAATCTCGAACCAGAAAACTATATTATTTTTAGTGCAATTGAAAACAGGCTAAGTCGTTTATATTATGTATTCACCAAGCAGAGATCTCTCAGAACAAGTTGCAGTCAAACTGAACGTTTAGCAATGTCAAACTCCTGAAAACTGGGGTTTGCAATACAAACGCAGAGAACTCTCACCTATGTTGGTGCCAAACGTTGAAGCATTAAGCTTGATACTATATACGTTTCTTCGTGTAAAAAGAAGGAAAACTAGTGGTATTAACTCTTTGTGGAATGCTTCGAAGAGGTATCATTGCATATAACACCTGTAATGTCATCATATTTTGATAGTAAAATGGCATGGATGCAAGGAAGTACTATTTAAACTACAATATCGTGTTGATTTCACAGACAAAACAAAATGCATGCAAGGACAGCTTTTTTAAAAATGAAAGAAAGAAGCATTAAAGAGCATAGATTTTATATTTTTACCCCAGACATCTTCCTATTATCTAATTATAAAGCATAAAAGCTTCTCTTGCCTTTACCTCAAGAAGCAGAATCATTAAGGTGATGAAAGTAAGTCATTTTCACATTGCCAGTAAACTAGTAGGAAGTCAGTCAGTGCTGAATGTAATTGCTATCAGCAGCGGACAGCTCTTGGTGCTGAAAGGGAAAGGCAGAGAAACCTCTTTCACAATAGCTCACTCAACTAGCCTTTGAAAAATCACAGCAAAACTGAATGAAGTGGCAAGTGCTCCGGCTGAATAGCTCTGTCTGCAGAACAATGGCAGCCAACTCCAAATCCTACTATAATCACATTAATGAGATTAATCAGTGAATTAGCAGTAGTCAAATGTCAGGGTGGCAAGGAGGAATCCAACCAAGCTTGGTAATTAACTTTTTGGGGTCAGGGGGAGAGAACCAACTGTGCTATCTCTTAGGCTTTTTCAGAAGTTTACCCATTTTTCTTTGCAAGCCTTTGGAAGATCCTAACAATTCAAGAGGAAAAAATAAATGAAAAGACCCCAACCTTTGCATGCTACGAGACAGCCTGCTAATACACTGTAACGTATTACTCGTATGTTACTTTCTGTAGAAGTCCACTGAGGAAACTACCAATTCAAACAATCCACCTAAACTATCAGGGCTGCATTGTGCTCAACTTTATCAGTATGCAATTAGTTTTTTAATCCAGTTTCCGTCACAAAATCTAATATGCCTGATAAATATGGCTGATAACAATTAAATGTCAATCGTTTAAAGAATTTATGGTCAAAGATACACTTTTCGGGAGGGACATAGCACCTTTTAAAATATTAGCAGTCACATGTTATCATGATAATAATCTATTACTGGGTACGTTGGATCTGGTTCTTATAACAAAAATTAAGACTAATTTTAATTAAGTAATTTAGTGAAACTTCCTTTATGTGGCCAAGTCAGAGACCTGCCATACTGTAACTGACCTGAATACAAGTGAAACTTCTTTTCATCGGAAATTCACCATCCATGATCATTTCAGTGTTACAGGGAGTTACTCTGGAGTATTCAATTTAGGGAAAAAATCTTTTGCCAGTCGCAAATAACTGAAAAGCAATTATATTTATTTGCTTTTTAAAAAAAGGCAGAAAGAAAGAAAAGAAAGGGGATGCTGCATAATTCACTTTTTGCCATTAAGGCAATGGTATTGTCACCCAAGTGAAACATTTGTAATTTTTAAAAAACCCTAAGCCTACAAATACTTACATTACTTGTATAGAAATGAACATTAAAACAAAAAGACTGGTTTGTAGTTTGTCTAATTGAGATAGTGTTCACGATAGTGAAAAAATGACTTTTGTTCTGTGAAGTTTAATCTTTTCTAGTCACAAATACAAGTACAGGAAGATAATCTGTTTAACAAGAGTAAGTTTTAATTACTTCTGATTCCTTCCTACAATCTTCAGCTACTTCTCCGTGATTGTTATATGTATAATTTTCATCGAGTTTACATAGACAGAAGCTCTAGATTGTACAGTATTTTCTTTAAGCTGCACTTATCTGAACTATCTTTAAACTGAAGTATGGGAGCATGAAGATTTCAACCCTCTATATCAAACAAATCAACATTATTTGTAAACCTGGTTCTATGGTAGGAATAATATATCATGTCAAACTCTTGTAGATCTGAAATATTTAAGAAAGTTGTCTTTAAAATCCAACTTTTACGTGAATGTTACCTTAAAAAGTGTAAATCCATTATTTTCCTGTCACTGTGCTTTCAAGTCATATTTTGTGTAAAAAAAAAAGCATAGCATTTTAGCATCTTTTATACAAATGTATCCGAATATCTGGAATGCTCAAATATTTTTATGGGTATCAGAAGTTGTCTCAGGATCTTCATATCAAACAAGTACTGTACAACATACAGCAAGTTTATATAAACAACATGCTTAATGCATAAACACATGTTTTGTGCATTGAAGTCAGATTTCAGTATATTAACCACTAAGCTATAGTCCAATACAACCTGAGCTGCACATCAACATTGCAAGAAGAACTTGATAAGAGCAAACAATGGACATGGAAGTATAAACTACTGAACAACTGCAAAACACAATAGCCACCGTTCTAGAATTAACTGCCTGAATAAAACACAGCCCTCACCTGCACCATTAACTATGTTACAAACTAACCACAATAACGACGCTTCAGCATGGTTAAGAAACAACCCTGGCTCGCTAAAACTTTGAAAGAATGAGGAGTAAGAAGCATACCACAGAGACCCAGAAAAGGCTGCTTTTTTTTCCTTCATTGAGCACTGAAAAGATACCCCATGTTCCAGGGATTAAAAAAAATAAATACACCCACCAACACTGAGTTAAAAATCAAGAAGACTGCAGGGAAAAAGCTCTCTCACTCTCCTTAGTGTGCAGAAGCTTAGGGGGAAAAAATGTCGCCCTGGCAGGAATGACAAATGCAGCACGATAGGCTAGCAGGCCTGAGGGATCTGTTTTACTTCCACATACATCCTCTAATGCACGCACTCCCACTCATCCTCTCGATATGCTTTCCCCCCCACCCTCCACTTTTTTTTCACCAGCTCCAAATCCCCGGCATATGACCTTCTGTTAAATAGATAAAAAAAATTTGCTTATCAGTCATGCAAATGAGGCTGAATTCATTTTCCACAACAGATGGCCTCATAGATAATGATGATGGAAGAGAGAAAATTGAATGTCTCTCACAAGGTGGTCATGGCAACCGACAGCAGAATCATATCAATAATAAGCTCGCTGCATAATAAGGTTGTCAATCCCACAAATCAAAGTCTCCGGCTAAATCAGGTATCCCACCCCCAAGTAGTTATCAGGTAAATAGAGAAATGGAGAGCGTTGGTGGTTACATTTAACAAAAAAACCCCAAACCAAACAAACAAACCAAACCAAGGGGCTGTGAAAAAATGGCAGCTCCAGCAATTCCTGAGATACAATCGGAAGGAACAACCAGGGGCGAATTTTCCCTGTGCTAATTGTGGTTCATGGGCTGATTTGGGGGTTGCTGCGGTTTTACACGGGGTAGCTATCTATGTATTAATACCGAGGCTGATATTTCGAAGTGGATCTGCGGCTGGAACCTTTCTCCCCACCCTGTCTCTGATGCGAAGGGCTGCATTGATGCAATAGCAGTTCGCCTCAGGCTTCCACCTTGGCTCCCAGGGGGCCACCCCGCAAAATGAATCAGCAGCCATCCTGAGCAGCCTGATTAAAATGAAAAAGGCAAGGCACATGTCTGGGCGGAACTAGAGCCGAGCCGCCTGTCTGGCAGGCATGCTCAATATAGCTTTTGCTAATAATGGCTTACTGCCTTTCATTTTTAAAAGGTATTACCATCTCCCCTTCCCCCAATCCCCCCCCCCCAACATATAATGGTGCTGGGTTTCCCCTCCCCCTCTTAATTGTATATTGCTCACAGTTCTAGTCTGCCAGACTGACACGCAGTTATTGTGGAAAGGCGTACTGCCTTCGCAGGGAATTTCTCCTCCAAGATGCAGAGAAAACGAAGACAACCTATTAACATGCAGCTATAAATTATTTCCAGCTATTAGCTGGGAAACAGATCGTGGGCAGAACCTCCTCACATCCCCCCCTCCCAGCCCCCGCCCCAACTTTCTGCTTCATCTAGGCACCGTCTAATATCCTGAAAAGAAGCCTATGGGGAAAAATCATTTGTGTGTCCCTTCCCCTGCCATAGCATCGTGTGCAGTACATCACAAACACGGCTTGCAGCACACGAAAGGCACCTCCATGAAATGTCTTTAGAACAAATCCCGCTGGAGCGACATTTCTAGGAAAACTCCCAAGTGCAGATAAGAGGAGGATGTACAGGAGGGGGGACCAACAATTGAAGTGCACATTTTAAGTATCACCCTTCAGGTAAGTATAAAAACACCTGTGCGGAGCAAATCAGCGCTTTGCAGCATGAAGAACATGAATGCAAGCGTCAGATTTTAAAGGCTCGTTTTCTGAGGCAAGGGAGGGGTTAGCTTTGCTCTTCACGTCCCTCCTCTGTTGTGTGGGGGTGAGACTCTTCCAAAGCCAACAGCGCGGTGGCAAAGCTCTGGGTTCAGCGCTGTGCATATTATATTGATACACATAACACAGGGACAGAGATGCCTTCAGTTAATTCCTGTCTCTGGGACGTGCTCTTTTCTGCCCCCTGCCCCCGCTGCGGCAGTGTGAATCAGAAATCAATAGAGCCGCTCTAATGGAGGTTCCACTCAGCAGAGCAGCTGCAGCTGGCTGTACACACACATGCACGCACACGCACACACACACACACACAGACACACGCACACACACACACACAGGGAGCTCATGACGTCTGTGCAGCTTTTTCAGCTGATTGGGCACCGCATCGGATGTTCGGTGGAGCAAAGAATGGGAGGAATCATTTATAGTCAGCTACAAAAAAAAAATGGTAGCTTGTATTTTCCTCCACGAGAGCAAGACTGAGAACCTCCCCTCCGGTCTGGCTACAGCGTGCATGACCGAGAAGAGTTCTCCAGGGTGTGGGTGGTCACGCTGGAATAAAAGCTAACACCCCAAAATTATCAGAGCCACTGCTGTGACACAGAACGCTGCAGCCCACACGGGATTATTTTTAACAGGGCTACAGCTTCCTATAGTAAAAGGAAATAGACATGAAAACCAAATAGGTAGATGAACAGGACAATTTGTGCCCTTCGGTGTGTTTGCAACGATTTCTGCCTTCCATGGGAGGAATGTTTTAAGGAGAACTGTATTTTAAATTCGTTGTCATAAATTATGCACTGAAAACAGATTCATCACTTCACTTTAAACTGTCCTTCTGCTTCCCTTATCTACAGCAGAAAAATACTACATTTGCTAAATTTTACCTTCCAATTTCATTTGCCAGGAGGTTTTGTTTTTTAACTGCATTTACCCTGCATTCATGCTATAAAGATCACGGTTAAAAGAGGGATTTTCTATACGAGACAGGCGTCGTCGGTTACCTGAAGCTGTAGCTGTATCTGAAACGAGAAACTACCGTGCTGATGTGTGTATGTATGTACATCAAATCTAATCCTTTACTCCCAAAATAAGGTATGCCTGGGATCTGCGGCACCGCAGAACACCTCCCCCATCGTCTTGTCAATGTGGCTCAGCTTCCGTATATTGACAGCAACTGCCCCAGCCGGAGTCTGGCTCCACTGAAGCATTTATATTCCTTCCTCTCAGCCCTTGTGTATCTTTGCAGGGCTGAGAACGGCAACCCAAGACGAGCTCTGTAGAAATTAAATCTGGGGGAAATGAATGAATCGTAAAAGCCAAATTACACGACAGAGCCACATTCCTGACTGTGGTGTTCAATTAATTCTTATGGCAGCTTTAAGAACTCCAGATCAAAACTAAAAATGATGGGATGTGGCAGACTGCAGAATACTGGACTGTAGGACATTTTAGAACAAAAAGGGGCTAGTGAACTCGGGGGTGTACCTCCTCCCCGTTAGCAATTATACCACCACAATATTCCCCCCCTCCAAATATTTGCCTAGTCTCTGTTTAAATTATTTATGCTAGTTGCTCCTTCTGCTGTCCTTGGCAGTTTGTTGCTCTGCTAACTGCTCTCTATACAAAGATGTTCTTTCGAGATTCCTTTCCTGCCCAGCCCTTACTTAGCCTTTGTGCTGGACAGAAAGCTTTGCCCATTTCCAATGCCTGCTCACTTGAACATGATTTCAGGATGTAAAAGGTACATTCAACTGCCCAGAAACTGAGTGTTTGCTAGACTTACTAGATGCAGTGTGTTAAGCAAATGTTAAACAGTTCATGCTATCTTCCCTTGTATCTGAAATTAATCCCTAAAGCTTAACCCACATGGTAAAGGATGTTTCCTTTGCATTTTTTTAAAAATAGTTGTCTTTTCTTTTAAAAATATAACAAAATGTAAGATGAAGTTGATGCTCTTGAAAGTGAAATATTATTGCCACTGACACAATGGAAGGAACAGATACAGCATTTTCATGAATTTTCCCAGTTTGGCAAAAGCTATATTTATCAATAACAAATAAAAAGAAAAGCATCAGATGCCCAAGGGAGCACTTCCAAATATATTTTCCACTTGGGACGCAGTCTGCCTAGTCCTTTCCGCCAGTCCATAAATCTGGACACCACTAGGCCCTACTGTGTTTGCATAACAAAGCATAGGTAGTTTCCCATGCTGCGAGTTCTAGATCTCTGCATCCAATCAAGTATTCATCTATTGTTAATGGTTGGCTCTAGTGAAATCTTCAGGAAAAGGAGAGTTGTGCCCTCAGCATCCTGTGGTATTAGTCCCTTTGGCTCTTTTGTAAGCCCTAGCTACCACAAGATGCTGCTAGCAAATTAAATGGCACCCACTACCCCATATTGCTAGGACCCCTTTCAAATGCCCATGGCAACAAACCAGTTCAAAGAGTTCTGGGCAATTTCACCATCAAATTCCTAGTAATCCTTAATGTGCCTTCTGTTGCTGCACCTCCCGACTCAATCAGTAGTGGCAGCGTGACTATGCGCTGCCATGCCCATTGAGGGAGGAGTTCAGATCAGACCAATGAAGCCCACAGGCACATCCTACAAAGTTCTGTCCAATTCCTTTTCACCTGCATCAGCTCCACTCCATGAGTCAATACCAAGTGGTTGCTTGCCAGCAGACTAATGGTATTCCAGAAAGCTGTGCATATGTAATGGAGGAGAGGCATGAGCTGGAACCACACATACCCCTGAGTCCTTCCCAGTGAATGTGGACTGCATCATGGTTGAATTTTAGTTGTGAACCAAAGCTTTTACTTGGCACCTTTTTCCATGCATGGAACACCATATCATGTCCAATGCTCCACCTCTTTAACCGAGCAATCATGTGAAATGAAACTACAGATGGCTGTCAGACAGGTGAGTGACCGGGTCTTTGAGAGTCTGGAACCTCATGGAAATACATTTCCTGCCAGAGGCATTCTAAGAGCAATCTTCACACTGCTCATAATTCATGGTCTGGGAAGCCCGTGAAGGCAGCTCTAATTCAGAAAGAGTGAGGGGCACACATATGAGGGAGGTGCCAGCAACCTGTGAAGGACCACTAAGAGTAGGAACTGGGTTGGGGAGTCTTATGTGGAGAAATGGTACACCCTCAACGCAATGGAAAATACACTTAGACATGACCATAAGTAACAGCTGAGCTCATATGCCACAATTCAGGTTTGGAAAAAAGTGAAGGTTATGTTCCAGGCTGTTTGGTCTCAAGCATAAATTCCCCAACCACAGGGTATTCCTGCCATCCCCATTCTCCAGCTCCCATGACACGTTTGCTATTTGGGATGTCCCCAAAGAGGCAAAAGTGCAGGTGGCCAGTTAGACCTGTCACTCCACAACTGAGCTAGCAATTAACCAGGCTCAGGACAAAGGTCCTGCAATATCTGTAGAGAAGTGGGGCACAACTTCCTCCCTGGTGGGGGAGTGGGCCTACCCAGTGCCTCCATCATTTTCCTGGTGAAATATGATGCGTACAAGTCAGGGTACTGGGCCATCTGAGGGAAAAAGGGAAAAAACAAAAAAAAACCATACCAGCTAATAGGCAACGATAGAATGCACCAACCCTTCTCATCTCAGATCTACCATAAATTGTTACAAATCAATCTGGGGGGTGTGCCAATCATTGACAAGCCCAAAAGGTACCTTAAAACAAGGATCTTCAGAAGCCAGTCCTACATGCCCTTCTTGTGCACAGGGCAATGGAATGTTCCAGAAGCCCCAAATCTCTTACCTGTCAAGCCACCAGGAAGTTTTGGCTTCACACAGAGCCACTGCTCTGCTCCTACTGCCAGTTTCGAAAACCAGTCTTTTTCAAATGAGAGACACACAAGCAATGGTGCTCTTATCCACACCTTTAATTGGGCAGGCATGAAATAATATATTCTGGCTAAGAAAATTCAGCACAAATACCCTTAACAAAGCCATTACTGATAAGACTTTGATGACTAATGGCTGATGATGTGGACAGCTGATAAATTGTTGGACCAGAATATGACCCTCTTATCCCTGAGTGCCTTGTCCCTAATGGCTACAACTGAGGAATGTGGAGGTGAAAATAACTCTGGAAAGTTATGGTCTCAGTTCAGTCCATTGCTGGGGCCTTCTTCTCTGCACATCAAGCCCCATTGTAATAGATGTCAAAAACACAGACCCCCGTACATCCTGAAGGATGTCTGGTGAAATGTGCCAGTCTGAGTTCTGCAGTGAAACTCTGTCTTAAAAGGCTAAGCTGAACTGATGAAATCCTGCTTAATGCAGACAAATGCTATGCATGCTTCCCATTAGTTTTACAGAAACATTTCAAACTGTCTTGAAATACCCTTTATTATTCTTATTCTGAGTCATTATAAGGTACGGACTGCCAGTTATACCAAACTGAATGGATAGACTTTGTGTGTAGACAAAGTTTGAAAACATTAAGGTACTAGGCTAATATCAGCAAATTAAATTGACTGATGGTATGACCAAACAACAGGTTTTTAAAAGTCAAAGCCTATGGTATCAACCCACAATGCCATGAGATTCAAGTTCTCTTAAACCTGAACTTCCATACTGGGGATGAGTAAAATATATGCAACTAAAAAAAAATACTACAGTACTACTATTGATTTGTATTGTTGTAGTGCCTTGCAGTGCCTATTCGGGACCAGAACCCCACTGGGCGAGGCACTGTACAAATGGACCAAAAAGATGTTCCCTGTCCCAAACAGTCAGTAATCTAAATACCAGTCAATTTTGGGTTGTGCATGTAGAAACATATCACAGACCATTTTGGTGATAGCCACTCACATTTATTTTGGTGAGACTGTGACTAGAATAATGCATGTATTAAGGATGAAAGATCCTCAAAAGTTTCATATTACAACTTCATTTTGGATAAACATGTGATACACTTCAGAGGTTCAGCACAGGTCTATCTGAGTAAACAAACTTCTTCAGAAATACTCTATTGTTCTGGGATTTCCATGAGAAATCACTTTGTCATGAGATTTCAAGAACTGTTGTTTCTGGCCAGAAATACCATGCTAATAACCTCTTCTCCAACTATTTGGCACTCTGAATTCTAGTTTCAGAGAGAATCTGGAAGAAAAAACATATTTAACATATTTCAGAATGTCAAGGAAAGGTTTTTCTTATAACAATGACAAAGTTTGTGGGAGAGGGTTGATAGTTATCCAAACTGGTTCACCAGTCTGTATCCAAACTAGAAAGATTATTGCTTGTTATTTACTGAGGGATGTGTGCTTTAAATCTTGCTATCGACTTCAGTGAGAAGAAGGAGCAGCCCCACAGCGATGTCAACAAATTGGAGACAATTCAGCAAAAAGCAATACAAACAATTAAGGGACTGTAGGGAATAGCTTATAGGAAAAGATTAAAAGGGCTAACTACACAGAGCTTGAGTAAATAACTAAAGGAGGACATGATAACCTTCTTCATGTACTTGATGGTTCAAAACAGCAAGGAGGGAGAGCAATTGTTTAGGGTGTCCTAAAGGGTTTTGCTATGAGTAATGAGAATAAATTAAGCAAAGGAATATTAAGGCTGAATATCAGAAAACAATTCCTAATGGTGAGATCTATTAGACTGTGATATAATTTCTTATGGGAATAGCAAAGCCACATTGCTCAAGTCATTTATAACTGGACCAAACAAAGCACTGGAGGTTACCCTGTAGGGAACAAACCTACAATGACAGGGAGTGGTCTACACAACCTAATAGGTCTTTTCTCTCTCTAAATGAAATGCTTCTCCATTCTTATTAGTTTATATCCCTGCTTAAGCCACAGTCCCCATTGTAAGCTCTCTTGGCTAAATAAGAAAGCATCATGGGGATTCTGAATCTCATGATGGAATAAAAGGAAACTATCACCACTACCATGTGAAGGGGGTCTTTCCAGTTTAAAATATTTTTATACAGTAGTTAAAAAAATCAGTAGAAACAGGTTAATATGTTTTAGTGTTTTTTATATCATATGAACAAATAGAATGCTAACAATGTACTGGGCACTTTAGCGACAGGGTAAAGGGTCACAATCAAAGATCTTCAACGACTTGCACTCTAAGGCCCCGATTCAGCAAGATGATTAAATAAGTGTCTAACTTTAAGCAAGTGAGCAGCCCAAATGGCATCAAAGCAAGCCCAAGTATTAATGGCACATTCACTTTTGATCTGAACAATGTGACATACAGCAGCTTTTTGCTCCGCATACCTCGAAGCCTTTGTTACCCCCAAGCCACATAGATGTTAAGGGGACTATTCATGTGCACATGCTGAAATACCTTGTTGAATCGGGACCTAAGGTGCCAATCCTGCAAAGACTTAAGTAGACGGATAACTACACATGCTAATAGTTCCCTTGTCTCCAAGACAAATAGGACTACTCAGATATCAATATTTATTACCTGCATTATGCCAGGAGCATAGGCTATAGAGACCGGGGTAGACGGGGGAACTCAGGCCATGGCCCAGCTATTTTTGGCAGGGCCAGACCAGAGTGGTGCTGTGACCCCAGGCACCAGGTTGCAACGCCATGCACTGAAATTTGGAGACAGTGAGTGCAGGGGCTTATGGACCAGGAGGGTCTGGTTGCTGGTTGGGAGGAGGGTGCCTGGGAGGGGAAGAGGAGGGTCAGGTAAGGGGGTAAATTTATGACCCACACACATACTTTAAATGGTGCTCTACAGCCCCTGCTTAGGACCCCCCAGTCATAGGCCAAGGTCCTATTGTGCTAGACACTGTACAAACCCAGAACAAGACAATGATCCATACAGTTATGCATATGCTTAAGTCTTTGCCGAATGAGGTCCTACATCAAGGGTAAGAAAGGCACGCAACAGAAGATAGATTGAGCAGTGGTGACCAGTGTGTCTCATTACTTCTACTTTATTTTTCATATTCATTATTTTCTAAATACTTTGACATCCTCAAAGCAGTGCACTTTCAAAAGGGACGTAAGAGAAGAGGATGGGCAAATGACCAACTGAGGCAGGGTGTGGCATGAATAAAGGGCATCATGGAAGAATGCATGAAGATGTGAATGGGAAGAAGTGGGCAATGGCTTGGGTGTTGGGTAAAACACAGATTGAAATTGTTTTATCTTATACCTTTCTTAGAGGAAAAGTGATACCTTTTTTGCTGGAAATGCAGCTACTTTGTTCTTGCTCTGCCTGTTTTACCATTAAAATATCAAACTTTGTGTCAATTTTCAAAAAAGTATTATTAAAATTTAGACTGTAATAGCACTCAGAAGCTTTATTCAGGATTGGAGTTTGCAAGAATGGACCCATGCCATGACAGTAGACCTATGTCATGTCTTTTATATGTAATAGGAAGCCATATTTTTAAACACAGGTTCTTTAACAGAACATTCAAATACGACATTTGGATATTTATACAAACCCTTAGATATTAGGCAAATGTCTGTTTCATGCACCAATGTGACATGTGAAGCATCCCAACCCAAGATCTGAATGTTCGGCTAAGGGGCTTGTGCTTGAAAATGATTCCACAATGTCATCTTTAGCCAATAAAAGATATTCATGGAAGTTTGAACTCTATTAGCACTGCATAAAGCATGCTGTGTGTGTCCCCTCTCCCTTTCCCTTGATACAAGATATTTTTAAGGCTGCTCTGTCTGCATAAGGAGCGCAGCACCAGAGACAGAATTTAGCCACACAGCTGAGAAAGCAGGCAAACAGGGGGAGCAAACATCGTGGGTTTTATCTATTCTGATTTAAATAACAAAGATGGTGACAATCATAATAATTAGACATGAATAGAAATATAGTTAGTTTTAAGTTTAAAGTGTTTAATAAGTAATAAATAATGATGGCTTAGACTAAGTTTTATCTAGACATCTAAAATGGTGGCTGATGATGTCATGCTGAGAGAAAGAGAGAAACAACATGGAGGTGTTAAGAAACAGACCAATAGCAGAAAAGCAGAATGGGATGCAATAAAGGTCACTCCTAATACCACTAGGGATGGGTCAGTAGGTCAGAAGGAGAATTCAAAGGAGATGCACATCTGAAGTAAATAAATGAAGCTAATTAGCATATGAGATAGCTGATTGGTTAAAAACGATAGCACCTCAAAGGAGGATCCGGAGGAGGGCCACTCTTGAAGTAAACAAGTGAAATGAATTAGTACATTAGGCAATTGATTTGTCAAAAATGATATCACTCCTGGGAGGGAAAGATGCTGTTGACTGACATTAAGAAAGCAACCAATCAGAAAAGGTCAGAAAAATCGCATATAAGGCAGGGAACTGACAGGTTTGGGTGTGCTCAATTGTGAATGAAGAAGATATCAGAAGCAGGAGAATGAGGAAAAGTCTGACAAACATCAGCCGCAATAGCAAGCAACAGCAGCAGCTGCCACAGGCAAACAGACAGAGCAGAAGGATCCATAGATGGAACAGAAGGATCTAACCAAGAAAAAGGAGAGTAAGTATGTCTCCTCTGAATATAAGAAACATATAGATATGACTGTAAATAAAACTGGATGTTTATGTTTGAATGATATTTAAACCCCACCCATTCTACAACTGCCTGATCAACACTCATGGAATATTAGTCTATAATAATAGAATTAAGCATGTTATTTTAATATCACTGTACACGTATGTATAAGGGAATGCTATATTGTAATAAGTCTAGTACTGTACATATAACATTGTATTAAGACTTTATGCATATAGAATTTCTTTATGATATATGTTGCTACATTTTATGTTTATTATTCCATGATGCAATTAAGTATGCATAACATTGTAATATATGCTAAGGAAGTGTTACATTGTGTTGTAAGTACCATATTGCAATTTTAGAGTTTTGTTATATGTGCTGGTATGCTGTTTATAGTGTATGTATTGTCTTGAGCAGCTTATTTCATGTGTTACACTGTATTGATTTTTTAATTTAAAATCCAATTTATTAGAATTAATATTTAATAAAGAGACACTTTACTTTTGAAGAAATTATTGTCTAAATGTCAATCCTTTGAGTGGAGGGAAACCAAGGCGTGTTGGTCTAGGGTATTCTCCAGTGATATAAATGGAAACCCCTGGTAAACCTTTGTAAACCTCCGAGAGCAGACTACTTCTCGTCACCCGCTTTTGGAATTAAGACTTGGATTGGTTCATTAGTATACCCAAGCCACTACAGAATTCCGTAGATTCCAAAGTTTAGGATAACACCCCCATGTAATTCTCATTAGAATAATTACCATATGGAAGACTCCACCATGGGGAAGTAGGCAGCATTGGATTACAGACAAGGTCAGATCCCAGACTACTGCACTGGGCAGCACAGAATGGTGAGGAGGTGAACATGTCTCAGTGCTGAAGGAACAGGGTGCTGAAGGAATTGGCTGATGTGATTTCAGAGCCATTGGCTATTATCTTTGAAAGATCATGGCATTTGGGGGAGGTCGCTGATGATTGGAAAAAGGCAAATATAGTGCCCATCTTCAAGGAAAAGAAGAGGGATCCAGGGAACTACAGACCAGTTAGCCTCACCTCAATCTCTGGAAAAATCGTGGAGAAGGTCCCCAAGGAATCTATTTTAAGGCACTTGGAAGAGAAGAAGGTGATCGGAAACAGCCAACATGGAATCACCAAGGGCAAGTCATACATGACCAACTGGATTGCCTTCTATGAAGAGGTGACTGGCTCTGTGGATGTGGGAAAAGCAGTGGACATGATATATTTTGACTTTAGCAAAGCTTTTGATACAGTCTCCCACAGTATTCTTACCAGCAAGTTAAAGAAGTATAGGTTGGAAGAATGGACTTTAAAATGGATAGAAAACTGGCTAGAGCAAAGGGTTCAATGAGTAGTGATCAATGGCTCCATGTTTAGCTGGCAATCAATCACAAGCAGAGTGCCCCAGGAGTCAGTCTTGGGGCTGGTTTTGCTCAACATCTTCATTAATGATCTGGAGGATGGGGTAGATTGCATCCTCAGCAAGTTTTCAAATGACACAAAGCTAGGGGGAGTGGTAGATACCCTGGAAAGTAGGGATAGGATACAGAGTGACCTAGATAAATTGGGGGATTGGGCCAAAAGAAATCTGATGAGATTCAGGAAGGACAAGTGCAGAGTCCTGCACTTAGAAAAGAAGAATCCCATGCATAGCTACAGACTGGGGACTGAGGGGTTAGACCTCAGTTCTGCAGAAAAGGACGTGGGGGTTACAGTGGATAGGAAGCTGGATATGAGTCAGCAGTGTGCCTTGGTTTCCAAAAAGGCTAATGCATATTGGGCTGCATTAGTAAGAGCATTGCCAGCAGATCGCGGGAAGTGAATATTTGCCTCAATTCATCATTGGTGAGGCCACATTTGGAGTATTGTGTCCAGTTTTGGGCCCCCCACTACAAAAAGGATGTGGACAAGTTAGATAGTCCAGCGGAGAGTGACAAAAATGATAAGGGGGCTGGAGCACAAGACTTATGACGAGAGGCTGAGGGAACTAGGTTTGTTTAGTCTGCAAAAGAGAAAAATGAGGGGGGCTTTGAGAGCAGCCTTTAACTTCCTTAAAGGGAGTTCCAGGGAGGATGAAGCTAAGCTGTTCTCAGTGGTAGTAGATGACAGAACAAGGAGCAATGGTGTCAAGTTGCAGTGGGAGAGGTCTAGGTTGGATATTAAGAAAAAGGTTTTCACTAGGAGGGTGGTGAAGCACTGGAAGGGGTTACCTATGGAGGTGGTGGAATCTCCACCTTTCGAGATTTTAAGCTAGGGCTTGACAAAGCCCTGGCTGGGATGATTTAGCTGAGGTTAGTCCTGCTTTGAGCAGAGGGTTGGACTAGATGACCTCCTGAGGTCCCTTCCAACTCTAATATTCTATATCAGATAGAGCATGATTTTCAAAAGCACTCACTGTTAAGCCGATACTGAGCACTTCTAAAAATCCCTTTTACAACGTCTAACCATCTTTACCCAGTTACAACTAGGGAGAAAGTACCTTCTTCAAAACAAAAAGCAGGCCCTAGCTGTGTAGTTCATGAGGCCTTTGAAGCTTCTGCTTCCGAGTGGCTGTGAGGGTCATTTTTCTCTTCAGAGTCTGACAGCATCTGCAACATTTGAATAGCTATATCTGATCAGATGAATGCTCCATCAAGCCCAGTATCTTGTAATCCAACAGTGTCCAGCAGAAGATGCTTCAGAGGAAGGTGTACAACACCCATAGGAAATAAATAATGCACTACCATACCTCTGGGCATGTTTCTTCTGAACCGCATGCTGGTGGTGGTTGGGTTATGTCTTGGAGCATGATGGGTGATGACAGATACAATCATTTGTAGTCCAAAGATAATGGCTTTTGATGTCAAATTGTACTTAATAATGCATTTTCTAAAAATTAAGCACATTACTTAATTCTGATATTTTCCCTAAGTGTTTCTAGTCTCTTCTGACCTCTAATTTTCCTCTGAGCATTTATCCCATCACTTGCTGGGGCATTAGCTTTTTTTCATCAGACGTTTCAGATAGTTAGCACCACTTTATATAATGTGTTGGAAAATGGCTACTAGCCCATCACCTATTAGAGTTACCCCTCTGTCATTTACAATTCAAAATAATTGGATTTTGATGTCAAACAGTACTTCATAATTTTAGTTTTCCAGAATTAAGTAACATGCTTAATTTTTGTTTTTTTCTAAACATTTCCAGTGTTGTCTGACTTCCAGTTTCAGAAGGTAACAATTGCTCTCATCCTCTATCTCATGTGATATACCAAAGGAAACAAGAGAACCTCTTCTGAAATGGCACAGGGTGAGAAACAGCACTCATTTCTAGACCTCCCTTTTATTTGATTGAAAATGAAAAGCAGAAAAGAAAGAACAGAAGACTTTAAAGTCTCTTTGTGGAATTTCTTTGGGATTTCTTCCTTGTCATAACTCCATTTAAATTATATACCCCTCCCATCCTCACAGTATTGCCAGGTCTATGTACAACACCACATTCCAAGGACAAAGCTGCTGTATGGGAAGGATTTATCTTGATCTTTTAAGATCAGATAAACTCCGTCCTGAATACGGAACAAACTTAGTTTTCATCCATAAACGTTAGGGGTTTCCTCATGTATCCCTTAGATCTCAACCCTGCAAGTGACGCCCCTTATATAGGACTCTTTAAACAACTCTTTTCTGAGGAAGACTCACTCAGAGTTCAGCTGCAGATGCTATCCCTTTACTGCTTTTCCTCAGAGGATTAAGGGTTCTCTCTCTCGTGGATGATCTGGGTTAAATTCCCAAGCAGTCTAGGACCCAAGTGGTCTAATTAAAAACAAAATGTATTAAGGTGAGAGAAGATCAGATTAAAATTTAATGGCGGTATGCATAACATACCTAGTCTTCTACTCTACAGAAATTAGTTACACTTTAATTTAAGCCTTCCATTCCTTCAATCCCTTGATCAAACAGATTGAGACAATCACACCTTGTTGGTTCCTGTTAGGAATCATCATAGCTCTGTTACATTTTTGATCTTTGGGATGTTATCCTGGCCATTAGAATGTCAAACAACCTTCACAAAATGCATGTGCACATATGTCCTCATGAAGAAGTTATCCCCATTACCTATGCAATGCCATTTTGAATTTTAATCATTCAGCATTATACACACTGTCCTTGTTAAACCAGTCTGGAATCCTTGTTTCCTTCAGCTTTTCCGATGTTTTATCTGACAGGGTTTCCTAGTCCCCGATTCATAATAGATTTTTCAGCCCATATTTGCATCTCCCCTCTTCACAGGTGATGCTGGAAGAAGCCAGTGTGGAATGTTAATAATATTTTTTGGAATGCTAGCTGTGAAACAAATTCACCATTTGCCTAGCAGAGATATCTATCTTTCCTTTTATTATTCTACATGTATTATTGACAGATTAAAACATCTGTCAGAGCTTCTCACAGTCTCTTGATGGGCCCTGGCAGCAAGATATCAAGGACACTCACCTCGCCTCTTTCACTACCACATGTATGCAGCCACTGAAAATAAAATGGACCAAAATAATTTTTTTTTTGCTGAAAAAGGTACTGCTAACATTATATTACAATTTGAGTGCTCCTCAGCCAGTCCATGTCCCCATATAGAAGACACCTTCAGCACTTATCCCTTCCTTTTCTTCCCATATTTTTCTTTCTGCAGCTGTTGTTTGTGCTTGTTCTCTAAGTAATAAAACACCCATTAAAACCATTACTTATGATTTAATGTCTTGCACTTATTTTAATGCCACGTTTCAGTCTGCTTGCTGTCAGTCCTGCCAATAGCATTCTTTAAGAGGTAATAAAGTAACCTGGAAGGGAAACATTTACAATGACATTTTCACAATTACGGTCCAGTATAATTTCTCCAAATTGGAGAGAAAAAAAATAAGATTACCTGTCATTACTGAAGTTGAGAATTTCTACAGGAAAGTACCACAACATAAGTGGGAAGCGCCTCTGAGAACAGCTACAGCCATTTACAAATTTGAAAGTTAGAGCAACCAATACCCTGCGTGTTTGACAGAATCTTATCACTGATCCTTGGTTCTGTATTAAATTTGACAGTGACGATCACAAATGTTACCATGTGAAAACAATACTGGCTTACTCACAGTCCCTGCTGAAGTCCCTTTTTAGTAGGCGTGGATTCAGCATATTATCTGCACGCTTAAATGACAAACTCACCTTAGCACTGCAGAGCCAATCAAGCTGCAGGGAAAGTGAAGTGTATTCTTTCTGGCTCATGTATCATAAAAAGAATGATTAATTTGGACTCCAATCCTGCAAACATTAACTTTAAGCATTTGAGTAGTTCTACTGACTCCCCTTTGCGCCATTAATGTCAATGGGCCTACACACATGCTCAGTGTTAACAGTATACGTAAGTACTTGCAGGATCAGGGTCCAAGTTCAACCAGCCTTATCCTGCGCTATTCAATGGCGATGTACTATGCCTCAGTATGGTCACCCACAAGCCATGCACGCAAATTGATACTGAACTCAATCAATCCTGTAGGATCTTTGCAGGGACTTTGAAACCAAGTCCCACAGTCGCTATCCTGGCTCACGGATATTGTACCATTATCGTTGAGGCAGGATGCTTTCAGTAAAAAGGAGAGACAGAAATAGGTGCATGAGCTACTGTATGAACACATTCCACCACCCAAGAGACAGAAGTCTCTTTTTCTTCTGAAAATCCCTTTCCCTAAAATACCACTGTGGAAAACCACAGAGTAACAAAATAGCAGGAAATGCTAATGATCTTGGAGAACCTGGTTCCTTCAAAACTACTCTCCCCGGACACTGACCTTGAACAAAAACACTGGTGCATTCTAAATAGAATGAGATTGGGGTTGTCAAAGACTGTTGACAATATGATCAAGTGGAAGCTGAGGAACAACCCCAAATGTGACTGTGGAGAGCCTAGGCAAACACTTGAACACTGCTCGATGCAGTACCCCCACCAATGTGCTGTACTTATCCCAAGGAACTATTTGAGATAAGCAACACATCAGGTCTTGGCTGCCATTTTGGAGAAACAAGCTTGATGATGAAGAGCTCGTGTTCAAATTCCAGAATCTCTGTGTTATAGAGGTGTATACCCAACTGCACCTATAATATACTTTATTTGATTAAGGTAATAACACATGAGTCAGAACAAATGCTGAACAAATGATTTTAAGGGCCCAGATTGAGTTTGCAGGGCTAGTAGCTGGAGAAAAAGCGATTGCTTTGCTTGTAAACTAAGTGAATATTATGGTAGTTCCTGGAAGTCAAGACCTGTTCCTGTACAATTAGACTTGTTATTTGTTTGCCTTTAAAACACACTGTAATGGTACTTAATTATTAGAAAATATCCTCAGCTCCACCCTTTAAGCTACTGTATTTGTAACTCCTTTATGAAATACTGTGAAATGGGAAGCAATTTCTTAGTCAAGATTAAAGAAAAACAAAAATATCTGCTATGCAAAGACATACAGTCTGGAACAGAGGGAACACAACCAAACCAAGAATTTTAAAGAAAAGATGATCTTTAGGATGCAGAGAGAAAAGAAGACCAAGAGGACAAAGAAGGCAGGTCTTCACTAAAGAGGTAGCCATCTCTGTGTGAGACAAAAGGAATAGTACAAGATTTAAGCCAGGGAAATAAACCCGTGGTGTACGCACTCAAAACAATCAGTTTTATGCACGAGTGACATTTGTATTGAAACTATTTCTGCGGAAGAGGCTACAGCATTTAACAGACATGGGAAAGCATAGAGAAGATAACATATCTGTAAAGTCATTGGTTTTGTTTAACTTCCCCTGCTCCATGATGGAGCTGTTTATTCTCTGCTCCATCTATTAGAAGCTAAAAGGGCAAAATAAGGGTCAGAAATGGGGAAAAAAAAACCTGCTGCTTCCTCCTAACACTGGGAAGAAATGAACACCTGTCTTAAAAGAAATCAAGCAAAGATGAGGTTAAATTGCACAGGTATAGAGAAGTAATTTAAAGCCACACAGACACTAGTGTCTGCACTATGCCTAGTTTACCTCTAGGATTAGACAGAGCCAGAGTGCACTGAGGTATGCTCTTACTCCCCAGACAACCATCCACTAGCTCTCTAATATCTCTGATTCACTCTTTTGGCAATACACTGCTTTGGTAGAAGCACTACCAAATCAGCCCTTACTCTTGAAACCGAGAAAACTCAGTACCTAGAGAAAAAAAGCTCCTTTTTCTCATCTAAAACCCACTTTAACCATTTCTCTATTTCAAATGCTGACATAGTATAGGACTAAAAAATCCAGGCTACTAGGAGAGTGTTTTCAGTTTGATCTCATTGAAAGTTCAGATAAAGGGCCAGAATCTCAGCTGATTTAAGTCAGCGTAGTTCCGATGAAGTCAATTGAGTTGAACCAGTTTAAGCTAGCTGAGGATCTGGCCTGTAGTTTGTTTCTGGGTTTTTTTACTATTGTGTCTAAACAAAAGAAATATTTCAAATATGTTTATCTGTTTTATTTGTGTTTTTAAAAAAAACACTTGCTTTCTGGGGTAGTTTTTATACAGGAATGTTTATTTAAAATATTTAAGTTTATGTTATAAACATTTTTGTTAAGTGAAACTTAAAATGAAAGTGACCATGCAATATGAAATGTACTCTGACCAGTCAACCTTTCTAGCTGGAAGAGTAAAAGACTTATGCTTGCTCCACTAACTTCATGACATTATGTATAAAATAAAAGGAAGCAAACATGTAACTTCAGGAAGGAGTTTGAAAGTCAGTGGGAGTTACACACCTAACTGCCCATTGCATGTGTGAAAAAATCTGTCCCTAAATCATCGAATATTTGGGTTGGAAAAGGACTTCAGGAGGTCATCTAGTCTAACCCCCTGCTCAAAGCAGGACCAATCCCAACTAAATTATCCCAGACAAAGCTTTATCAAGCCAGGCTTTAAAACCTCTAATGATGGAGATGCCACCACCTCCCTAGGTAACCCATTCCAATGCTTCACCACTCTCCTAGTGAAAAAGTTTTTCATTATATCCAACCTAGACCACTGCAACTTGAGAATGTTGCTCCTTGTTCTGTCATCTACTACCACTGAGAACAGCCTAGCTCCATCATCTTTGGAACCCTCTTTCAGGTAGCTGAAGGTTGCTAACAGATGCCCCCTCATTCTTCTCTTCTGAAGACTAAATAAATCCAGTTCCTGCAAAGTCATGTGCCCCAGCCCCCTAATCATTTCTGTTGTGCTCTGCTGGACTCTCTCCAAGTTATCCACACCCTTTCTGTAGAGGGGACAGAAAATTGCACACAGCATGCCAAATGTGGCCTCCCCAATGCCGAATAGAGGGGAATAATCACTTCCCTCAATCTGCAGGCAATGCTCCTATTAATGCAACTCAATATGCCATTAGCCTTCTTGGCAACAATGGCACACTGTTGACACATATCAGCTGCTTGTCTGCTGTAACCCCAGGCCCTTTTTTGCAGACCTGCTGCTTATCCAGTGGGTCTCCAGTCTATAGCAATGCATGGGATTCTTCCATCCTAAGTGCAAGATTCTGCACTTGTCCTTGTTGAAGCTCATCAGATTTCTATTGGCCCAATTCTCCAATTTTTCTAGGTCACTCTGTATCCTATCCAACAGAAGACCTTTTTAAGCAACAAGCAATGCATCCAACCAACCTGCTACTGCCTTTCATAGGCCTGAAAGGTTTCTCCCTGCCTCCCCTCCCTAGGGACTCTGGCAGTTCCTCCCAGGTTGTCCCTCTTTCCTATAAACCCTAAATCAGGGTTTCCCATAGGAGCCTAAAATGCTCTATTCTATTCCTATCCCAGCTTCCTCCTGACTAAGTTCTCTTAAGCTTTTTTGATTATGAGACTCAGCTCAGGTGTTTGCCATACTAACATCAGATTCCCTCATTCCTGCTTCTCAGGAGGGGATGCAGTTAATTACAGAACAGGTGGGACTGATTGAACAGGGCTCGGCTAGCCCCAAGTCTCCTGGCCTTTAAAAGGGCAGGTCACAGTGTTACAATTCATTCATTTTATGTAACTTGAATAAAATAACAGATCATTACTAACAAAATATAAAGCATCCACCTTTACAGTCTAATGACACAAGGATCAAGCTAATTTCTATTGAAATAAAATAAGAACCTTTTCATCAACTTCAAGAGGAGTTGGATCAGGATCAGGGTGCTTCATGAACATATACACCATAAGTGGATGGAAATATCAGGCTTTTGTTCTTTGTTTGTTCTTCATTGAGGCTGGGGAGGTTTTTTGTTTATTGGTTGTTTGTTTTTTAAACATTTTTAGAGCATTAACCAATTTCGAACAGAATTAATTTTACAACACATTTAAAAAGTCTCATTTTCCCCACACCTTTAAATAGTTTCTTAATCCTATTCTGCAGCATCAGTCCAGAGTTTCTGATTGAAGTACCAAAAAGCTTTCCGCTTCCTACAAGAGGCAATTGAGACCTTTTATAGCTATGGTCCTGAGGTGAATAGTGACAAGTAAAGACTTCTGTTAAATCATTTTTGTGCTCTTATATTTTGGTTGAGGAAAAGCATCTTCAAAGTCTTGTGAACAAAAAGAATTGTGCTAATTTAGTTTGGAAACTGATTTACTTAAGTCAGTACTATATATATTGATAAAACACAGTCAAACTAGTTTAGGAGAGCATTCACATACATACCTGTTTCTGCAGGGATTTAGTTAAATCAGTACAATTTGTGTTTAGACAAGACCTGAGGTTAAGGAATTGGAAGACTAGTTCTAGATACCTCAAGCGACACTTCCAATCTTCTTCTTCATAGCATGACAAAGTGTTACAAGGGAGCTACCAATCAGTAAAGTGATGCATGACAGAAGACAATGATATTAGCCCATCTGACGCCATATATTTTTAAACCCACTTCATCAGGCCAGGCAGCCAATAATGTTATTTATAAATTATTCACTGCAAGCAGAAACAACCTACTACACACAGTACAACATTGTAACCAGCCGAGAAGAAATACCACACACTTCATCACTATGAACATTTACATAACACAGCATAACCATTTAGTACTATTGTCACTAATGTGACTCTTTTTGTAGTCCCTTGAGTGCCTTGGGCTTTACAGGATACATCTAGCTAAATAGTACTTGTATGGCCCAAGGACATATGCTGTCTGGCCTCCCGCAGCCACTGCTCAATTGAATATAATGGAGTCATGCTAAATGACACAGCCCTCAGCATGGTCTGTGAAGGGGGCAGGCACATGCACAAAGAATCAATCAAGCAAAGCAACTCTAAATTCTACAAGTCCTGTCAAGCAAATATCTATAATACGTTTTGTCACTGAGACTGTCAAAAATGGGCTAAATTCTCAGCTGGTATTTATCAGTATAGCTCCACTAACTTCAATAGAACTAAGTCAATTTACACAAGCAGAAGATGTGACTTTATTTTACAGCTTTTTAATTTAGTGTTTTGTTCTCTGTTCGTATAATGCTCTTTGAGAAGTCTGAAAGCCACGTGCTCCCGCTGTCCCCAGTTCCTCCACAATCCCCTCAAATGGGTTTTATCGTTTACATTTTGGAAAGTCTCAATTTTGCTGCCCTGAAGAAAAAGCCAGTTTAGCTCTGCGTTATTTACTACTTTGGTTGTCAGAAGTAGCTCTGAATTTGTCAGCAGCTTTCGGTACAAAATTTGTTTAACTTGGAACCTATAGCTGCGCAAATAATTTGTAACACACAATTGTCAAATTTCACCTCTTCTGCTTGAGAGAGTCTCATTTTTTATTATTTGCAGTTGTTTGTGAGTTCATTTATGGCATTTAATCTTATATAAATAGTTCAAAAATACCAACTTGACCAAATCATTTAAGGAGCTGTTTTCACAGAACAGACAATACTGTTGAATATCACAAGCACTGAGTCAGATTTGATTTTACTCAGCTATCTTACATGTCATAATTGGGAAATCTTTGCTAATAAATATTGCGAAGTAGTTCCATTTCTAAAATGAGACTAATAATACTTCACACACTGGGATCTCTTAAACCCTGTATGGTTTTGGATGTTGCTTGCAGTAAAATAAAAGAATAATGGAATCTCTGACCATATTTATCAGATGGGAAAATTGAAGCACAGAACAATTTAGTGGATTTTCAAGGAAACACTGTGGTCTAGGTTCTGTAATTAGACATAGGACTAGAAATAGAAAATTTTTCGGTGAAAGAGAGCGACTTATTTTTTATGAAAAACTTTTCCCATTTTTTTGACCAGCTCTAACTAGAAGTCAACAAAGGTTGTAACTCAGGTTGTGACACTGACTTTCTATGTGAACTTTGCTTCACCAGCTGTAAAGTGGTATGCTCTCTACTAAGTAGTGTTTGTATAATGAAATACACAGTGTTAATATCAGTAGCAGTCAAGAATAGAACTGGTGCCTACACCTTTACTTAATCCACTAGCCCACCTGCTTTTATGATAGGAGCAATGATGTGTGTGTGTCTCTCTGTCTGTTTGTGGGGGATGGGGTAAGTGGGGAACACCCCTTTCTCCATTCTGGTGTTTCAGAAGCCACAAGAGTGAATTGTTACATAGACTGGATTTTTGAATATCATACATGTGAATTCTCACAAAAAATATGTCACCAGTTATGCCCACCTTTACTCAATACTTGTCTCTCCACCTCATACAGTAGTAGGCTTCCTGTTCTATGGGCCAAGTTGCAGACTGCCAGTAGGTCATGGTCTGCATTAAACCACAGATGATATATGGGCAATAGATGAAGCAGCATAACATCAAGATTGTTGTTTTGTTTTTCCTGTGGAGGTACAATAAAATGGCATCTGCCTTAACAAGGGTGGATGCGGTCAAATCAACTTTCTTTCCATGAATAACCTGTACTGATCCATTACAGTGAAAATGAGAATTTTCTTTATCACATAAATGTATGGGCTATTATTAAATAAACCTGTCTCTGTACATGACAAACCTAGGAGGCAAATTCCCTTCATGAACCAGGTGCACAGCATGTGGCCGTCAGTTGGGTAAAGCAAAAAGCATGCATAAATGTTATGTTGGTGGGTATAGGAGAATGGATGAAAGTTGGACTGACACAAAGGAGAAGCATGACATGAAGAGACAGATGATACAAGAGAAAAGGGACAGATGCAATAATACCTTAAACAGGAAAAAGTCAGCCTACTTTAAAAAGAGAGAGATGTGGGATGGTCAGAAAACAAATAAAACAAGGGGCTTTGTGGGACAGATTAGAAAGGTCCTTTCCTAAAATAGGAAAGAAAATTGTAAATATTTTGCATAAGGTTGCTCTCTTAAATGTATATCTTTTTCTCTTTGGTTTGTGGATGAAATTTAGATTAGCTGAAAGCTGAATTTGGTGGAAGTCGAAGCAGAAGATATACTAACAAGTCAGAATATGAATCAAAATCCTTCTGATGTTATTCATCACTATCAGCCTATCCATCATCTATGGTAAGGTCACTCTGTACAGTGTGTCTCATTTCCACAAAGTTAAATAAATATCAGTACACAGTGATTGGAAATGGACAAACAAATATCCAAGGGTGACTATAGGGTGATCATTTTGTTTGCCTGAAGGAGTGGGGTTAAACTTCCAGAGAGATAGGAGGAATAGAGAATAAGTCTATGTTGGATGAACCTGTTCATCCTTTTCTGAAAATATTGCATGTTTATCCACCTTCAATAAGAAGGAAAACACAACATATGCCCTTATTCACATTTGTAAATAGACAGCATCCTTTATTATGGTTCTTAGAGCAATTTCAAAGGAAGCTAAATAATGGTTTTTGACTTGATACTGAGTTATCAAAAGCCCCTGTCTGTACGCCACCACTGGATAGCTTGAAAATCCACTCCAGTTTCTTCACAGATTCTAGTCATTTCCTTGCTCTGCCCATCATGATCTATGCTGCTAAATTGAAAATGTGTGAGCAACCAATGCAAACACCACTTGCAAAACTGCTAGTGGAATTTTCAAAGTAGAGAACTCATTTCTTCTCCTCATTGGAGCTGGGTACATCTGAAGGGAAAGCCTGGACTTTCTCATGTTATTGGGGAAGGGGAGGAAGTACTACGTGTTCTCTATCTAATGCATTTAACAAATACTGCTTGACAACCTTAGTTAAAGCTGAATCCAAGCCGATATAAACCAATGGGAATCTTGTCATTATCTACAATGGACTTTGGAGCAAGCCTATGGTGCAGACTGTAACTACCCCACTGTTAAGTTATATTTCTTGCTGGGAGAACATTACACGAGGACTCCAGAATCTGCACTGGTTTCTAGCTGTTTTCCATGTGCAATTTAAAGTTTGTTTTAATCCATAAAGATCTAAATGATTTAGGTCTTGGACCTCAGTGACCACCTTATGCAATATAATGGAAGTTGAGATCTGCAGAAGTACTTGAGTTACCTGGTTTAACAGTAATATTTTTCTGTGAATGTATTCAGCTTTGGAACTGAAGGATTTTAAAGTAGTTGTTTCCACTACATTTTTTACCAAAGTCATTTCTGAATATTTTTGGGTTTGTTTTGGTTTTCGCAAAGTGAATTTTCGGTAAAAAAATGCAATTTTCAATAATTAAAAAATTTTTTTTTTAAATGATGTAATAAATGAAAAAGTTTTGACACCGATCATAATTTTTAGTGAAAACTTTTGTTTGAAAAAGGGGGGGATATTTGTTTTTTTTTATTTTGTTTTTGACAAAAGCTTTGTGTGAAAAATTTTGATCATCTGTACTTCTAGGTCTAACAGAACCTATATTTGTTGACCTTCAGATCATCTTACCTCTTCTTCCTAGCTTCTCCTGGAAGCAGAGTATAAAGGGCTGTGTAAATGGAACTAGGTGAAGGAGGAATTCAATTTTATATGCACCAGGAAGAGAAGGGGACAGCAACCATGACAGCTGCCATCTTGGGATCTGTCTACTTGGAAAGAGCTGCCCAGAATTGTTTACCATACTACTGGTGACAGATGAAAATGTAAAATAACTGGGGAATGCAAAAGAAAACCCATTCAACTGCACAACACGAATGTACAGGAATATTAACAGACTGTTATATTGTTTAACACGTATCAGACATTTGAAGAACTAAATTTCAACTCCATGTTGCTGAACTATGAGATCATATAATGAAGTAAGAAGATTATATGATAAATTAATCCCTATATGTATGTAGAATGGAGAATTCATTGGAAGAACAGTCACTTGTGGGCACTTGTGGAGTATTCAGCCAATTGAGCAATCAGATGGATCATTACAGAGAGAGATTTAAAAAGGCTGGAGCAGAGGGATAATGCATAACTAGATCCAAATTGCAAGTATGTTTTTGGGCAGTGCCATGTCTGAGGAGATGTTGCTATGGAGGTGCCACACTTATATTTTTCCTGGATACTGCTAGTCAATTTATCAGGAATACAGTCATATCTGCTTGTCGGTGTACTCTACCATGCAAATTATTCATTCTCATTAAGTTCTGAATCCCATCAACTTTTCACTAGCTCACACCTGTAGGCAAAAATTCGGGGCAAGTGGAACCGTATGTTTCTCTTTAGCTTCCTCTTTCCCACATTATCAAGCAACCCTTCCCCACCCCAATACCCAAAACCAACTGTAGGTTCCTCATAATCCTTTTCTTTTCTCCTCCCCAATGGCTAAATCTTCCCCCTCCCTCCCAGAACATCCACCAAACTCTGTATCCCCAGTCCCTCACCTGGCAGTACCTCACATTCCCTCCTCTGCTTCCCAGATGATGGACCATAACACTTTCTCCCTTTCCTCACACATTAAGTGCAGTTCCTGTCAAGAGAAAACAATTCCCAAAATACAATCACCTCACCTGCCAGGACCTTACCCCTATCCTGCTTTGAGACAAGGTCATATTTTTATTAGCTAATCCATTTGGCTCCTATGATAACTCTCAGTTTAATCTGAATAAAGCTTTTATGGTTGTTATTTCAGTTTTCACTTCCTTTGCTAGGGAAAGAAATTGGAAATCTTTTTATATTCCTTCATTCAAACAACTTACCGGGGATAAAACAATTATTTATGAGGACAAAGATGCAACCAACAAATAGAAAAAAATACCACACACACAGAGCTGAGATAAATGTTATATGAACTCTGTTTGCTCAACATATCTCTGGACCTTTTCCTCCATCCCCTTCTTCATCTGTTTGGGCATTCTTTAAGTTTGCCACCCTGTAAATATCATATAGCTCTTCCGTCTTTCTTCAACAGTCATTCTTTCTTTGGAAAGAATACTCTGTACTTGTTGAAAATAAACAAACAACAAATGTGAAAGCCTCTTACTTCCTACACGATCCAGAATTACTAGAAAAATAACCTTGTCCACCATTCAATTTCTACTCACCAAAGGCAGGTTCAATCTGCATCTACAGATCTCTTTTTACCTTTGATATTTCTCTTCTGCCTTTCCCTGTAAAGGAAACAAGCTTGCAGACCTCTAGGACTTCACTGAAGCCTCCTGTACTGTAGATGCAGAGATGAGGAAGGGCCAGCCTAGAAAGAAAGAAGATTTCAGGGGCAAAGCACAGAGATGGTGACTGGTGTTCTTGCCTCAAATCCATGCACGACAACGTATGACCCAAAACAGAGAATTTACAAATCATTAAGTACACCACCTGATGTCCCTGTGCCAAAGCAAATAATGTACATGGCCAAATGGAGGCAGTTTTACAGTCGTTTGGATGTTAGCATATCATCTTTTATGGCTTTAGCAAAACAATTGTGGCAAGAGAAGGCTTGCCCACCTCGCTCCTCTTGGCGTATAGCTGACTGACATGCCTCCTTTCAGCACAATGTTTTCCCTGTTTAGCCTTCACTCCAGTCTGATGGCCCCCACACACACTATACACTGGCTTCTCATACTTCTCCCCCTACCCTCTGCCAGTCCCTCACACAGCACCTGTCTGTCCTCCCACTTCTTGCTCCATTCCCACATAAAAAATTCCAGCTCAGCCATGTCTCCTTCGACTGCCACATCAACTCACTGCCTTTCATACACTTCCATTCCTGCTCCCTTACACACCAGCTGCCCATCCCTTCACGCTCCTTCCCAGCATCTGTCACTGCCTGCTTCTTTTACAGAATTGTAAGTTAACAGAATTTGAACTGTTGTTGTTGAGGAAATTCTGACTGAGCAGCTGTCCATTTTGACAAAATGTAAATGTTTCGATTGACCGATTTTAAAACTTTGTTTTTTAATAAATTAAAGGAAATTGTGAAACAAAGTCATTTTGAAGCAAAATCAAAACATTGTTTCAAAAATATTGAAACAAGATGTTTCAATTTTTGAAGGGTTTTTTTTTTTGACTGAAACAGTTGGGCAAAAAATCAACATGAATTCTCAAAACATTTCAGTGTCACCATATTTTGCCAAAAAATGCTGTGTGCAAAAATTTTGCCTTGCTTTATGTGTGAAACGGAATAGAAACATCTAGTTATCTCCATTGCCAAAACAGCCATCATATCGTATCACCCCCTTGTATTACATTTTAGCACAAAGATGTTTTGTAAAATTTTTAAAGCTTTTTAACTGCTACTATTTTTGTATCCCTCTGCTTTTAAAGCAAAGTTGCCTTATTCACCATACATGGGTCTTCAAATGATAAAAAACAGCAATATAAACCCTGTTCTAAAATAACTTTTCTGTATATCATGTTGTCATAATATTAAGATCGGATACTTTCTGAACCACCATAGCATAATTAGAACACGTGGATTTCCAGTTTTTATATGGGCCCTAATCCACCAGAGCACAAAAATACTAACTACCTTCAAAAGGCACTACTCACATGCGTAACTTTAAGTAAATACTCAAGTGGTCACCTGAATCAAGCCCCAGGGAGAAATGGGCATCAAGTTATTATCTCCCTGACTAAACTGAAGAGAGCTCTTTTACAATCCTGCCTCTTTTTCCCACCTGGCCTAGCTGTTGCCTGCAATCACATTATCCCTCCAGGAAAAATCCCCAGAATGCTCTTGATTCTGGGCTACAACAAGACAAGTTGTAGCCTCCATTAAGGGGGCCAGCCTATTCTGTTACACACTGGAATACTATCTTTTGAATGGGATTTACCATCTATCAAACATCCATATGTCTCTTTCAATCTGTAAAGCCCTTTATAAACATCATTCAATCCTCATGACACTGTGTGAAGGAGATAAGCGTTGCAATTTCCATTTTGCAGATGGGGAAACCTTAGATGACAGTTTAAGTAACTTACCCAAGGCCACAGACTGAGTCTGTCTTAGAGCCATGGTTGTAACCCAGGAGTTCCCAGCTTTGTGCAATGATCACCAGGCCATGATTATTTCAGAAAAAAAGTGCAGTTATGACATGAACTTTAGAGAACTACTGACATAAATAAATACGTTAAACTATGGCATCTTTTGCTGAGCCTACCAGTATAGCTATAAACAAGAAGTAATTTTTATATGGTTTTTGTATTCTGGAAAAATCCCTTCTTTCTTCGTTATGGGCCACAGAATCATCAGAAGGATCTATGAGCAGCTCTTGAAATAATTTTGGGTTCCTATACAGAGCACTTTGAATTTTTGTTTCCAGAGTGCAGGCCTGATCCAAAGCATAGTGAAGTCCATGAGACTTCTTCCTCCAATGAGCATGGGGTTAGGCCTAATTTAGAATATCTTCTATCTTGATGTAAATATTCATTGTGCCACACAGCAACTGACAATGAATTAAGAGCTTTGTGGTTAGGGCAATGATCTTGGGGGGACACTTGAATTCTAATCACTGTTCCAACTGTGACCCCTCCATGCCTAGGTTAGCCACCTGAAAATGCCTAAGTCAGGGCCGGCTGCAAAAGGAGAGCAGATTCTCCCAGCAGTGGTGGGTGACACTGAAGTCAGACTTCCCAACCCAACCACACAAACAGTGCTTTTGATTCCCCACACTGGTTATCAAGAAGCTAAAACAAAATATACACAGCCCCTTTTTACTGCATTTCAGTCTCTGGCTCCCAGTCAGCCACTAGGTCCAGTAAAGAGATAAGTTATTTAAAACTCTATGCTCTTTACCAAAAAGGTTCTCCTGATCCCAAAGTGTCAGTCACAGTACTAGATCAATATAAGTTTGGATCTTACCCAAAATACCACGCTGCCAGCCAATCCTTTAGTAATCAAAAGTAAAGGTTTATTATAAAAGGAAATAAACTATAAGAGAAATGTTAAATGAGTAAAGCAATCAGATACATACAAATGATTTGAAAGTCCATATCTATCAGGCTTTCAGTAGAATTGTGGAGTTTGCAGGCTTGTATAGTCCCTCTGGTGTGCATCCAGTACCTGCATGGGTCTCAGGCCTTTGATTCACCACTTCCAGAGGTAAATGAAGACTGATGACTGAACACTGACGCCTGACAACAAAATGGATGTGGTGCATCTGCCTTTTATGCCCCTTGGCCTTTGCCATTCTGCTTGTGGAAATTTACAGAAATAAGATGGAATACAGGGTCACATGAGTAAGTTCTGGTGACTCATCAGGTGTATCCCTGCCTTCTCCCCTGGGCCCATTGTACCTGTGAGCTTCCTTAATGGGCCAGTAAGCAGGCTATTGCTGCTGCCATCCTGTCTGGGGTGTCACCCAGAAACACACCACAGGTTGAAATACAGATACCTCAAACATGTCCATAACTTCCAATACAAATATGACAAATGCACATAAACAATATCATCATACTTAGCAAACTATAACTTTCTAATGGTACCTGACATGGCCTATCTTATATGAATTATTGTAATTTTGAAATATTGATGTTAAATAGTATCAAAATGGTGCCCCTAATCCAGCCAACATCAAACCAATGACTATATAAAGTATAACAGTTTCAGTAGGAACGGCTGACAGCAAGATACCCCGGAATATCACTAATCTTGTAGTTAAGTCACTTACTGGAGAGGAGAAACAGCTGCAATCAAGTCCCTGAGCTTGGCTATTATGTATGGAGGGCACCACCACCTGATTAGTACCTAAATGCTGGAGTTACTTTCCTCGTGAGTCTAACCTGAAAAACTGAAATACTATTTAGAAAACGTTGAAATGAATTGGTTCCATATTTCTGAAGATTTTTTAATGAAACAGTTCGTCAATGTTGACAAAATTCACTAAATGTTTTGTACAACCCATATCTGTGGCAGGAATTCTTGGGGAAAATATGTCTGATTCAGCCGGGAGCTCTGAGGGAGTGCCCACAAAAGCAGAAGCTCCTACGTCAATTTACAACAAGCCAGGGGGACAAGAAGAGACAAAGAACCATGTCTCAGCTCACACCTCCTCCATTTTGGGGGCGTGGGTGAGGCTTTGGACAATGCTAAATTAGGGTATGTTTACATTGCTGGGGCTTCAGGAATCGATGCAGCGGGATTGATTGAGCGGGTTGTGGAGACCCGTTCAATTGATCCCGGAAGTGCTCTCTGGTTGATGTCATTAATCCATCCCCTCAAAAGGAGTATGGCTGTATCGACCAGAGGGTGTCTCCCGTTGACGCAGCGCGGTGGAGATGCCCCAGTATGGCAATGTAAGTAGGTCGATGGGAAATATGCAAGCTACATTATGTAGCTTCCATCAATTGCTGGGGGCAGTGTAGGCCAGGCCTTAGTATGTTGCCTGAACTCCTCATTCTGATTGCACCCTGAACTTTGTTCAGGAGGTGGAGAATGTTCTTTGCATTCTTAACCCCCCCCACACACACACCGTTGACCATGCATGTAAGGCGAGCCACAAACTGACCCTCAGAACATGAAGACATAAGAGTAGTGTCCATTAATTTTATTAGCTCCTTAAGAACCACATCTATGATGCTACATAGATAACAACAGTAGCAATCTTATATAAGTTGCAGTTTTGTTAATTTTGCTATATTATTCAGATGATTAGTATATTTATGCTTGACACAATGAACCTCCCATGTCTGCAAGATGCCCGAATAAAGAATATAAACCAACTGCAGCTAGCTATGCCTCCTCTGGGTTTTCTTTGGGTATTTGTACTGTTGGAAGTTTATCAGAGCTTACCTACTCAGAATGCAAATCAGGTAGCAGGTTCAGATAATATATAGCTTAAATTAGTTAAGTATGCTGCTCCACTCATGTATAACTCTTTGGCTTAAATATTTAACATGTCCTTAGCTCAGGCTATGTTTTTCAGTACTTAGGGAAAAAAACCACCAAAACCTTCATCAAAAAAGGAAGAGACAAATTAGAGCTTTTCACAGTAATATATCAGCAATTACAGAGGGGACGGTGCGGTGGTGAAAGAAAGAGTCCTTCAGTTTTGAAATCTTTGGTTGCTTGACAATTAATAAAATACGTAGATATCTTAACATCTGGATTTGGATCTAATAATTGGATTGTTATTGTTTTATTCTGCATTTCCCTTTAGTTTCCAACAGCTGAGATGAATGGGTATTAAATAAAGAAATCTTTGCCATTTTGTCTAGACCCTTAAATCCAGTAAATCTCTGTTAGCTATTGTAAGATGGAGCAGAATTATCCAATATTAGTATATAGGAAAAAACAAAGGTGACAGGAGAAACTTATTGTTTAAAGTCTAGGGGTTTTGTGCCTTGGTAGAATCCATAAGAGCCAAGTCCTCAAAGGAATGTAAGGAAATGTTTTTAGTGATATAATCTTCTAGACAAGAAACAGACCATTCTTGGCATGCCAGTAATTTTTACATATCACTGGATCAGCATTTTCTTCAGTCTGCTAACTCACCGACATTTGACTTATTGCTATAGTTGTTCTGCCCCTCGGTGGTATCGTTTTTGCAGGAAAAACCTCTACAGGAATTGATAGTGGCCATGCCAGCTAAAGACAGATATAGTGTTTTACATTTTTAGGTGGAAAGCAGGAGTTTATTATTAGAAAAGCAATATGGCCTACAGGAAAGCACATGGGCTTTGAAAACAGGAGCCTTAAGTTCCAGCCACGGCTCTGCCACTGGTTTAACTTGCCTTTGGCAACTCACTTCACCTCTCTGTGCTCAGTTTCTCTGTCCATTATAATAATTATAAAAATTAGAGCTGTTCCTAGTTAGAGAGCTCTTTCCTGCTCATCCCCAGGAGAAATGTCTTCATTCCATTTCAGGCAATTACCTGTCTCCAGGTATATTGCCTTGCATCATCTCATGTGAAAGAATGAGAAGCGGCTTTGATCTGAAAATTCTTTCTTGTGAAATTCAGAAGTGGGATGGGGCATTTCCTGAAAATTCCCTCTTGTTGTCAGGAGTGAAGGTGTGAAGTAAAATTGATTTCATGCTCAATGGAGGTTTTATTTTTTGTTTATTTGCATGAACTTTTCCCATAGCCCATTCACTTCTTGATATGTCAGTCAGGAAAACAGAGCATACAAGGTATATTTTAATTCTGGATGTAATTTTAGCACACACAACTTAGTACATGTTGAACAGGGTATGCTATCAAGCTGTTCGCTGCCATTCCAATCAATCATTGATACCAGCCTTTATTGTCCACTTGTTATACTTAGAGCTGGGCAACATTTTTTGGATGAATAGGTTATTTGCTGAAAAGTGTAGTTTTGTTTGATCTCAAACCATTCACAAATTTTACACAAATGCACTGAATAGGTCTGTCCATTCCCCCCTACTCAGCCCCCCCCCCACACATACCCCTAAAAAATTGAGGTGGGAGATTCACAAATGCATTTAGGTGCCATTCACAAGGGGGAAGAAAGTGGTGCTCTCCCCCCAACACTACCTGTCATGTTGATCAGTATTGCCTTATTGTTTTTCTGGTGTTCCCCTTCCTTGTCGTCTCTTGTCTTAGACCCAGAGTATAAGAACTTAGGGCAAAGACCACCTTTTTGTTTTGTGTTTGGATACTACGTAGCACAATGAGGTTCTGATCTATGACAGGGGCTGCTAGGCCTCTGCCACAATACACATAATAAATAATAATAACTGCAAGATCAAGATTCTATACTTGCAGGACAGAATAATATAAAAACAGATGGGTAGAATTTAGAAAATAATGAAAAATATTCTGCAGATAATTTTACAAATTTGGGGAAAATATTTTGCCCAGCTCTATGGACGAACAGCAGCTGGTTTACATTTATTTTGTTTAATAAGAGCCTCCAGTTTTTGGAGGGATGTTTAGGAAATTGTTTTGCTCAGCTCTGACTGTGACACTAACTAATATAATTACTCTTGGTTAAACATTTTATGGCAATGCGCCTAGTTTTCAGACCAAGTGCCGCTTATACAAAGCATCAATTCACATAGCTGCAAACAATGTAGCTAACAAATGTTTAGCAAATCAACAGGTAAAATGGTATTTTCCCCTGTTATAATGATACAAAATCTGGTGCAAATCAATAGCTTGCCATGGGCAGTTTATCCCCATCTGCTTTCAGGAGCTAGGATGGTTTGGAGATCAGTGCTAGGAGTTCAGTGACTCAGCTCCTCATCCCAACAAAGAGAGAACAAAGTACATTAATAGAAGATTCCAAGGACAGCACGCACACACATGCACGCGCGCGCGCGCGCGCACACACACACACACACACACACACACACACACACCTGTTTTTGCTGGCTCCTCCAACTCTAAAATAATATACATTTTGTAATTTAATCCACTTCTCATCAAAAGGAAATATACAGTAAGAGTAGCTGATCCAAAAGTATATGTCAATAGGGTGAATATAGAAGGGGGACATCCTCAACATTCAGATAATATCTGGATTTGATTCTGTCTCTCTCCTCTCCTTCCCTCATTCCTACCAACTAAATTTAATTCCTGGTTTCACTTCAGGCCCATTTTAAAGAAAGAAATATTATTAATAACCCATGAAAAATCAGATTCAAGAAATAGTTAGACTGAAGGGGAATTGCACTCTGATCATCTGAGTGCATGGATGCAAAACAGATATTGACTTACAACTGTGCAGATGTTTCTCAGATATGGACATCCCTCCACTATGCTTGATAAGAGAACCTGATTTGTATGACACTGTGATTCTGGTAAGCCAAGTACCAGCTCTTGCCAAGGCCATAGGCGTTAGCTGAGAACAGACAAACTCATAGCTGGAAACCAAACCAGCTCACCTGTATGTTAATTTTGTTCAAAATAGTTATTGGTCTTATAAGAACACACTTAGTGTTTAGACTCTGTGAAATGCTTGTAAATTGCTGCATGCATTAATCTCACTGGTAATGTCTGTATTCTATGCTGCAAGGAAATATGTAAGTTTTGCTTTGTAACTGAAAATGTTTCTTCTGAACTTGTGAACCTGGGCATGAGAATCATCCTCCCCTGCCTATTCGGGAGGCCTGTCAAGATTAAATGGGTCATTAAGGAACATCACAATACAAAGGATTGGTGAACAACCCTATCACATCTTGGCACTGTTCCATGCAAGGGAGTTCATCTCATGGACTGGAAGGTTAAAGGTAAATAAAACAGGGTCACAAGAAAATTGTTCATCTCTTTGGTGCTTCAACTCTCACGGGGCTAGAGACACTAAACTAAGGTAGAGATCCACAGGGGTTACCTCTTGCCCTGAATTTTGAATTGATGGATTATAATATCTTTGTCAGCTTTAGGAACCATAGAAGGTAACTTATTTGTATGTATAACTTACTTGGTTTAACCTGTAGATAACTCTTGTTTATTTTTCCTAGTTAATGAGCCTCTACTTAGTTTATCAGAGGACTGGCTATAGGCATTGTCTTTCATGTGAGATTTGAAATACAGACTGATCTGGGATAAGTGACTGGTGTCTTGGGACTGGGAACAACCTGAATATTTTGTGATTTTTGGGGTAAGTGACCATGTATCACTAAGAGCCGGTTTACACTACAAAGTTTTGTCAAAAAAGCCAGCTTTTGTCGACAAAACAGTGGCAGTGTACACACTAATATGCTCCTCCCACCAACGTAACTCCTCTGCTATGCTGACGTAATCAAACCACCTCAATCAGAGGTGTAGGGTTTATGTTGGCATAGATAGAGTGATGCAGTGTCAATGCAGACACTGTGTTCCTTACATTGGCTGTTAGCCATCATTCTTGTTAATTTCAGTCATGACCTTAACTCTCCCCTGGAGAGTGGTTGGATCCCAGGGGGGAAGCCCCAGGTGGATAGACCCTGGTTCCCAGCAGGGAAAAGGGAGGAGAGAATATCCTGGTGGCTTCTTCACCCACTCCCTGCCAGGAGCCAGGGCAATCTTGTTAGTTTCACACCTGAGCCATGAAAATGACAAGGCTTCCCAGCTCTGAGACTGGGTTGCGGGAAAGGGATAGAACTGGTGGGAGCTGGACCCCACGCCCTGGGAACAAGAAGCTTTGGGTGGCTTTCCCAAATTCCAGGAGGGAAAATGGGAGGGAGCAGCCCACCAGGAGCCTGGGAGCCTGTGGGGCAGCTCCCCACACTGTCTCTCTTAGGTTGATGGAAGTGCTCCTGGTGAGTACGTACACCACCAACCCAAGGTGGTTGGTGGTTGTGGACATCAGCCACTGCAGTAATTAATGTGGACGCTGTAAGTCAACCTAACATAGGTCAACTAATCTTTGCAGTGTGGACAAAACCTAAGTCTAGTTTGCCTGGGTAGCAAGATAGACTGGAGAGCCTAAGGGGGCTGTCTGTGTCTCCATGGTAAGACTGTTATAGTGATCCAGAAATTCACATTTGTTATCGGGTTGGTGAAATCTAATTGTAGAACATACCACCAGTTTGAGGTGTCTGTCCTGTTTTTGACAGTCTATCCTGAGATAGGCACACTTGGTTGTGAGCCACTCCAGGTAGCGTGACAAACACTTCTCCAGTTATTTGTCAATAACTGCATTAGGACTGCAAATGTTTCAGGGGAAGGACCTTGTCTTTATGCTTGTTGTCTGTGAAGTGCCTTGAATGTTGGTGCTATTCAAATAAAATAATAAGTAGCTCTCGAGGGAGCAAATCCCTGACCTCTTATCAGCAATTATTCTTTCTTCCATATGTCCGCAAGAAACATGGCTGCTTTATTTCCTTACCCCCCTGCTACCACATGCACTTATACACACACTCCTCTCAGCCTTCCCCCACTTATCATATGCTTACTCCTGAAGAAAGCTCATCACCACCATCTCACACACACACTGAGTAATTTCATTTACATTAAACTATTTTTTTTACTTTAAAAGTTTCTCTTCCTCCTCCACTATCTTCAAAACCAGCAATGCTGCTTGGGAAGCAGAGTGCCATTTCTGCCATGTTAGCTTTTAAATAACATTCAGTGGGAAGGGGGTGGTGGTGGGGAAAGCATACCCAACTTTTTCTGTAAAAAGGGGAATCTTTTAAAATAAATATAACTCATTGAAAAAACAACTATTTGTTTTGTTTGTCTGGATTGTCTTTGTGGGGGAGTGTGAAGCTTCCTGAGAGTACTCAAGGCTCCGAGGCCCCTCACTATCACCTGCCTTAATGTGAGGAAGCATTGTCTTTGCCTGGTAGGAGTTCAGCTTCCCAACTGCACCTGCCACAGGCACTGTAAGCACTGCCCTCCAAGCCTCGGAGGCCCTTCTGTCTCGCTACAGGTTAGCAATAGGAAAGCTCCAACTCTCAAGCCCTCCAAGTATCTTCCTGAAGTGTGCAGCCCCTGGTCCACTGGACACTCCTACTGTTCATAGGTCCACTGCTTCCAAAGAAAAAGTACACCCCAAGTTACCAGTTCTACTTAAGTTCATCTCTCTTCTTCACACACAGCACTTAGATATGTTTATAGTGAAATCAGATATACATTTAATGAAAAATAGAGATTCAAGTGATAGCAAGTAGAATTATTGGAAACAAATGGTTACATATAAAGTAAAATCATAACACATCTTCTAGAGCCTAGATTTAATTATCTAGATACTCATGTCTTGTAGCACAACTCTCCCCCCAAAATCTTGAAGTTCTTTACAGCCAGATTTGGCTGTGATCCTTGTTTCTTGAGATAGACTTGCTATCAGTTTGCCTCCTAGGTTAAAGCTTACACTCCAAGAATATCTTACATTCCAAGATAGACCAGTCCCATCCTTTTGTCTTTATTCAAAAACAGGACACTCCCTGCTGTTTCTTACATCTAGTAGATTTTAGCTCATATAGAAATCCTTATTTCACAATCTCTTCTTTAGCCTGTAGCTCAGCATGCAAACAAACATCTATTGTGAGGTACACAATACACAAATGGCCAGACGGGGAGACTGGTGTCAGTTACCTCCTGGTGACCTGCCTTAAGTCCAAGACCTTAGGAACATATTTTTCTGTATAGATATATAACTTCTTAAATATTATCCATACAAACATTTCACAATGATTATGTCAACCAGAGGGCTACTGGCTTTCAGCAGAGACCTTAAGTGCCATCCTTCAATGTATGATTATACATATATCTGACCCAGACGATCCGTGCAAACCTGTATACATCCCCAGAGTCCTCTGCCTGTTGGCACTAATGGTCCCTTGGACACAGGAAGGAAGGTTTTGTTTTATTTTTAAAAAAAAAGAGAGAAAGAGACAGAGAACAAAAATTGTTGGGGGAGCATGTGAACTTTGCTCAATGCCTCCAATACCCAGCCATCTTTGATTGAGGTGTTTTTTGAATATTTGAAGTCACCCTTGACTAAGGCATCCCAAATCCAGCCACCCTGTCAATGCTGAAATCACTTCAGCCTCAGAGGTTATATATTTATTAAAAGCTGAAGTTGCTTCATAACACCGTCAACAAGTCTTTTGAGAAAAACCAGTTAAAAACAGCAAGACATTCCTAACTTTACCTTGATCCAGGTCCATTTTCTTCATATTTGGCTGGATGCTTCTATCTCAATGAGACATACAAAATGAGCAGAGCATGAAGTGTGGGGCTCAGACTCTTTCATCCCTTTGGCACATGTCAGCTAAAACCAGCCATGGACATTTTCATTTCAAAGGAATGAGTTTTAAAAAGCTACAAACAACTGAAACACAACTACAATGTAAGTAGCCCTAAAGCAGCCACATAGGAGAGGGGGCTATTAAACCCAATAACTTTGTTATGAAGACACATTAGTGCTACTGTAAAGCTAGCCCTTGGTAGTTGGCCATATCCTGGGTTGGTAGAAAACTTAACTTTCAGTCTCTGAGTTTTGTTCCCAGAAAAGGGTTACCTTATAAACAGAGGATACCCTCAAGCTTTGTTCTTTAATACAACAAAAATTCAATCATATGATAGGCCTGATTTTGCCACTAAACGGGGATAGGTACCCCAAAGACAATGGTCTATAAGACTTTTGTAAATCACCAAAAGCCCCTCACTAGACTTGCACCAATGAGACAAAAATTTCTGAAACCCTTTACATCATTCAAAATGTAATTCTAGTCAGACAAAAGAGGAGACTGATATTGTTCTTAATTTTTGCCCTGTTGAACAGCTGGAGAATTAAAGAGGCTGGAAAACTAAAGAGACTGGAAACTTTGTTCAATTAGAAAAGCAGGATTTTTTAAGTGCCTACACTTCATCCTTTTGTGTGTGGTTGTCTTATGTTTTTAAAGCTCACTATGATTTCCTACATCTATTTTGTATCTCAATACTTCAATTGGAAAAAATATTATAAGAAAGATACCTAAACTTTGGTGATCAGAAAGGAGCTATATACTATAGTGATGAGCACAGTATAAAATGCTAGATTAACAGAGGACAAATATGATTGTCTGGAGTGACTGGATGGGATAGCATGGGAACTATAATATGCTTTCCAGCATCAGGTCATGTGCCAGTTTCCCAACAATGCATCGTTTTTTTTCTGGATAAATTAGTTGTGTGGATAACACAGCCCTCCTGCCAAACTAGGAATCCTCCTCTCCAAGGTCTGGTCTCCATTTTACACTTAGGTCAACAGAGCTATGGTGCTCAGAGGTCTGAAAATTCCACAACCATTGAGTACGCTAGCTATGCCAACCGAACCCCCAATGCAAACACAGTGAGGTCAATGGAAGAATGCTTCCATCAACCAAGCTACTAACTCCCAGGGAGATAGTGTTCCTCTAGCGATAGAAAAATCCCTTCCATCACTGTAGACTGTGTTTACCCTATGAGATTATGCCAGCATAGCTGTGACACTCTAGCTATGCCACTATAGTCCCTGTCATGAAGACATGGTCCAAAGAAAACAAAAAAGTGGAAATGAAGCAAGAGACAATCTTTCAGCCTCCCCAGGACACTAAGGAAGTGCCAAGGCTATAGAGCCCACATAACCATATTTTGAACATCTGCACAATCTGTTGTGAGCAGAGTCTCATTTTGGCATCTCAGACAGGGAGAGCTTGGCTTGTGCATGGAGCTCAGAAAAGTACCACTATTTTTCCCCACCCCAATTCTAGCCGTGCAATATAAGAGGAAGGGCTTTTGGGGTACCATTAAAACAACTAGATATTAAGGCCCCAAAACACAAGTGACTTAAATTTGAAACAGGAAATTCACTGACAAGATTTTGTAAAAATTATGAATATGACTTTGGGGATCAAAAATCCTCTGAGAAATCTATGTTTGCAGAAGATAAAGAAGTATCATATTATGTTCTCCAGCCTCCTCTTTACCTGCAATATGTTAAGAGGGTAGCATAGGATAACATATGCTGATTTATAACATTGACATATAAAAATGAAGGATTGTTAATGATAAGATTAAAAGTTTTGATACCTATACTTTAGTAAATTATAGTTGTGGAAACTGAGTGAGTTTAGATGAGGTAACACTTGACCAAAACTTTGTTGGCATAAGTGTGGTTTTGCTAATTCTTTTACATAGAATTGCTGAGATACTAAAAATTGCTGACAGAACAAAGGGGTAATGTCCTGGAAGTTTTGAGGTAGAAACACACAAGTCTGAAATGACTAGAAGCCTTTTTTACAGGGAAAACTCAGGGGCAGGTTGACATGAAACAAAATGACATATAAATTGTCTAAACAGAACCAAAAATTGTGTAAACTGAAGCTAGCACATGCATAATGTATGGATTACCTAAAACCCAAAGGCTTGATGCGCTAAAAGCTGATTGGAGAAAAGTTTAAAAATCCAAGTGAACAAGGTCCAGATAGGAGAAACACTGGACCAGAAACAGAAAGAATGGGACTGAAGAATCCATCAGAGGAAATGACGACCATCATGAAATATAGGAGAATTTCCCAAGCATGTGGTAATTTGAGTCTTCTATCTATTCCCTCTTGTCTGTTATTAATGTCTGGCATAAATATATATTCAGATACTATGAGTGACAATAATTCTATCTGAAATTGCATAAATAATGGCAAGAATTCTTTAAGCCTAAATTGGATGGATTTGTGACTCAGTTTCCCGCTTTACAACCCAACAGTACACTCAGTAGACTTCAAGCCTACTCCACTTCCCGTATTCCAGGCCAAATAGTCCTTCTCCATGACTCTAAAGCTTACCCCTCATACCTAGGTTCATGCCCTTATTGATGCAGGAATGATATCAATAGTTTTCCTGCACTAAACAGTAATTTATAAATCTGGTGAAACCTTGTTATGGGTTTATTGAATACCTCATTGCAATTGATGGGTGTGAACACGTCCTTCAGTTAACACAACTGTAAGGATACATTAATCATAAGTCCCGACCTAAGACAAAAAGGTTATATGAACTCATCCAGGACTGTTTGGGCACAGGGGTTTTTAGCTGAGTATTGATTTAGATAAGCGTGTGTGTGTGAGAGAGAAAGACAGAACCAGAGAGGGTCAGAAACAGCTGGAAACAGAGGGACAAACAGCTGGAAACAGGGACAGCTGGAAACTGGGGGACAGAAACAGCAGTGTGTGTGAGAGAGAGAGACAGAACCAGAGAGGGACAGAAACAGGTGGAGGAAATCCAACCAGAAGCCTGTAAATGTGGGGTAGCCCTGGAAGAAGCAAAAGAGACAGCTTAGGGGTCTGGTGATGGCTAAAGAAGCTTGGGGCTGTAGGCCAAGGCACAATCCCATTTTTGGTAGAAAGAATCAGAACTTTGTAAATTCCTTGTAAATAGACAAGATTGCATCAAAAAATAAAATAAAACCCCAAAACCAGACTTCATCATCAACACCCCCATAGATCTAAACTTTGACTAGCTGGTCATGTCAAAAAGGAGTAACAATACTTCATCTCCTTCCTCTTCAGTTCTCAAACAATTTGTTCCTTCTGGTGGACCCTCTATCTTCGGACCTTCTTCCTCAACTCTCTTAATAAAAAGCCTCCATTCCAGATCATGTCTTGTCCTTAATTTCAGCAAAGCAAGAAAGAAACTTGATTTATAAAGCCCTGACTTCCCAGCATTCCTTGATGTCTAGTCTGTAGTTTCAGCTAAAATCAGAAAGTCTACGCTGGCCCATTAATGTCCATTCAGGGTATTCCCTGCTACAGGGACTCAAAACTGCTCTGAGAGCAGAAAATGTATATGTGGGCCATCGCTAAATTTAAAAAAGAGGGCCTGCATTCTCAAGAGGGTCCTCATCTGTTAACCAGAGTGTTCATGCATTAATCAACCACTGAACAGGCCTTCTAAGGTATAAGCACAATATCACATTTTCTACAGAGTTTAATTAGTAACCAACGCAGAAGTGAAGAACTGGAATAATGCTGTTGAAGTGCCTGGGATTGCTGGAGATTCCGGGTTGTTCTCCACAAACCACACTCACTGCAGAAATTGGTTTGGAACCCGGTGATAGATACGGTAACCCCCACGACAAAATAAGAAATACTGGATGCAAAATAAGGGGCAACTGTGAATCCCTGCAAGAAGTTTGCTGTTTTGCAGCTTTCCACTACCCACTTAGAAAGTAGATATAAAAGAACTGCTTTTTTCAGCTTGCTGCAATACGGCAAACAGGCCTCCAGATGTCTGTAAAGAGAGCTCCAATGGGAATGAATGCGACTCTTATAGTTTTACAAATATTTGCAATTTGAAAAGTAAGTTAGCCTTCGAAGCAGAATTAGTAAATGACAAGGACAAAAGAAGGCAGTTATTACATTGTTATTATACTCTGTGCTGGTAAAACCGAATACAATCAAAAGTAATCTGTCTCTGGTGTGTTTTAGATGTGATAATGAAAAGGGCACTCTACTACACATTGTCTTGTGTTAATGCATACCACGGTCTTCTGCTGGATATAACCAGAATTGCTTGACTGTTGGATGTAAGATCTAATGTTATCAACAAATAATGTTATTTCTTAGGGTCAGGTAGTAGGATCCAGACCTTTTAGGGAAGATGGAACCCTAGAACCCTAGATACTTTTGAGGTGAAATCCTGTGTTCTGGGGAAAATACTAAAATCCAGTATAGTAAATATCTTTCTATATTAAAAATAATGTGGGAAGTGGAATGGTTATTGGTCAGAATAGGAGATGAGCAACGAGACATACCTGAATTCTAATCCTGTCTCTACCATTCTGGGCAAATCCCATACTGTGTGAGTTAAACTGAAGTCAAGGAGAGTTTTACCATTGACTTCAACAGGGTCAGAATTTTGCCTTGTGTCTCATATGCTCCATTTGTAATGTGGGGATATTAATAATTATTTACCTTCTTCACCAGAGAATTAATTAAAGTTTGTACAATAGTTTGAAAAGATAAATATCTACCAAAGTACTATTAACTATTAGTATATTATCACAGAAGGAATTTTAAAAATATATATATATTGTTTATGATTTTAAGAGTTACAGTACCAGTAGGACTATCCATCCAAACTGTGGCCATCTTTAGTGTAAATATGCTAAATTTAAGAAATTAATAACTTTTGTTAATTAAGTATATCCTTGTAAGTTAATAGAATTCTAGTGCATCAATAAAATACATATTTTTGTTGACAAGGTGAACTAGATGAAAGAAGTCTTTTCCATCTTCATCTTGTTTGTCCTGATAACTTTTGTCATTAATTTTTGTCTTTGTGCACTGAATCTTGCAGGGTGGCTAAACATGTTACTTCCCTTTTATCTGCTGTAAGACATGCCTCTTCCAATAAAGAACTGTTATCAAGAACTATTATCAGCTACCAGAACAAAGCTATAAACTGAACAAAAAATGGTCATATGGGATAATTCCCTTAATAATACAAGTAGACTTTTTGTTTTCAACCTACAATCTCTGGTTACCCTTTGTTACTCCTTAAAAGGCCTGATCCAAAGTCCATTGAATTTAATGGAAAGTTCACCATTGTCTTGATGGGCTTTGGTCAGGCCATGAAGCAGCTTCTCACTCATTTGCTGCTGAAAAATGTTTTTTGATGGATTTCTTTATTCTGTGCTCTATGAAAAATTTTGATTGTCCATCAAAGACTGAACACCTGAAAACCAAATGTTTTCAGCTTTCAGCTACAAACTGAAAAATTTTGGCAAAAAATCCATAAAATATGAATTTGGAAATGCTGCTGTGGTGCCTCATGGAAATTGTACTTTGGGTATTTTATACCTTCTATCTGCTCTACAGACTGGATTCTCCAGCCATACTTATATCTCTTATGATGCACCAAGAATGCCCGTGATACACCACAGTGACTCAGCAAGAAGAAAGACTGTATTGCATCATGGGAGATGTAGTCAAGCCAGGGAGTCTGGCCCACAGAGGAGAATAGGGACATGAGGCACCCAAACTATAATTCCCTAGAATCTCTGCTGTGGCATTTCAAAACCAATTCTGTGGGTTCTTGATTGAAAGATTTCAGCCATATTTTTTCAGTTTTCAATGTTTCCCCAAAAAGGCAGAATGTTCAGTGGAAATTTTTTTGACAAAAATGATTTCTTTTTCATTTTAATCAGAAGTTTCCTCCAAAAACTACCCCTTATTTTCCAGTCAGCTCAACTCAATAGCCATTATGACAATCAAGAGAATCTCAGTACCATATTAATGATTAGTAGCCTCTCCTTAGAAGGTATACTGATGATCAACAAATGCTTTAGAAAGTATCCTGTTCACTAGACAGAAGTTTTAGTCTTGTGTCCTTTTAATCCTTGTCCTGTCGCTATATGGAAATTCTGAAAATTCATAATATAGTCTGAAGGTATCCTGGACCAGAAATTTTGCAGCTGAAATGCACTGTAGAAAAAGTGGTGGAATGGCATGTATTGCAGTTTTCTGTTGTCTCCAGCAAACCAGAAGATCAAGCTAGTTAAGTGGAATCCTTAAAAGGAAACTGAAACACTAAGATAATGAGTTCATTATAAATCGCTAGGTAGAGAGATTGGAGAATTAAAATAGATTTAACAGATGAGTAGATGGTCACTTTTAAGCCTGAGATGACCAGGAGGCTACAGCAGTGACTGTTCACACAATGACAGGACATCGTCTACATCTTCTGAAAGCTGCTAACAAGTAAAATTAGTCACTTCTGCTATAATGTGATAAATCGAGATGAAGGCAACAACCTTTCCAAATTTGCAAAGACACTTTTTCAAAAGGTGCCTGGTGATTATTAGAAATTTGTCAAAAAATAAAAGTAAATTAATACAAAGGGCATCCCAGAAGAAGGCAAGACAGAGAAGCTGTACGAAAGCCACTTTTTAAAGGACATTTCAAATATATGGGGAAGTAACAGCATGAAAGAAAAAAGAGTTGAAAAATTAAGGACAGTCAAAACTTAAATATTTTTGAAGCCCAGAAGTGTCATGGTACATGACTAGGAAAAGACAGAATTGTAAAAATATCAGGATAGGTTCAGGACCCCCAGGATCACCTGGAAAACATAGATATGCCCAAACAGATACATAGGAAAATGTATCTCATTTAAGAGGAAGGAGAAATTAGATTCTTTGTATCCCTATCCAGACACACACAAAACCACTCCTTAGTGGTTATACAATTAGGTATTATAATTTAGATTACAATAAGCATAGAAAACAAAGAAATGGGTAGTGGTAATAACTCAGGAGTCTATGGCTATAACTGAATCTCTCTGCTAATAAAAGTTGTGTTCCCTGCAGCACCGTGGCCAATACTTTGTCCAGTCCACTTCCGAACAATTTATGTGAAGTGCCTTTCAGCTCTCTTCCTTTTGTAGACTGTTCTACAGTTTAAAAAACATACCTTTTCCTGATCTTCAGCATAAATTTTTCAACTCTGAATTTCATTTCATTACTCTTAGCTGTATCATGGTGGACCATAGTAAACCTTTTTCTCCCTCTTCACTGCTTTACACTCCAATATTTGTATATAAGATAAATGTAAGAAGCTGTTAAGCTACTTTTTGGTGTAAGATCACTAAAACAATAGGAACACCACACAAACACAGGCCACATGCAAGGCCAGGCAGAAGTGGAGCTATGTGGGTGGAGGGGTTTTGCTGGGGACTGAATACAAACTCAGGGGGCTGGGTATTGTTTGGTGGATGTGTGTGTCTGTGAGCAGAAGCACCGAAAAGCATCCAGAGAACAGGCAGACAAAAGCATCCAGAAAGCCACAGGGACAGTGACAGAAGCACTTGGAGTGTGATTCTCAGAAAAAGCCTTGGCCAGAGTGCTGTCTGGGTTGAAGCCTCGAACTGCGAGCAAAGAAACTGCTTCCTGTTTGATTCCTTCTGTTTTCAGGGAAACAGGACCGTCATGGACATTCTTTGTCAATAAATAGGGTTGCAGGAAAGAAATACCTGATTCCATTATCAATTTATCCTCCTAACAGAAACAATCCACAAGTTCCTGAATACTGGCTTATTCAGGTCCAAAGGCGCAAATAGCGTTCTCAGACATCTCTTAACCCGGTTATACAGATATAGTCCTTTCAATATTGCCTCATAATTTAATCTCTCCGGCTTCTTAATCATCATCAGTGTTCTCTAAATTCCGTCCAATTTCCTTTTTGGTGCTGATGTGCTCAGATCTCAATGGAATATTCTGCCTGTGGTCACACTTGCTTCATGTACCGCATGCTACGTAATAATGTAAGAGGGCTCCAGGCTTGTATAACTAAGGAGGTTCTTCACTAAGAGAACTATTTGCAGAGATGCTCAATTGCAGCTGCTGTTCTAGCCATGTGCACACAGCCAGCCAGGCTTCCTGGTGTCTTCTCCAACTTCCACAACATGTGCTGCTCCTTTCAAATTCCATTCAAGATGCTACCATGCCAATGCTGTGTACAGAGGAGCTGTCAGCTCCCTGGTCTGTGATACAATGATTCTGAATGTGCAGTGCAAAATCACCGTGGCCTTTTTCACTACCACATGGCACTAACAACTCACGTTAGATTTGCTTTGCATGATCATCGTTCCATTTTATTTCGCATTGCTTTCTAGCTACAGTTGATGTAAATAACAAAGACACTTATTGTGATGCAGTATTTGCTCTTTACCACAGAATTTCCTATTCTTAAGAAGTTTCCTGCCCTGAGATGCAGTATCACTCCTTACAACGGTAAATCACAAGGAAGAATATTGACATTTTAGGCATAAGCGCAGCAAACATATCTCCTTCCTTGTAAACTTTTGTCCGAGATAAATCTCATTTAGGGTCTGAGCTGACTCCCATCAAAGTTCATTTGAGTCTTTCCATTGATTTGGCCCTATCATTTTTTTTTTCTGCAGATCCCTTGTATCATTTCTTGGATCTCACTTGTGATTGAACCACCTTTCCATTTATTAACAGCTTCAATTTTAGGTCCAGACACTACACATCTGACTCATATCCAGAAGAAATGCTTGTGTAAATATTACTTGTAATAATTGGATTACTCTCAGCAATTTGTACTACTCCAAATCAGTTACATATGAATGTGCTGCAGATCTGGGCCCTTAACAAACATGCATTCACCTTCCAATCACTGACAATGCTGAATATGACACATTTAACACAAATCACTGTTGCTCTGTACTGCACCCTCCCCCAACTTCATACTTTTCCCCTTGATATGACAATGTTCCTATTTAAGAAGATTTGAATTCATTTTTCAAAAATTCATAGAAGACTATCAAATCTTTTACTAAAGTACATGTATGTTATCGCTCCCATGTTCCCTTCATCCACTGATTTGGCAATTTTTTGAAAATGTAACAGGATGGCAGGCTTTAAGGAGCACATTCTCAACTGTGTAAACTGTCATAGCTCCACTGATGTCAATAGAGCTGCGAAAATTTACACCACCTGAGGATCTGCCCCAAAGACCCTGAATTGCTGAATCATGCTGTTATCTGCTGCTTCAATTCTGTATGCAAATGTAATATTATTATTCCTGAGGGATAGTGGCAGGTGGATCTAATTAGCTCCAATCAGGATAGATTGGTTGGAATCTCTTCAAAGGTTAGAGGGAACTAAAGTCAGGGACAAAGATCCTGCAGGGAAAATCGTAGGAAAAATCAAGCTTGGGGAAAGCATTTAGGCTGTAGTTTATGTTGTGTTGTTATTGCTTAAGTTATCAATAAAGCCAGACTCCAGTAAGTGGCCAAATTTGGACTTATTTTAAGATATGCCTCCTTTGTCCAGAGCTGGCTAGGAACCAGTAGAGATTTTCAGGAATTATTTGTTCTTTAAAAACTTTTCCTGGTTCATTATCCTCCAGATGTTTATAGATCTTTATATCTTCTATTTAACTAGGAAATTAGATTTACCCTGACAGTTGCCAGGATCAATCTTTCTCTTTTTAATGACTGATGCCAAATTTACTTTTTCGATTCCTCTGGCACTTCCACTTTTTTCCATGCCTTTTAAAAAATAATTGACATTGTTGGAATGAACTAATTAGCCAATTCCTTTCACACCTAGAGATGCAAATCACCCAGAATTCTGATTTTTCTTTTTTTGAATTAATCCAAATATTTTCCTTCCTACCTTTTTATCAACAGTTATATTTGCAAAGTCTTCCTTGCTTTCTGATTGTACTTACCTCTTTATTCTTCTTTGCAATATTCTTCCAAAGGAAATGGTAAGTGGAAGCCTCAACATTTGGGGTGGACAGAAGACTGTAGGGAATAATCCTGCATTGTCAGAGAAATATTCTCAGTACTTTAATGATTCTTCTTGTTACCTGTCAGCTCTGTGTTCTTGGGGAACCCCTACTATCTGACTCACCTGAAACCCCCCACTCCCGCAGCCTCTGAGATCTCAGAACTGATCAGAGACAGATTTACCAAAAGCAATGAAAAGGCAGTGGGGGAGACACCTAAACCACTCCAAACAAGGGTGACAGGATTAAGGCAACTCCCCCAGCCTCATCTACATCAAAGATGGAACACAGAAACATCTCTATTAGCATACCGAATGGAGAACCAAGCTTCAAGGCAGGGACCACACTGAACTCTGGGATCAGGGAAGCATGGCATGAGGGGAGAGCTCTGCTCCAGATGTTAATGAACCCACACCTATACACACCCGCTCAGCAGTTATCAGACCAATTCTAGTCATAGATCCTTAATTGATATCCAAAATACTGAATCTGCCTGATTGCATTGTGAGTTCCCTCAAGGAACACTGCCCATCACCAGGAGCGATCAGTTCCTATTGTCCAGCATGAACAAAACAATTCTGGTATACTCCCTTGAGTCATCATTTACCTATAAACAAACCTAGTGTTCTCCCTTGAGCCATTGTTTCTTCCCTACAAAAACCCCTACCCAAGTTCAAATCTCTGTTCTGATGCCTGGATCCAAAAGCTGCATCTGTTCCACTGGGACTTCACCTTTTCCTGACTGATCATGTTGGGGCTCT